>JAAGEH010002529.1:4797156-4936352 GCA_011751065.1 Lasiurus cinereus | reverse complement strand
CTTTCTTTCTTTCTTTCTTTCTTTCTTTCTTTCTTTCTTTCTTTCTTTCTTTTTCTTTCTTTCTTTCTTTCTTTCTTTTCTTTCATGCTTCTTGAGCATATATATATATATAATTGATTTTTTACAGAGAGAAAGGGAGAGGGATAGAAAGTCAGAAACACTGATGAGCGAGAGACATCAATCAGCTGCCTCCTGCACACTCCCTACTGGGGATGTGCTTGCAACCAAGATACATGCCCTTGACTGGAATCGAACTTGGGACCTTTCAGTCTGCAGACCGACGCTCTATCCACTGAACCAAACCGGTTTCAGCTCTTCCTTCCTTCCTTCCTTCCTTCCTTCCTTCCTTCCTTCCTTCCTTCCTTTCTTTCTTTCTTCCTTTCTTCCTTTCTTTTTCTCTAGGAACCTAGAAAAGAGTGTGTGTAAAATCTAAGTGTCCAGCCCTACAATCAGGATTTGGTCTTTCGTTTTTCTCTGGAGGTTGGTCAAACATTGGCCCGTTCCTCTTCCATGTCCTGGTTGTGGTTCGGATTCAGAATAAACTTGACCATCCAGGTACCCCCAGTGTAGAACTTGGACACCCACAAAATTATCAGACACCCATGGAGTTTCTCTGTCTTCTCTGCCTTTCCGTTGAATGGATTATACTTCAATGTCCCAGTTTTCCTAAGAGGCATATAGTGAGAAGCAGCTAAGCAATCTACACAAGGAAAGTAAAATTCATATACGTAGCCCAAAATACCAGTTTTCCGAACTAAATGGCCCAGAGGCCTTCAGGGTCAGTGTAAAGGTGTGGTAGGGATGGATGCATAAAAAGGGAAGCTAAACTTAATCAGGAAGATGTCACACTTTAAAACTGGGGCTGTACTTTGGGAAGGCGGTATAATTGATGGCACCTATATGCATGGCCGATGTTTGCAGGCTGAACTGTATGTGTGTGTTCATTAAATTATGTACCTGTGGCGGCAGAGTAAATGTTAAATAACCTGTGACATCTCTGGGAAATACCTGTGATGTCCTGCTTTTGAAGCATTGGTGTCCATTAGTTTCTCCTGGGTGTCCTTGAAAATTCGAAACATTTTATGCCAGTGACGATAGCCAGGTGAAGTTAAATCAGGGAACAGGTGTAAAGTTGTTACAAGTACTATGAGGGGTGTAACTTGTGTTGGATTAAATCAGTGGTCCTCAACCTTTCTAATGCCATGACTCTTTAATCCAGTTCCTCATGTTGTGGTGACCCCCCACCATAAAATTACTTTCATTGCTACTTCATCACTGTAATGTCGCTACTGTTATGAATCGTAATGTAAATATCTGTGTTTTCCAGTGGTCTTGAGAACCGCTGCTATAGAGCCTAAGACCATCGAAAAACACAGATATTTACATTACAATTCGTTAACAGTAGCAAAATGACAGTTATGAACTAGGATTTTATTTGTAAAGTCCCTGGAACATTATAATGAGAACCCAGGTGCCCATTCGGTATGTGCTCCAGGCCATCTGTAAAAAAGGTGCCCTGTATGCTAAGGAGGAGAGCTATTGCTAAGGACAAGTAGCCGCATCTGCCATGGACATCCGTCTCCTGTCTGAGGTTCACCCTCACCCCAGGAATCAACTCAGGAGAGAGTGTAGGGCCCATGAAATTACCCATCATGCTTCGTGCACTTCCAGAAGTCATCATCCAGGTCCACATTTACCTGTGTTCCTTCTCTCAGTAAGACCTAAGCTCCAACCCCCGATTGGCCTTGGGGGGATGGCGCCCTGTGACACCTGCCACCTCCAGTCGCTCCATTTCACACTCGGCGCACCTGTGTTTGCGCTGCCAGCTCCACCCGCTGCCATGGGTTGCACGTCCGTTGGGTGCCCTATTCCTTCACCGGTCGCCTGGCTGGTAGCGCCCATGAATCCAGGCCTCCCCCTGTCAGATAGGAGCTGTGCCTTCTGTCAGTCTGTTCCATGTCGCCATGCGTCTGCCTGGTTTCCGAATAGGCTATGGGCTGCCGGTCAGAGGCTTTTAAAGCTGTTTCAAACTACATTACACCAATAAAGGGAGCGGTCTCTTCTCTGCCCCAGGCACCATGTGGCCCTTGTCTGGCTCGCACACATATCTTCGATCCATTAGAACCCTTTGTTTTCAGCTTATTTGCTGCTCTATCACAATTATAAGTCCATTAGGATCAGGAACCTCGGTGTCTATTATCTTTGCTCTGCCCCTTCTTTTCTTTTAATCTTCACCCAAGTATGTTTTTACTGATTTTTGAGAGAGAGAGACAGAGAGAGACAGACATCAGTTGCTTGCCTCCTCTATGCGTCCTGACCGGAAATGGCACCAGCAACCTTTTTGGCTTAGGGATGGCACTGCAGCCAGCTGAGCCACCAGCCAGGGCCGCTCTGCCTTCTTCGATGGCACGGCTGAGGCTACTGCCAAGCGGCCAAGAATTATCTTGGCATCAAAGCCATAAAGTCACAATGATACAGTGGTACCTCGAGATACGAGTTTCATTCGTTCCGTAACCTTGAGGCGTGGGAAACTATGAGATGCTCGAGTCGCGGTAAACTGGTGGGTCCTGTGCAGCCGGCCGATCCATGTGATGACTCCTATCTCAACTGTTGCTCATATTTCAAAGCAAAAATCGCTCGCTCGACGGCTCGTATTTCAGAAATCTCGTATGTTAGGGCACTCGTATCTCGAGGTACCACTGTATGTGAAAAGCTCTCCTCCGAAAGTGTGAACCCCAACTCCTGCTCACAGTAAGAGACCCTTTTAGCTTTGGCCCAGAAGTCCTTAGAACAAGGGCTCGTCTGCAAAGACAGTTCTCCTTGTCGAGGGTGGTCAGCTCCCCGGTCTATAATGTTGGGGTTCCCTCCCAGACTTCCCCAGGATGCAGTTCATAATCCTTTGCGCCATGCAGGAATACTTTGCAACATGGGTAAAAAAAAAAAATCGCTGCCGAGGTAGCTGGGAGGTCTTCATTGTTTTTGGAAACCGTAACTGACTTTTTTCCTTAAAGCCCTTTTGACCGCCGGAGGTGGTTTTAATTTTGATAAAGTTGTCAGAAGGACTGGAAGGTGCTCCTTTTTGGAGACGGGGAGCTTCGGCGTGGGGGGCGGGAGAGACGCCCCCCCCCCCCAACAATGGGATTCCGCCGGGACAGCCCGCCGGCGGCTTTGAAGGGCTTCTCGTTTTCCTTCGAGGCAAACATTGGAACCGTCCCTCTGCCTGGGGCGGAGGGAGTGTTTCGGACGGAAAAAATAAATGACGGTTGCCACCCCATCGCTGGAAAGAGAACGGAAGGTTTCGGGAAGAAGAACACGACGTTGACGAATGAGGGCTTCAGACGGATCCTGCTTTGATTTGGACAGTGAGCAGTTAATGGTCCGTGGGGAGCGTGATGGGAGTCTGCACAGCACGAAAGAACAGGTGCCCGTAAATCCTCCGCTGGCACGGCCCCGTGATCACAGGCTCGCCCAGGGACAGTGATGGAGGGTCCCGTTCGGTCCAAGCGCACAGGTCACCCCGCGTCTTACCTGACACCTCGCCCCCTGCTCACCCTGCTCGCTCGGTCTTACTGTCTGAGACTCAGAAGCTCTGCCTGCGGTGGGTCAGACCTATGTCAGGGACCTCCCCTTGTCCTTTTCTTTCTTTTTTTCTGCATCTTCTCCCTGGAGCACGGGAGGTGACATCTTTCTCGCCCCCAGAATAACCCATTCCTTTCTGCTGTAATTTGATGTGTAATCCAAAAAGAAAGGATTCATTTGAAAAGAGAGGGAAAGGCAATATCTGGATCAGTGGTTCTCAACCTTTCTAATGCCACGACCCTTTAATGCAGTTCCTCATGTTGTGGTGACCCCCACCCATACTTCATAACTGTAATTTTGCTACTGTTATGAATTATAATGTAAATACCTGTGTTTTCCGATGGTCTTAGGCGACCCCTGTGAAAGTATCGTTCAACCCCCAAAGGGGTCGCGACCCACAGGTTGAGAACCACTAATCTGGATAGTGTCACAACCACAGTGCTCACCTCTAAATATACACAGTGATTTTATGTGGATCATGTTGGGTGACTTGGGGAAATAATTGGTTTGTTTGATGGGGAAGTAAATGAGAGACATAGAACATAATGTCAGCCATGTTAAAATGCATAGGAAAGCAAGTAGAGCCAAAACCGGTTTGGCTCGGTGGATAGAGCGTCGGCCTGGGGACTGAAAGGTCCCAGGTTCAATTCCGGTCAAGGGCATGTATCTTGGTTGCAGGCACATCCCCAGTAGGGGGCGTGCAGGAGGCAGCTGATCTATGTCTCTCTCTCATCGATGTTTCTAACCTTCTATTCCTCTCCCTTCCTCTCTGTAAAAAATCAATAAAATATATTTTTTTTAAAAAGAAAAGCAAGTAGAAATGAAGAAATAATAAATTACAGTGATAATAAAATTTAAAATAATAAATTATAGCGATAATAAAAATTGAAACCGTAGGCAGAGCTAATACTTACTGGGCACTGGCTACATGCCAGGTGGTATTTGGAGCCCTCGGTGCGTACTAACTCATGTCATGCTCACTATGCCCCCTCCAGGTGGGTCAGGTCACTACTCCTTTTTATACTCAGGGAAGCCAGGGCACAGAGAAGCTAGGTGACTTGCCTTCCTCAGAGAGCTGTAGGAAGGGCAGAACCAGAAGTATTCTGCCCTCTGTGTGCTGATTACAGGGTCTTATTTTCACATCCTTGTGTAACCGGAAGTGACCCTGATTCTGATAACAGTCGGTGAGAAAGTGTTAACAGATTATCTACACTAAAACGAATGGCCATGTGAGAGCAGAACCTTCTTCCCTGGTGACCGTCAGTTCTCTGTGGCCTTCAGAATGTTAGAGAGGAGAACAAACTTCATGTTTTGGTTGGTTAGCAGAACACTGTGTTGCTCAAAAAGGCAAGAGTTTTCGTTGTGACATGTTGAGATTTTTCCGTGGCTTGGGTATCTCCTAAGCCAAAATAATGTCTTCTTCTGGTGAGGATCTTGGAGTTTCTGTCCCCATTAATACACTTGAAGCAGGCCTGGGACTGTTTTATGCTCACTCTCTCCCTTCCTCCCTCCCTCCCTCCATCCTTCCCTCCCTCCCTGGAATGGGTTGCTCATCTCTTTAGGTGAGAGACTTGATTTGGTTCCTTAATGTCACAAACATATTGCCAACCTTACCCGCCAAATGATGGCTCTGCTAGGCATGGGAGCCCAGTCAGCGTGGTGAATAGATTCGCTTCATGCCCTCGCCGGAGAGGACAGCCTTGAACTGCCGGCCTCCTGTCCTTTCATCAGAGGAGGAAACGCTGGATCGGAAGGGTTCTCTGAAGACTCTACCCACCGGCTCAGTGTGCTGCTAACAGGCACTGTGCCTTCCCCTGGGGCGGCACCCCAAAAGCAGGTGTCCCCCACAGCTCCCCGGGGTGAGGCCTGTGTGCTTGTCTGTTTCTCCAGGTGGCGATCAGGCCTGGGAGGGCGGGGCCTCATCCCCTTTGTCTCCGAGTGCCAAACGCCAGGCCCCCTACGTGGCCCACAAATCCACAGCTCAGCTGTAGTCACCGGAGGATGCTTCAGCCACACACCAACCTTCCCACTGGGTCTTGCCTTTTACTCAGCACAGTGGTACCTCGAGATACGAGTTTGATTCGTTCCGTAACCTTGAGGCGTGGGAAACTATGAGACGCTCGAGTCGTGGTAAACTGGTGGGTCGTGTGCAGCTGGCCGATCTGCGAAATTACTCTTATCTCAAATGTTGCTCGTATTTCAAAGCCAAAATCGCTCGCTCGATGGCTGGTATCTCAAAAATCTCGTATGTTAGGGCACTCGTATCTCGAGGTACCACTGTATGTATTTTCCATGATCCCGATTTCTCTCGATCTGATTCTTCACTATTATATAGGCAAGCCACCTCAAGTTCTCTGCTGAAAACGTCCACCTAGAGTAGGGGCAAGATGAAATAATAATAATAATAATACCACCCCAGAACCCTGCAAGACCTGAGGGATCTAGACTTTACAAGGGGAAAAACAACAACATACACGCACAGCGAGATGGTATTCCTGCCTTATCTTCCTTGGCTAAAGCACTCCGGAATGTCTCCCCTTTGGGGAGAGCGGCCCCCGGAATCCTTACGTCCATTGTTATTCAGGGACACCCCGTGTCTACTTACTGAGCATGTGGTTTTCCTTGCTTTTCTTGTTCATTTCCGCACCTAGTGGGAGCCGAAGCTGATTTCCACAGTGATGTTTCCAGGAGCTATAAATAGCTTCCCGGAGAGACCAGAAGGACGTGTGTCTAGTGCAGCTTGACCCTGGGTGGGGGTGGGGAGGGGGGTCAGGGCCGCATCGGGCTGGAGGAGAGCAGGAAGTGTGGGAGCACTGATTGCCAGGGTCTGTCATGTCCGTTTGGGCCTTTGTCCTGGGGGGTGGGGGGGCGGGGGCCACATTTCTGATCTGACAGAAAGCTTGCCAAATGCTGGGCAGAGATGTGTGTTTTGTTGGCTTGCTTCGAAGGGTGGCCTCCAGGCTGACAGCCAGCCCGAATCATGCATTCCGTGACACATTGGCGAGTTTTTCAGGGTGACAGACGGGAATCGGCCCACAGAGGTGCATTTAACCCCGGGTCACGGAAGTTAAGATAGAGAGGGGTCCTGAAAGTGATGGTTTAGGGGGGGTCTGTGTAATTTGCCCCTGTAAGAAGGGGGGCTGTGGCCCAGGGGTGGCCTGGCCAAGGAGTTACATAGAGCGGCATCTGGAGGTGGGACCACAGGTGGTGGTGTACTGTTCTGACTTACTGATGGCCCTCCCCAGTAGTTCGCATCTCACAAAGCTTCTAAAGCAGCTGTTCTCAACCTGTGGGTCGCGACCCCTTTGGGGGTCGAATGACCCTTTCACAGGGGTCGCCTAAGACCATCGGAAAATGCAGATATTTACATCACGATGCATCACAGGAGCAAAATTTCATGGTTGGGGGTCACCACCCCATGAGGAACTGTATGCAAGGGTCGCGGCCTTAGGAAGGTTGAGAACCACTGTTCTCAAGGAACTTTTTCTTTTTTTTCTTAAATCAAACGTGAGCCAGCATCTCAGGGCAGCATGGGTGGTGCAGTCCTGAGACACTGAACAGGGAACCAAGACATCTGGCCTGCAGGTCCCTCCCCGCCTGGCTGGGATGCTGTCCTCTCAGCTCCAAGCATCTGCAGTTCTGCATAGACCAGCGGTTCTCAACCTGTGGGTCGCGACCCCTTTGGGGGTCGAACGACCCTTTCACAGGGGTCGCCTAAGACCATCGGAAAAATGCAGATATATTTACATCACGATGCATCACAGTAGCAAAATGTCATGGTTGGGGGTCACCACCCCATGAGGAACCGTACGCAAGGGTCGCGGCCTTAGGAAGGTTGAGAACCACTGTGCTAGCCGTTGGTTGGTTGGTATTTGCATAAAATCAGAATAAATGCATGAGGATGCCGTTCTTTTTCATGAGGCATAACAGCTCCCAGGGGTTAAAATGCTTCTGAGCTCTCGGTTTCCTCCCCAAGCGAGCTTCTCCCACCGCTTCGTCAGAGAATCTTTATTCCTGAAGCCGATCGGCGGTGGTGAGTCTGCCTGCCGGGCGGACTCTGTGGGGAGCGGCGTTTCCCAGGGCAGAATCTCCGCTGGACCTGCCCCTGGCCGTGTCCAGTGTCCAGATCGGCCGGGAGACAGTGCCGGAGGGCTCCTGCCCAGCACCTTACATAATACCCCGAGGAGTCAGCCGGGCTATTTACAAGGAAGTCTGCGCTTCCAGTGCACTTGGCTCTGCTTGCTTCCAAGTCATGGAGGGAGGGAACGGGAGACGCTTGGAGAGAGGGACATGGGGATGGAAGTGAAGGGCAAAGCAGGCCAAGGTCACCCAGCGGCCATCTATCTCTAAGATAAACAGCCTCGCCTCTATGAGAATAGTTTCTGAAAACAACCCCATATTTCCATGGTGCGGAGTCAGAAGCGTCGCTTTTGGGGGGCGGCAGGAGGGGTGGGACCACGTGGGCTTCGGGGAAAGGGGGGGCTGGAGAATAAGGCTTCTCTGCCGTCACCCCGAGGCCAGGGGAGCGTGCTCCCGGGAAGTGGCCAGGCCTGTCCCCTCAGAGAGACTTCTGAGAGCCGGGCAAACAGGGATGAGTCACTGGGTCTCATTCCAGCTCAACGAGCGCATCCCCGGGGGACCACCCAGAGGCCTGGCTTTTGATTCACTCGTTCAATATTTATCGAGGAGCGCCGAGCACTCGGCCGCGAGGAACAGCAAACAAACAGAGCAGCCGCCGAGACGCGGGCCTCCCCCTCGGGTTGTTCGGGCTCCGGTTACGTGGGGTGAGCCCTCTGCGGCCACAGATGTGGAACATGTGGGCACCGAGCAGTCGTCTTGGAACCAGGCCCTCGGGGATGCTGGGGACAGCGGTAAATGGAAACCTAAAGGAGCGCTCTCTCTCTCTCTGAGAGCCAGGGACGGTGGGTGCCGAGTCCCCAGGGGGAGCAGGCCGCACGGAGGATGCACTGTTGGGGGGGGGGGTCAGCTGGGCATGGGGTTGCTGCAGGCCGGGTGTGATGGGTGAGGACCGGTTAGCCAGGTGAGGCGGGACAGGGTAACAGGAGGACAGGAGAGTATTGCTCGGGTCTGGTGACAGATGACCGCGTGCTGAGACCCTGGCCAGCAGGGCGAGGCCCAAGACCACCCCCAGGCTCAGGAACTCCCACACTCAGCACAGTCACACTCAGGGCCACGACAGCACAAGGACACAGCGCGAAATGAGCAGAGAGAAGTCCAGGGAAGCCAAACTCCAGCTTGCAAAGGGTCCTCTCCCAGGGGTCTCCTGGGCGGCATTCGTAATTCCTCAGGCACCAGGTTGTGACATCACATGTGACATGTTCTCTCCCAGGGGAGCTCGTTAGGAAACGCCTAGTGGGCCGATCGGTGGGCACCCTCTGCCTGGCACCTACCAAACCCCAGAGTTTGGAAAGCGGGTGTTCGGTGTAAAGCATGTTGCTGGCCACTTGTCTGAGGAGGGCGGGAACCCTCCCACAATCCACGTTCCAGGCACCAACCTGGCAAGCAGGTCCCAGGATGGCGTCCTCAGCCCTGCTCTGTGAACTGGTCTGGGCACAGTCATGAATTCCGCTTTGAACATATGGATGAAGTATGTGTTTCAAGTTCAAGGGAAGGTGTCCACTAGACAGTGGGGCTCAATAAAGAGACTGGGGCTATAAATGGAAGGTGCTGGAGTCATTAGCACCTCAAGTGGTTAGTGACACTGAGAGAGAGAGAGACACCAACCCAGTATTTCTCCAAAGCATCATGCTAGCAACCATCTCATTCACCATTCCCAACATATAAACGAAAAAGCAGAGGCCCACCGAGACCGGTTTGGCTCAGTGGATAGAGCGTTGGCTTGCGGACTGAAAGGTCCCAGGTTCGATTCCGGTCAAGGGCATGTATCTTGCTTGCGGGCACATCTCCACTGTGGGGCGTGCAGGAGGTGGCTGATCGATGTCTCTCTCTCATCGATGTTTCTGACTTTTATCCCTCTCCCTTCCTCTCTGTAAAAAAACAATGAAATATAAAATAAAAAATAGAAAGAAAGAAAAATCAGAGGCCCCCATGGCATGGCATGGCCACACATTTTCCTGTTTCAAATCTTTTCCCATCATCTGTACCACTCAAACTCCAAAGTCATCCATTGCCCATAAATGAATAAAAGGATAAAAACGCTTATAAAGCCGGCCTTCTGTAAGTTTGCTTCGTGCAACTTGTTTCACAAGGAGCCTGATCCCTGCACCCTGAAAGGTGGAGCTGACTACAGCGAGGATCCACCTGGAGGGGTTTCTAAGCCGCCCGTGGGTCTCCATTCACGTTCAGTCCGCCTTGATTATTAACGAGATCAATGGGGCAGAGGCTTTGCCCTCCGGTTCCTTATAGTCTGGGGCCAGGCGAGAGATAAAGACAAGTTGTATAGTGGAGTGTGTGTTGGGATCAAGATTGGGCAGCGTGCTTGGAGGTTGGAAGTGAAAATAAGTCAAACTCAAAACAAGTTAATTACTTGCCTGAAGCTCTGATCAAGGATAAAGTGGAACTTGATGACTGTAAAATGAGGTTATGGGTTTCATCCTTACGTGCCCTTAAACTTGGATAGGAGGATACTAGAAAGCAGTACGTCCTCTTTCTGTCAGATCATCCATTTAGCTCAACGCATAGAATTTGGCTTTGGCCTCGGGAGTTAACTTCGATACCTAAAAAGGCAACCTTTTCTGGTGCCCGCTCCAGCCCCTCTATGGAGGCATTTACATGTGTTTGCTACCTCTTGTGCGGCTCTTAGGCCGTTTTCCATTCTAAGCTGTCTTGGGGTATCATGAAATAATGTGCCAAGTCCCACTTTGTGGCGGAATGTAGAGTTGAAAGTAAGTTGCAGTCGTTTGTGCAGTCTCAGGACGCATATTTTCAAAGAATCAAAATAGTTCCCCCTTGAAGATTGACTCCTTTCTCGGCTTCATTTACTGCCTCATCTGTCATCTAAACAGCCTTTGTTCTTTCATTTTTCCAACATGATTAATCGGTGTTGCGCCGCACAGCATAGGAGAGGGGCTGAAGAGTTTGTAAGATGAGTAATCGAGTTAAACGCCCATCTCTCTCTCTTTTTTCCTTTTATACTTTACCAACAAACATGTCCTATGCAGATGGAGGGGCAGTTTGCTGGTTTCCCTGTTCAGATGTTGTGCGGTTAGCCTAGCACGTTTCCTTTCCAGCCGGCTAGCCAAAAATAATATTGACACGTCCGTGAAGCCTTCCATCTGATACTGCTGCAAACGTATGCAAATAGGCTTAGACAGTGAGGTGAAGAGAATAATTAAACCCCCAAACGGGGAGAAGAGGATGGGGAAGCAGCTGTCCTCTTACACTACCTGGCCTCCTGTGGGAAGCTAATGAGGTGTTTGAAAGACACCTTTAAAACCAGAGATCGGAAACGTGTTCCGGTTTTGTAAGAGGGCGGTGATTTGAATAAAGCACAGTGTGGCATTCCAGTTGCTGCAGGAAGTTAAGGGAGCATTTTCTGGGAGTGTTCGTTTTCGGCACATGCTCCTCAGAATGCGAAAAGATATAGTCAGGGTGTCTTTGTCATGAATCTTTCCGCTGGGACCAGGCCACTCCTGGATGAACTCACAGATGGAGAGTTTCTCAAAATACATCATTAAGTTGTTTGTCTTTAAAATCCGCTGTTTGAAAATCTCGAAAAATCAGAGAATGAAAATAAGGTTGCTATTTGGCAAAAAAATCGCTTGGGGAGTTATCTCTTAAAAGATCCTCATTTCACTTACAGAATAATTTACTCCCAAAGAAATTCACTGTGTATATCATAAATCTAATCTAAAAAAAAAAAGTCTCTTTAGGCCAGCTCTTAAATCCCTGATAAATTTTTCTGAAGTGTTAAAATGTTTTTAACATTTTGGTGTGGGTTTTTTTTTTCCAATTTAGTAAAGATTGTTCTAATACTCACCATTGTTAAAGAAAAAAAAAACCACAAACAACTTAAAATATTAAACCAAGTCATAGCTTATATGTTTTTAAGGTAGCAAATGTTTGCTAATTTTGAAAAATGTGTTAACATTTTATTTTTAATGGAAGTATCATTGGCTTATAAAATTTTTATATGTACAAGGTGTGAAGCATTATAATTCAATAGATGTGTATATTCATAGTAAAGATGTGGCTTTATACGCTCAAATACACACACACACACACACACACACAGTGGAATACTACTTGGCCTTAAAGAGGGTTCAGTCCTGCCATTTGCAACATGGATGGACGTTGAGAATATCATGCTAAGTGAACTAAGTTGGATGAAAAAAGGCAACTGCCCAAATGGTTTCACTGATGCATAGAATCTAAAACCAAAAATGGAAAGAAAGAGAACCTTGTAGAGGCCAACACAGATGGTCCTGACCTCCTGCCCATTTCTTTACAGTGTGTGCCTTGGCTGTGGTTTAATGTAGACTCTCCGAGTGCCATTCAAGTCTAACATGTTAGCCAAGGGAGGAGCTTTGCAGACGAATGAATGACACCATGGACAGGCTGAGGCCCTGATAGGGTGGGGGGCGGGGGGCGGGGGGCTGAGCAGTCATTCTGTCATTGAGGCCCGGCACTCACTGTGTTTGTCAGAACTCTCGGTTGCCATTCAGAGAAACTCAACTCACACTTCCACAGAAAGAGGAGATGAATTGACCCAGGTAACAAAGAAGTTTTTGCTGTCTGGCTTTAGCCCTAGCTGAGCTCAGGATTCTGGCTTTTGCTCCCCAATTCTCAGCCCTGCTCCCTCAGACTGATGCCCCCATATCACCAGCTTCAAACCTCAAACTCACTCTCCCAGAAGAAGAGAAATCCCCTCTCTCCCCGCATCTGCACGTCAGTATTCAGAAACCCCCCACCCCCACCCCCCGGCCCTGTTTGCCCCTGTCCCGGTCCTGACCCATCACCGGGGCCAGCCAGCGGGTGACTGTCAGCCCCGTCAGGGCAGGCCGCTCTGCACCATGTGGAGTGGCCTCCGCTGCTCCGAGCAGACCCCACCAGCACTTAGACCAGCGGTTCTCAACCTGTGGGTCGCGACCACTAGCAGGGTGGCCTAAGACCATCGGAAAACACAGATATTTACATTACGGGTCATAATAATAGCAAAATTACAGTTATGAAGTAGCCATAAAAATAATTTTATGGTTGGGGGTCACCACAGCATGAGAAGCTGTATTAAAGGGTCGCGGCATTAGAAAGGTTGAGAACCACTGACTTAGACGGTGCCTGGTCAGTCGTGGGACGAAAGCAGGTGTCTCCCACAGGCAAGCCCTGCTCTTCGCTTAGTTACAGGTAGATGTTGGCATGTGTGAAATATGAAGCCATTTAAAAGCGTAACATTCCATTTATAGGAGCTCTTTCCCGTTAGGCGCTTTCATGGGGAATAGATTCTGTCCCAGGGGAATTAGTTTTCTACCTCAAAAACAGGGATCTGTGCTCACAGAGGTTGACAGCATTGGGCTTTTAAAAGATTGTTTTGACTTCAGAAGGCACATGGGAAAAGCGAGCTGGTTCTCAGTCTGTTGCTGGCCCTTCCCAAGAGTCAACAGTTAGGAGAGAGCCTTCTTCTTCAGTTGGAAGTTTCTCCCACGCCCGACCCCAAACCTGTGGCCTCTCCGATTTAGGGTTCCTTATCTTGTCCCACAAAACCCCTACAGTTTCTCATCTTATTCTTTTCCTGTTCAGCTCCTTACAGCAGTGGTATGCAGGTCTTTGTAGTCTGTTTTAGTGTTTAAAAAATCAAATTATATTAGTTTAATAAGTTAAATCATTTTTTTAATATATTTTACTGATTTTTTTTTTTTTTTTACAGAGAGGAAGGAAGAGGGATAGAGATTTAGAAACATCCAATCAGCTGCCTCCTGCTCACCCCCCTACTGGGGATGTGCCTGCAACCAAGGTTCATGCCCTTGACCGGAATCGAACCTGGGACCTTTCAGTCCACAGGCTGATGCTCTCACCACTGAGCCAAACTGGTTTCGGCTATTTAATCATTTTGAACCACCATTGTTGTAAGGTTCCTAACTAATAGACACTGGCTTACTGCCTGATAATGCTAAGGATGAGGGTGTGTTAACCCTCAATTCAGCTGGGGAACGACACAGAGAAACCTATGTCTCCAGGCCTCCCTGGAGTGAGCGCTCTCACACCCAGTCACCCACGCCCATCCTGTGGCCAGTTTTTCCCCAGAAACGACACGGCGGCAGTTTGCAGCTCGGCATCACCGCTGAGTCCCGTCCTCTCTGCTGATGTCGCCTCCACATCAGCCACACGAGCCCCGCAGGGTCCGGGTGTCGCACGTGGGCTTCTGAGCCTGTAAACAGTGGATGGTGACGCTAGGTTTTGCATTTGTGGCTTCCAGGGAGATCCGAGAGAACTTGAAAGTGGCATCTGAATAACACGTTTACTCTCAGGCCACAGGAAAGAGATGACTGACGCTGAACCAGTGGTTCTCAACCTGTGGGTCGAACGACCCTTTCACAGGGGTCACCTAAGACCATGAGAAAATGCAGATATTTACATCACGATGCATCACAGTAGCAAAATGTCAAGGTTGGGGGTCACCACCCCATGAGGAACTGTATGCAAGGGTCACGGCCTTAGGAAGGTTGAGAACCATTGCGTTGAACAGAGAGCACAATTCTGGTTTGCTCCAGTGGCAGCCCAGCAGACTTCTGGGCAAACAGATCAAAAGAGCAGCCCTGTTGTGATTCAGCAGGAGAAGGCCCAGGAAGGTTCGAGCCTGCCCTCCAGACCGGGGCAGCAGGGACGCGCCCGCCGACCACACCAAGGCAGGAAGGCCACATGGAGCCGAAACCGGTTTGGCTCAGTGGATGGGGCATCGGCCTGCGGACTGAAGGGTCCCAGGTTCGATTCCGGTCAAGAGCATGTGCCTTGGTTGCGGGCACATCCCCGGTAGGGGGTGTGCATGAGGTGGCTGATCGATGTCTCTCTCTCATCGATGTTTCTAGCTCTCTATCCTTCTCCCTTCCTCTCTGTGATAAAATATATTTAAAAGAAGAAGAAGAAGAAAATGGAAGGCCACGAGGAGATGCCTCGGGGCGCTGATGCCTTCTGCGCGGTGACCCATTAAGGGGAACTCGAGCCAAACGCTTATCAGCGATGGAGATGGAGACACCTCGGGCTCTTCCGGTGTCGCTTTCCCCTTTCTGTTCCCGGACGTGGTTCATCGCGCTCCCAGGTCCTTCAGCTCCGGCGGCATTTCCTCGCGGCCCCGGTCGTTGCCGGGGGTCGGGTTCTCCGGACGGAGGGTTTGGTTACAGCATCCATCTGCTGTCCGGCCCACTCTCTGACCTCCCTGCTCTCTGTGTTCTCATCCAGCGCTCCCAGGAGGCTCTCGGCATTCTGAGCAGACAGCCCCATTATTTTTTCCCAAAACTTAAAAAGAAATGTTGTAGCCTGATGTGAATCGCATAAATGTTTTTCACTTAAAACATCGTTGACCAAAAAAATGGTTTACGTACAGCCGAAGACGGTTCAGACTTGACAGGATGGAAGAGCCGAATGCTTGGCCACGTGCTTACATCCTTCAGAACGTCACCCCCCCCCCCCACCCCACCCCGAGTGTCAGCAGGGATGCATGGGTGTAAGGGGTCGTCCGTGTCGCCAGGGGAGCATCCATCCGTGTCCACGCCTGGGTGCTTTTGAACTCAGCTGGCTGCTTTGAAGCATCGATCGTGGTCTCCAGCTTTGATTCCTTTCCTGTGGACGGGTGCCAGTGTGCCTGATCTCATTAAGTTTTTGGAAAGGACTGAGACTATGGTATGGTTTTATTGCAGGCCTTACATCCATCATAATTTGAGACCGTCTTGGTGAAAGATGAGGAATTCAGACGGGGAGGCGGGGGAGGGCGGGTCCGGTGGCGAGGGGGGGAAGGGAGGTGGTGAGTACCGGCTGCTTATTTTTCAGCTCATCCACTTCTACCTCTTTAGACTTCTTAGAGCCGGCTTCCTTCCAGAGGGCCCCGACCCAGGTCCAGGGAGACCACACGATTTTAATGCGGGTGCTTTTTCATAATGGGCCCTCCAGGTTGATAACGAACTACAGCGGTACCTTGAGATACGAGTGCCCTAATATATGAGATTTTTGAGATACGAGCCATCGAGCGAGCGATTTTTGCTTTGAAATACGAGCAACATTGGAGATAGGAGTCATCGCGCCAATCGGCCAGCTGCACACGACCCACCAGTTTACCTCGACTCGAGTGTCTCATAGTTTCCCACGCCTCAAGGTTACGGAATGAATTAAACTCGTATCTCGAGGTACCACTGTACATGCTCATGGTCAAGAACAGGAAAGGAACTCCCTTGCTGGCTCACACGGGCCAGAGGCCTTTTGGACTCGGGCTGTTCATGGCAAAGGCTGCATTCAGAATCCATGGAGGAGATTGTGCCTTACTCTGTGCTTTCCCCTTTCCTACCGCTCACCCTGGGCCAAGCCCCCCGTTATTATGCTTTCCTTTGGCAGTCCTCTCTCCTGGGTGTAGAACTTTGGGGGGTTTTTTTGTTTGTTTTTTTAAATATATTTTATTAATTTTTTACAGAGAGGAAGGGAGAGGGATAGAAAGTCAGAAACATCGATGAGAGAGAGACATCGATCTGCCGCCTCCTGCACGCCCCACAGTGGAGATGTGCCCACAAGCAAGGTACATGCCCCCGACCGGAATCGAACCTGGGACCTTTCAGTCTGCAGGCCGACGCTCTATCCACTAAGCCAAGCCGGTCTGGCGAACTTTGGCGTTTTCATCTTGGGGCAGTGGCCCCTCCTGTTCTAAGCTGCCTGCTTTGCTGTAGCAGCGTCTCTTCTTCCAGTGGCCTCGGTGTTTCTGCAGCACCACGTGCCCTGGCTGAGGGGCAGGTTCTGTTTGACTTCCGCTCTAGGGTTCACTTCCCAGGTGAGGTCCCTCTGTGCCCCTCATCTCAGAGCCAGCTGGGGCCTTTGGAGCCCCTTGCCACACCATCCCACACGACAAAGGGGCCACATCGAAGAGGACGCAAGAAAGTGGGAGGTCGCCGAGACCGGTTTGGCTCCGTGGATAGAGCGTCGGCCTGCGGACTGAAAGGTCCCAGGTTCGATACTGATCGGGGGCAGGTACCTTGGTTGCGGGCACAACTCCAGTGGGGGGCGTGCAGGAGGCGGCTGACCGATGTCTCCCTCTCATCGATGTTTCTGACTTTCTATCCCTCTCCCTTCCTCTCTGTGAAAAATCAATAAAATATGTATTTAAAAAAAAGAAAGTGGGAGGTCACCCCAACTGCCTTGTCAGTGTCTCAGATCTAGAGCCTCAGCGAGCCCCCCGGCGCACGGCGCAGAACCTGTGTTTTCCGTTTCGGTCCCGAGGAAACACTGCCTCCTCCTGGACATCAGCCCAGAGGGCCTGTCCGTGTGGACTCGGTGAGAAGAAGAGCCACTTTCAGCCTTCAGATGGCACACAAGCCGGCTTCCCGCCTCTGGCCCAAGTGGCACGGAAGGTTATGCCAGTGGGTGCACATGTCACCTCTCTGAGATCTCAGGTGGCTGCCCAAGCAGAGGAAATCCAGACTCTACGCATTGGGTTTTATGAATTGGGTTTTAGGAATTACCTTCTGCAATCTGGACGCTGTAGGTTGAGATCTGTGAGGTAGAGCGTATGTCAATCATCTGCCACTTCTATTCAGATACCTTTCAAACTGAGAATGCAGCCATAACCCCGGTGAACGCCGGGACCTCTCGCTTCTGTAAAATCCAGGTTATTGTTGAACAGTAACCGGCGTCTCACACCACCACCAGCCTCTCTTTCAGCTGGCATCTGCACTTGCCCAGTTAAAAAACCAGGGTCTTTAGGGAAAGCTGTAGAATGCCCACATTCTTCTCAAGTTTATCTTTCTTGCTTTGCATTAAACCCTTTCGTCTGTAGCATTGCCTTCTAGAACAGAGGTCAGCAAACATTTTCTGTAAAGGGGCAGGTGGTAAACATTGTAGGCTTTGCAGACCACCTGGTCTCTGTCTTCAATCTGCCGCCACAGCGCAGAAGCGGCCTGGACAGTATGCCTGGACAGTGAGTGTTGCTGTGTTCCAATAAAACTTTATTTACAAAAATGGGTGGCTGGCCCCATTTGGCCTGTGAGCCGTTGTTTTCCAACCTTCGGTGCAGCAGGGGTCTGTGCAATTTTCTGTTTGGGTAACAAGCAGATAAAATGGGCTCAGGGACCCTAACATCTTTGCATTGGGGACAGTTTTTACTTTCCCACATTTTCGTGCAAGTACCAGATTTACTTCTGGCTTATAAAAAATACCATTGCAGCCGAGACTGGTTTGGCTCAGTGGATAGAGTGTCGGCCTGCGGACTGAAAGGTCCCAGGTTCGATTCCGGTCGGGGGCATGTACCTTGGTTGCAGGCACATCTCCAGTGTGGGATGTGCAGGAGGCGGCTGTTTGATGTCTCTTTCTCATCGATGTTTCTGACTTTCTATCCCTCTCCCTTCCTCTCTATAAAAAATCAATAAAATATATTTTAAAAAATACCATTGCAAATAGGTACAATGGTTGTGAGGAGGTGGGGATAGAAGAATGGGGAAGTAGAAGTGAGATTTTAGTCCAAATCGGGCACCGTACCAAGCTGGGAGGCAGGTGATGCTGCTGGTGTTGCTGGCCGTCGGAAAGTCCATTTGTATTGATCCTGTGTGTCGTTTACGGATCAGTATATGAAACATTCAGGCGTGATTGGCTTGGGTTCTGTGGGAACATAGCTAGTGGGCCGATGGTATCAGCCTCCCGCAGCATGCTAGAGAGTTACTCAGACGCTGGTCAGATGCCGGAGCCACAGACTTCTTTGAGAATGTGCCATCCATGGGAAGCGCTCACTCACCAAGGTCACTGAGAGGGCAGCCGAGGGAGGCACGCAGGGCCTCCGATGGTGCTTGCTGCCGGTGTCAGTAGCAAAGCAGTGAAGGAAGGAGCCGACGGGCCAAGAAAAGAAAAGTTCAGAGAAAACGGATTTGTTTTGATTGGGAAAAGCAGATAACTGAGCAATCACTAAAGAACCCTGTTTTTTTTACTATTCTTTTTCATTTTATGAATTTAACCTCAAACTGTGTGTTCCCTTATTACTCCTATGATTCTTTTGTAAAATTAGATATTACATGAATCTCCATGATAAATACAGCGTTTCTCATGACCCCTTTTAAAAATTGCAAACCTTTTTATAAAAAAAAACAAAATCCTGTATTTGTTCACATGTTTTTATAATCAGTGAATGGAATCTTGGCTCGGGGTTTAAGAAAGTGTTTGGCTTTTAGCTCATTGTATTGTGTATTAACATCATTTTAGTCTTGGAGTACTTATCTCAAAATCAAATTCTGTCACAATGTGTAATAACACCGTGTTTCCAATAACCTTATCCTTTTTTTAAATATATTTTTACTGATTTTAGAGAGGAAGGAAGAGGGAGAGAGAAACATCAACGATGAGAGAGTATCATTGACTGGCTGTCTCCTGCAGGCCCCTATTAGGGGTCAAGCCGGAAACCCGGGCATGTGCCCTGACTGGGATTTCCTGGTTCATAGGTCAGTGCTCAACCACTGAGCCACACCAGCTGGGCTCTAATAACCTTATTCTTTAGGTAGAATGAGTGCCATACTAATAACCTTTTTAAAAAAAAATAATAACCTTTAAAATCTTCATCAGCCTATAAATTCATATTCACATCACTAAAGCAATGACATATAACAAGTAAATTACAGGTTATAATTACATCCTACTGAAGGTGGAATAACAGTAACCAGATTTACCCTTTTATTTGGAACAAGCTGAAAAACTGGACAAAATAGTAGAAAAATATCACTCGAGACTTTGGGCATCAAGCAGCAAAGGATAGTGATCCCTGAAAATCAAGTATTCAAGTGAGCACTGGTCCGTGCACGCTGTGAGGAGATGATCAGAAGCGAGGGAAAGGATCACCCCTAAGAATTAGGGGGACAGTGCATGGTTCCCACATGGTTTTCACTCTAGCTTCTAAAACTAGAGTGAAAATCGGGGACACTGGTTAGAATACTGAGAAGGGTCTTACCTCCGTAGTAAAGACAAAATGAATCCTGGACTACACACAGCTCTGGTCCTACCCAACAAAGCTTTAAAGGCAAAACCCACCCTACCTGGTTTGGCTCAGTGGATAGAGTGTTGGCATGCGGACTGAAGGGCCCCAGGTTCGATTCCGGTCAAGGGCACATAGGGTGGGCTCGATCTTCAGTAGGGGGCGTGCAGGAGGCAGCCGATCCAAGATTCTTATCACTGATGTTTCTATCTCTCTCTCCCTCTCCCTTCCTCTCTGAAATCAATAAAAATATTTTTTCAACAATAAATAGAGGCAACCCCCCCCAAAAAAAATCTAGTTGTTTCCAAATAACTAAACAGTGCCCCAGAACAACGTATAAAAATACTTAAACAGTGCCAAGATGCTCAGTACCAGCAAGTTGATAGCATGTCTTTAATTACCAGTCATACAAACAAGTAGGAAAATACAGCCAATAGCCAGAAAATGCCACCAAAATTAACCCTTAAATGACACCAATAATAGAGCTAGTAGACAGGGACATTAAAACAGTTATGATTGTAGTCCATCTATTTGAGAAACTAGAGGAAAGATTCAAAATGTTTAATAGAGATAAAGATGGGGGGGAAAGGCAAATTAAAATTCTAGAGATGAACACCAGAGTGTCCAAGATTTAAAAAAAAAAAATACTCTGTTTCATGGCGCATTAGCTGCTGCAGAAGAGGTTAACTCGGAGACCCGAGAATAGAATCCATCCTAAATGAAACAGAAAAGGGTAGAAAGAAGTGGGAGGGCCCCGCAGAGGAGAAAGGAAAGGACTGAAAATATTTTAAGAAATAATGGCCAAAATCTTTCCCCATGTGACAGCAATTATAAGTCTACACATTCAAGAAGCTCAGTGAGCCCTAACTAAGTACAGTGGTACCTCGAGATACGAGTTTAATTCGTTCCGTAACCTTGAGGCGTGGGAAACTATGAGACGCTCGAGTCGCGGTAAACTGGTGGGTGGTGTGCAGCTGGCTGATCCGCGCGATCGTATGTTAGGGCACTCGTATCTCGAGGTACCACTGTACAAGAAACATGAAGAAAGTTACAGTAAGGCACAACGTAATTAACCTCCTTAAAGCCGGGCCTGTGTTCGGTCCTGGGGTCTGATCTCAACCACCTGGAAGAAAAGTTGAGGGCAAGGTGTTTATAACGGTTCACCTAGATGCCAGGTGGTTGTGAGGTCTTCCTGAATTTAGTTTCCTCATCAAGTTTTGGCAGCCCAGGGTCTGGTCTGGGGACCGTTAGCTGAGACAGCTCTCACCCCTCCCCGCTCCCCCGGGTCCCCCCAGACCAGCGGTCACCAACCTTTCGGACCTTGCGGCCCACTGGTTAGCACAACTGCTGGCTCAGACCACTCCCTTTGCCACTGTCCCAAGAGAAGCCTAAAGAGAACATTAAAATAATGGGTACAACTTTCCTCCATGTCCTTATGTGTTCCTCCTGTGGGGGAAAGGGGGATGCTGAAAACTGAAAGGAAATTCTGGGCGGGGCGGGGACAATGAGAAGATATGTATACATGTAATACATTAATAAAAAAACATTTTTTTAAAAAAGAAAGGAAATTCTGAATTCCATGGGCATCTGTTGTTTTCCTAATCTGTAAACTGGTAGGGATAGTGGATGGAATAGCACAGGGCTTGTGGGGTGTGGGAATTAAACGAGGAAGTACAGTGCAAATAAAGTGCTTAGCGTCGTACCAATGGTGTCTCTATTGCAGTTGCCCAGGTACCAAATTATTATTTTGAAAATCGATAGGTAAAAATAAGGAATGAAAAAATAAAAAATAAAAAGGAGCTTCTAGAGATGAAGTTTTTTCAGGTGAAAAAGCAGCAGATTTAAGGAGAAGTCAGCCGCTGTGACTCAGTGGTTGAGCATTGACCCCAGGAACCAAGAGGTCACGATTCGATTCCTGGTCAGGGCCCATGCCTGGGTTGTGGGCCCTATCCCCAGCGAAGGGGGGGGGGGCCCATGTGTGCAGGAGGCAGTTGATCAATGTTTCTCTTTCATCGAATATTGTGATTATGTACAGTTCTGATTCTATCACTATGAAAGGATTTTTAATAATTTTTCTACTCATGCCAAAGAATATTCTACTTTTACTTCTAATGAATATTGTCTCTGTAGTACATTTTTTATTTTTCAGTTACCGTTGACATACAATATATTAGTTTCCGTTATACAACAAACATAGTGATTAGACATTTACTGCTTTTAAGGTATGTTTATAAAAGCTACTCATAGAACTCACTTCTCCAACATAAGCTTAACCCCAAATCAGTGAAGATTTGGAAGAGTCATTATTGTTAAAAAGAGGGTCATGAAGGGCACAAGCCCCTGTCTCTCGGCTTTTGTAAAGGAAACCGCTGATGTGTGACAAGTCAGAGCCATTTAGTGGCTCCCTCGTTGTTGTAAGCAGAGGCCTCCTCGGAGGACACACACATAAAGTCAACAGAGCTCACCACTGACCACAGGCACGGGGCCAGAGGTCAACTCCCAAGGGCGGTCTGAACCCTTCTTCCTTGTCCTGCTGTTCTGACTCTTGTCTGGGGGCTCCTGTCCTTTGCTACCAGTTTTTACGGGGAGACAATGGGAGCGTGTGTGCTGGGTCTTGTTAACACAATCCCACGGTGTGTCTGCTCCACGGGGGAGGGGGGGTTTCTATGTGCGGAGCGGCTCTGTGGGAGAGGGCTCCTCGTCCCCGGGTCAGGGAGCCCCAGCTCTGCAGACTGCGTGCTCCCTCGCCTGTTGCGTATCCCAAATACGTCACCATGGATTCTGGGAAGTGATGATTGCATCCTTGGAAAGGAACCGGGGAGCCTTCTGATGAAGCTCATCTCTCCCCGTAAACTGGAAATAGAGGCAAGACGTTTTGCCTTCCCGGCATTTAACGTCTTGGCTACTTTGAACTCCCCGTTCTGCGGCAGAATCCGGAGGACCAGGGGAGGCACCCTCGGACTCGCTGCAGCCAGTAGGTCTGCTTCAGGAACGCTTGGTCTTTTTTTTTTTTTTTTAATTGCTTTTTTACAGAGAGGAAGGGAGAGGGATAGAGAGTTAGAAACATGGATGAGAGAGAGACATTCATCAGCCGCCTCCTGCACGCCTCCCACTGGGGATGTGCCCGCAACCAAGGTACATGCCCTTGACCGGAATCAAACCTGGGACCTTTCAGTCCGCAGGCTGATGCTCTATCCACTGAGCCAAATCGGTTTCGGCTCAGAGTTGGTCTTCATGTCTGCAAAAACAGCGTGTAAACAAGCGGACGGGACGATCATTATCCGCAGTAGGTAGAAGTGTCCATGGTGGCTTTGTTCACAGGAGCCCAATGCCCTGGCTTTGTGTTCTTCCTGGGTGTTCTCACCTCGAGCGTTCGGAGCCTGAACCCGCCTCCTGCTGGCTCCCCCTGGGCCCCGCAGCCTCCAGACCTGCAGCGGGAAGATGGGGTACCGTCCTGTCGAGTGAATCCACGGGCTGGGGCAGCGTCACGGTGGCTGCATGCTCTCGTTTCTCTCTCTCTCTCAAACCATAAAATGCCGGTTCCTGGTTCCAAATCCTCAGCCCCGCATGGACTACAGAGGCATCCTTAATGCCCAGTTAGACAGGAAAACCGCCAGAGCGCACCTGCATGTGAGTCGTACCCAGGAACAGAATAGGAGCGGTTGGTTCCCACTCGGTGTCCCTTG
This sequence comes from Lasiurus cinereus, assembly GCA_011751065.1. Lineage (NCBI taxonomy): Eukaryota > Metazoa > Chordata > Mammalia > Chiroptera > Vespertilionidae > Lasiurus > Lasiurus cinereus. The sequence goes on along the minus strand of JAAGEH010002529.1, from coordinate 4,912,964 downwards.
TGTTTGGTGTCCTGGACCCAACACCGTGAGCCCCGGTGTCTTCCTGTGATCTCCTCGGGCACGTGCACCCACTGTAGGAACCAGAGAAAAACGTCACCCCCAGCCAGGACCACAGCTTCAGGAGGAGAAATAGCCGTCGACATACCTACAGTTTTTTGTGTGTTTTTTTAAATATATTTTATTGATTTTGTACAGAGAGGAAGGGAGAGGGATAGAGAGAAACATCGATGAGAGAGAGACATCGATCAGCCGCCTCCTGTACGCCCCCCACTGGGGATGTGCCCACCACCAGGATACATGATCTCAACCAGAATCGAACCTGGGACCTTTCAGTCCGCAGGCCGACGCTCCATCCACTGAGCCAAACCGGTTTTGGCATACCTGCAGTTTTAAATACAGGAAGTTCATGCCGAAACCAGTTTGGCTCAGTGGGTAGAGCTACAGACTGAAGGGTCCCAGGTTTGATTCCGGTCAAGGGCATGTATCTTGGTTGCAGGCACATCCCCAGTAGGAGGCGTGCAGGAGGCAGCTGATCGATGTCTCTCTCTTCGATGTTTCTGACTCTCTATCCCTCTCCCTTCCTCTCTGTAAAAAATCAATAAAATATATTTAAACAAAAAATACAGTAAGTTCCCACCTAAAAGCTGGTTGAGCACTGAAACCTTCTTTGTCGGTAATTGCTTGAAACCCAGAGCACATTTTCCCAAAGATGTGGTATAAATGGCACCCCTGTTCCAGGCAGGTCCCGGGAGCCTTGTTAGCCATAAGAGATCTAAAGTACAGTCCTGGGCTGAAACCGGTTTGGCTCAGTGGAGAGAGCATCGGCCTGTGGACTGAAAGGTCCCAGGTTCGATTCCGGTCAAGGGCATGTACATTGGTTGCGGGCACATCCCCAGTAGGGGGCGTACAGGAGGCGGCTGATAGATGTCTCTCTCTCATCGATGTTTCTGGCTTTCTATCCCTCTCCCTTCCTCTTTGTGAAAAATCAATAAAAAATATATTTTAAAAAATAATAATAAAAACAAAGTACAGTCTCGGGCAGTAAGCAAGGTGGGAGCTGGCCACCGTATGTCCCAGCGGTTTCTGCCCATCCCGTCACTCTCCTGGTCCAGGTGGTGAAAGAGGCCTGCCAGGCGCACAGACCCCTCCACCACCCAGCATCCTCTGCTGCTATTCCCGGGGATGGGGAACGGGCAGACTGGGGTCCGGCACCTGGGCCATGTAGACTGCGCCTGCGCTCCTCGTGCTGTAAGTGCACCCGTCACCTGCGGACTTGCTGAAACTGCAAGGTCTGGTTCAGCGGGCCGGCGCGGCTCTGAGATGTGAATTCCCAGCAACTCCCAGAGACACCGGTGCGACGGACCCACAGACCCCAGTGTCTGGAGCAAGCGTCGGTCAGATCGCAAGGCAGGAGAGGGGGGCGGGCCGAGAAACCGGGCTCACTGCGGAAAGGAAGTGGAGAGGGAGGCAGTTCTCTCAGCGAGGCCTTATCTGGCTCCGGTCTGGCGGAGCCCGTGCCCGGGGAGGAGCAGACACACCCTGGAGGCACGGAGTGCTGTGCGTGGCGCCACGGCCAGACGCGCATGTGACTGGCACAGCACCCAGCCCTCCGCAGGGCCGGGTAGCAGAATCCCCGGCCGACGAGTGGGACACAGCGTGGCTTTGCCAGCATCCTTGTGTGGAAAGGGCCTGTGAGCGGAAACACGCAAGTCGATAGGAGTGATCATGCAGGAGCCACACCATCTAGATCAATGGTTCTCAACCTTCTTAAGGCCTCGACCCTTTAAGACAGCTCCTCATGTGGTGGTGAACCCCAACCATAAAATGATTTCCGTTGCTACTTCATCACTGTAATTTTGCTACTGTTATGAACTGTAATGTAAATATCTGATAGGCAGGATGTATTTTCGTTGTTACAAATGGAACAACATGAAAGCATAGGGATTAATCACAAAAACAATATGTAATTATATATTGTGAAATATTTATTTCTAATGACAAATAAATGAAATTTTGTCTTGAATCGTGGTGTAGCATGGGCAACAGTCTTCATAGGACAACAGTAAACTACATTGCTACATTTTGCTATACCGAGGAGCGGTGTGTTGGTTCCTAAGACCATGGGAAATAGGTGTTTTCCAATCGTCTTAGGCGACCCCTGTGAAAGGGTCGTTTGACCCCAAAGGGGTCGCGACCCACAGGTTGAGAACTGCTGGTCTAGACCCATGCTTGCCACCAGTGGCCCATGAGGTCCGGAAGGGTGGCAGCCGCTGACCTGGATCCAGACCAGTGTTTGGTGTGGGAACCAGAGGGGGGGGTGGGGTCTTGCCCACCACACCCAGGGTTTCCGATGCAGGCGGGCACAGAGCGCCCTGCAGACTCTGATGTGGACACGGTGCCGCAAAGCAGTGAGGAGCACGGCCTGGGTTAATCCTGTTTCCATCACTCACGGGCTGTGTCCCTGACACATGCCTTTGCGCCTAAAACCCACTGTCGTCATCAGTAATGTGGGAAAGGCTTCCTTACAGCATCCCTGTCTGTAGAGCCCCAGCGTGGTCAGCGAAGGAGCCCTTTGAGGTCACCGGCCTGGAGTCACATTTCCAGTTTTGCTTCTGACCACCTGGGTGGCCTCAGCAAGTGATGTGTCCTCCCTAAACCTCTGCTGCCTCCCCTGTAACACAGACCTAACCACAGCGCCTGCTCATGGTGTCACTGGGAAGATGAAATAAGTAAAGAACTCGGCGCAGTGCCCGGCACAGAGTGAGTTCTCAGTAGGCACCGTGATGGCTTTCTGGAGGACAGGAGTTTGTGCACGGTGCTCCAGGAGGTGTGGGCCTCACCAAAATGGGTTAATCGGAGGGGAAGAGGAAGCCATTGTCCCCTCCACCCACATCCACTGTCCCCTTCAGCCAGAGGGGCTCATCTTTGTTGGGGCTCAGCATTAAATTTGATTTAGAAAAAAAAAGCACAAATGTTTAAAAATCACTGTTTGGGAGCCACAGTCTACTATGGGGCCGTGGGGGAGAGCAAATGGTCTCAATTTTCAAAATTTTGACATTTGCCTTTTCTGTTCCGTTTCCTTAAAGATTGAAGGGGCAGACAGCTGACATAACGAGCTGATGGGTGGATATAAAGAGCCGATGGGTGGATGTATGCCTTGAGTCAGATGAAGCTGAACTGTGCGGTTCAATCACACCGTTCGCTGCACGGCGGTCACGTGGGGGCGGTTGCTGATGCGTCTGCTTGTGTTTTCCCTCCAGATGAGCACCATGCCCGGACTGCCCACGCGGCCCTGCTTCTACGACATCGATCTCGATACGGAAACAGAGCAGGTGCAAGGCCTGTTCTAAGGGAACAAGACTCTGCTCTCACAGGACCCAATTCCGGTAGGCTGTTCTGCTTTCTCCTTTTTTTTTTTTTAAATAATATATTTTACTGATTTTTCACAGAGAGGAAGGGAAAGGGATAGAAAGCCAGAAACATCGATGAGAGAGAGACATCGATCAGCCGCCTCCTGTACGCCCCCCACTGGGGATGTGCCCGCACCCAAGATACATGTCCTTGACCAGAATAGAACCTGGGGACCTTTCAGTCCCCAGGCTGACGCTCTCTCCACTAAGCCAAACCGGTTTCGGCTGCTTTCTACTTTTTATGTTCCCCAAATCTCTTGTAGTTTTATTTTTCCAAGATTCCTGACAAATATGCTCTGATAAATAATCTCCTGACTTGGTTACTGCGAATTCCTTCCTAATGACAGCCCCGGACTCGAGAGTCGCTGTGGGGTGTGGCTATGAAGTGAGATGGCCGGGACCTGGGTTTTTGGTGAAAATCAGATCATGTCCTCTGTGAACACGGGTTTGGTTAAGGCAGCTCTTTCCATAACAATGGAACTCAGAACACTCATTCTTTTTCCGAAATTAAAACGAGCACTGCTGTCATTTTCCAGGGCCATGTATCTCTCTTTTTTTATAATATATTTTATTGATTTTTTACAGAGAGGAAGGGAGAGAGATAGAAAGTCAGAAACATCGATCAGCCACGCACCCTCTGACAAAGACCAGTGTGGGACTTCCTGGCCTCTGCCCGGTCTCTGCCTCCATGGCCACATAGCTTTCTCCCTGCGTGTCTGTCTCTTCTTATCAGGACACCACTCATGCTGGATTAGGACCCCCAGTTATTAACCTTTAATTACATCTGCAAAGACCCTGTTTCCAGATAAGGCCACTGGCCTGGGTACTGGGGCTCAGGGCTTCAGTATCTCTTTTGGGGGGACATCATTTGGCCTGTAATACTCAACTGCGGCTCCACAAGGGGATTGCACTCTTGCCACTGGAAAGACACCGGGAGATGGGACAGCCATGCAGAGTGGCCTGGGTCTTGGGCAGGACAGGGCCACAGCTCCAGGGGGTGGAGCTTATCTTGGAGCCACGGGGGCAGCCACAGTGGAGCCCCTTGATCTGCCCCTCCGTCCTGCAGCCACACCTGCTGGCTTCCCCCCTCGCTTCCCATCAGGAAGAAAAATGAGCACCCTCCCCGCCCTCCTCCCTGGAAAACTCCCAATCAGGAGTTTTAAAGGCCCAGAGCTGCTTTTCTTCGTCCCATTTATCAAACATGTCCTCACCATATTCTCAAGGCGCATCCCTTCCCCCAACACACCCTCAGTTCATCCTCCCCACTCACACCATTCTGTTCCTCGACCCTGCACCCCTCCAATGCCAGCATGTCCTGGGCCGACCAGGTGAGCGGGCTTAATCTGCAGACCCTTCCTTCCAGCCCTTTCTTCTGACCCTTCCTTCCGACTGTCGCGGAGATGGGGCCTCCGCCGGGCATGCAGGGACCTCACTTTCCCTCGTTTCGCTGCCGGCAGTCAACATGGGGGGTGAAGTCCTTGTCACCCACACACCAAAGCCTGATGGTGTGGTGTTTTGTGGTGTCTGTGTGTTTCTTGCTGAGGAGTGGGAGCTGTATTAACCACAGCCACATTCCATATCTTTGTCATTTCTTTTTCTTTTTTTTAATATATTTTATTGATTTTTTTTACAGAGAGGAAGAGTGAGTTAGAAACATCTATCAGCTGCCTCCTGCACACCCCCTACTGGGGATGTGCCCGCAAGCAAGGTACATGCCCTTGACCGGAACAGAACCTGGGACCCTTGAGTCCACGGGCCCACACTCTTTTCACTGAGCCAAACCGGTTAGGGCCCATATTTTTGTCATTTCTGAAAAGGGAAACTCCAGAAAATGAACTAAGGGACTTTTTTAGCAAAAAGGCCTCTAACCTTGAGTTTTGATAACAATGTTATTTTGGTCGTTTGGTATGAGTGTGTGTGTGTGTGTGTGTGTGTGTGTGTGTGTGTGAATGAGTGTGTGAGTGTGTGAGAGTGTGTGAGTGTGTGTGTGTGTGTGTGTGTGTGTGTGTGTGTGTGTATGTCTCGGCTTTCCCAGCCCGGCCTTGAGAAACGAACACGCTCATTTCTCTTCAACTGAAAACTGACCGCTGTGCTGCCTAATCTCCCTTCCCGTGTCAAGAGCCATTAGGGTGCCTCTCTGCCCTCTGTCACTTTTCTCCAGAACAGGTGTGCACACGCGTGCATCTCTCTTCAATAGTCCTTTTCAGCCTGTTGGTCCATTTCCATTTTCCTCCCCAAGTAGAGGGCATATCAACCCAATTACACCTTAATTACTGGGTGTAAGACCTATGTAATGCCAAGGGACGGGCCTTCGCTTTTCTGTCACCTGCGCTGACATGTCTGCGCCTGTTTCCTGACAAACACTCCTCTGGGTCCTATGTAGAGGTTGGGCAGGGCTGGAGTCAGGGCTCTGGCCTGAGGTTAATGCCTCCGGGTGCCAGGCACTGTGGCAGCACCGAGCCTGGGTGGGCCCAGCACTCCGGGGAGGCGGGCGCTGTCCCAGGAGATCAGAGCCTTCCTCTGGTCACGGGGGGGGGGGGGGCGGGGTGATGAGAGATGCCCCTAGCCACAGGGCTGCAGCATCGTCTTTCCAGAGCTCACGTGCTGAGCTCTGCCCTCATCACTTTGCCCTGTCCCGGTGCCACGCTGCCATCAACCCAGTGAGATGGGGAGCATCTTGATTCCAGAGCCGTGAAAACTCTGGCCCAGAGAGGTCAGCCACTTGCTCAAGTTGCACAGCTAATACAGTGGTACCTCGAGATACGAGTTTCATTCGTTCTGTAACCTCGAGGCGTGGGAAACTATGAGACACTCGAGTCTCGGTAAACTGGTGGGTCGTGTGCAGCCGGCCAATCCGCGCGATGACTCCTCTCTCAAATGTTGCTCGTATTTCAAAGCAAAAATCGCTCGCTCTTCGGCTTGTATCTCAAAAATCTCGTATGTTAGGGCACTCGTTTCTCAAGATACCACTGTAATAATAAGTACAAAAGCAAAGACTCAGCCCAGATCCTCTCGCTCTCGGTCCCACCCCATTCTTTTCGCCCCAAACCAAAGACATCCTCTTTGTTTTGGTCACGGGGTCAGTGAGCATCAGCCCTTCCTGGAAGCCGATAGCCGGCTCTTGGAACACACCTGTGATTTGGGGAAAGCCAGGCGATCTTTTCTAATAACAAAAGATAACGACGTGGGTATTAAAAGGGGTGGCTTTGTCGCAGTTCTTTGCCGTCCAAACCTAATAGAGCCGTCTCTTGCTTCCCTCTCTCACGAATGGCACGTTCCCACTCCCTTCGCCAAGGCCCTCTCTGCTTGGGGAGCTGCCAAAACCTGGCCGCGGCCTGGTGGGCAGGGGTTCAACACCCATCCCTTGACCTCGCTGGGACAATGGAAAGTGGATCCGGTGTCGCAAGATAACAGCCCCGGACAAAGCACACATTCCTTCCCAGGGACCGCTCGGCACAATGGTCCCGCAAGCGCTCTTTCTGTTTCCTGTGGCCCCACCCCCGGCCCTCGGGGACCACTTCTGACGGTCAGAGGTCTGTGGCTCTTAAAAACGCACAAAATCCAATGCCCCGGCTTGGATGACGCTCAAACTGGGACATATTTGGGCCTCGGAAGAGGAAACGGCTTGACTCAGCCAGGGGTCAGACTCCCGATGGCTCCCCACACTCTGTGGGGCGCGAGGCAGGCGCGTTCCCCCTGGAAGAGGACCGCGCTGGGCCGGTGCCCACTTCCTTCCCTTCCGCCTCTGCTTCCTCTCCGCCCTGCTTCCCTCGCCCTCTAGGAAAGCGTGTGACTCAGCAGGGATGGGGGATGCCAGGAAGTGCCCAGAACCCGAGCCCTTGCTCCTACTGCCAAGGCGTCCCTGTAGGGCAGTAACTCCGGTTGCAGTCGGGGCCTGAGTCACCCTCGGGATGTCACCAGATAGCCCTCATTAAATCAGGTGCTTGTCCCGGTGAAACTGATGCTGCGACTCGAGGGCTCAGCCTTTTGTATGTGGATGCCTGGATTTGCAGGGGGCGGGCGGGGGGTGCTTCTTGCCCCCTCTGTGGGCCGCCCGTTCTGAGCCTTCATCAGATTTCCAAGCCTTGGCAGAGCCCAGAGGAACACAGAACACCCTGGCGGGTTTCCCGAAGAATTCCGAGGCTCAGCCGTGTTCCGATACGCAAAGTGGTGTTTACGAGGGATCAGATGGACTCTGGTCCTGCTACAATGGTGGGCACTCACCCGAGGGTGGTTTTTCTTTTTCTTTTTTTTTTAAATATATTTTATTGATTTTTTACAGACAGAAAGGGAGAGGGATAGAGAGTTAGAAACATCCATGAGAGAGAGACATTGATCAGCCACCTACAGGGGATGTGCCCACAACCAGGATACCTGCCCTTGACCAGGAATCAATCCTGGGACCTTTCAGTCCGCAGGCCGATGCTCTCTCCACTGAGCCACACCGGTTTCGGTGAGAATTGGTTTTTCTTGAATTGCACTCTCGAAAACGAGGATAACACCGGCTCGTTTTTTCTCCCCTAACCTGCCTTTGGAGCAGGAATTTTCAGGGATATTTCATAGCCATCAGTTCCTCTTGAATATGGTTGTGGCCCGTAGCCCTTCTGGGAGCATGGCCTTCTTTCCCCAAGTTGCAAACCACAGGGTTTCGGGGTTCCCTGGGGAACACCTGGACTCTGTGATTTTGGTCTTGAAACTCACCTTTTCAAGGAGCAGCTCAAGAAGTACACCCACCATTGTGCTTCAAGGCCCAAGGTCCTCATTCACCATCCAGCCATCCTTGCAGTAGAGCCCCTCCTCCTTCTCCATCTCCGGACAAGCCCAAGCGCTTTCACAAAAGATGGTAATACAGTGGTACCTCGAGATACGAGTGCCCTAACATATGAGATTTTTTGAGATACGAGCCATCGAGCGAGCGATTTTTGCTTTGAAATACGAGCAACAGTTGAGATAGGAGTCATCGCGCAGATCGGCCGGCTGCACACGACCCACCAGTTTACCTCCACTCGAGCGTCTCATAGTTTCCCACGCCTCAAGGTTATGGAACAAATTAAACTCGTATCTCGAGGTACTACTGTAATTTAATTAAATCTACAGATGACATCGTTAAGATGGTGATGACTAAATCCTTCCTGACTGAGATGGAATGTTTTGAAGCTTAGCAGTTGTGAAATTATTAATTCCCCTTTAAAGAAAGTTTTTCTGGACCCTTTTTTAGGGGTTGGGAGAAACTAGTCATCTTATATTTTCTTTAAAAACATAAGGAAAGGAAAATAAGAAATATCTCAGCAAACTTGGGAAACAGAATATTTCTAGTAACTAAATCTATACATGGTTAGGTCATCAAAAATGGAAGAAATTTCCGAGACCGGTTTGGCTCAGTGGATAGAGCGTCGGCCTGCGGACTGAAAGGTCCCAGGTTTGATTCCGGTCGGGGGCCTGTACCTTGCTTGCGGGCACATCTCCACTGTGGGGCGTGCAGGAGACGGCTGATCGATGTCTCTCTCTCATCGATGTTTCTGACTTTCTATCCCTCTCCCTTCCTCTCTGTGAAAAATCAATAAAAATATATTTTTTTTTTAAATAGAGGAAATTATTGGTCAATGAAAAAAAAATCAGAACCCTGGCCGGGGTCACTCAGCGGTGAGAGTGTTGGGTTGAGGGTTCAATTTCCAGTCAAGGGCACCTATCTGGAGTGCAGGTTCCATCCTTGGTGCAGGTCAGGACACGAATGGGAAGTCAGTTGATGTGTCTCTCTCACATCGGTGTTTCTTCTTTCTCTGTCTGTCTTTATATCTCCCTTTCCCTTCCTGCTTCCCTCCCTCCCTTCCTCCCTTCTGTTCTCTCTAAAAAGTAATGGGAAAATATCCTCAGGTGAGGAATCAGAAAGAGTTCCATTTTGGCTTTAGTTATAATCTGCTTGGTTAAGAAAAATTAGAACTTGTAAGGTAGGGGGAAAGTTTTAACCAAATCATATGAACCTGAAATTCTTTCCACTGCAAGAGACATTTTTACCAAAATTCAATTTAGTTAACCAGTACCTAAGCCGGCCAGGCAGCTTCACTCAGAAGAGAAATAAGTAGACTAAGCCCTCCTCAGTTCAAAAGCAAATCTCAAAAGAACCTCATGGTGTAAAGACTCTGAATGGTTCACTTTTCAGGCTTTAAAAAAATAGTCAAAACATGTCATCATCAACTTTACCAACACTATTGAGATTAACTTATAGCCACATTGGTAGTGTGCTTAACCTTAACCTCTTTATTCAACAATGGGGACCGATAAATTATTAGCAAAGAGGAGCCAGGAGCCCAGGGTTATTACTAATAATATAAGGGTAAATAAAATGAAATTTTTAAAATATTTCTTTATTGATTTCAGAGAGGGAGAGGGAGAGAGAAAGAAACACCAGTGATGAAAAAGAATCAATCAGCTACCTCCTACATGCCCCCCTACCAGGGACCGAGCCCACAACCTAGGCATGTGCCCTTGACCAGTATCGAATCCAGGATCCTTCAGTCTGCAGGCCAATGCTCTAGTCACTGGGCCAGACCAGATAGGGTGACATTTTCTTTTCTTAATAAAAAGGAGGAAGAGTTAATCCTCCCATCCCCTGATGGTATATATCTATGGCTGCCATAATAGATTACTGGATGGCTTAAATGAGACCACCAGAGTGTATTCTTTCACAGTTCTGGAGGCTAAACGTCCAAAGCCAGAATTGGTAGCCCAAATCAAGGCGGGGTGAGGCCATAGGGCCTCGGCTCTCTGGAATCCGTCCCTTCCTCTTCCTCTTCTGCATCTGGGCACGGTTAGATTTTTATTTTAATATATTTCATTGGTTTTTACAGAGAGGAAGGGAGAGGGAGAGAGAAAGAAACTTCAGTGATAAAAGAGAAACATTGATCAACTGCCTCCTGCACACTCCCTACTGAGGCGGTCAAGGTACATGTCCTTGACCGGAATCGAACCTGGGACCCTTCAGTCCGCAGGCCAATGCTCTATTCACTGAGCTAAACTGGTTAGGGCTAGATGTCTTTTATTATTCCCATACCAAGACAACATGTTTGATATACTCCATCTTCCAAAATATTTACCCACTAAATCAACTCGTAAAATTGTTGTTTTCCCGCTGAATAAACAATACACTGATTCGTTTTCACATTCTCACCTTGACTATTATATCTGATTTTTAAAAAATCTACAGTCAGCCTCTATATATACTTCTGCCAACCCTCCGAGTTTTCTTAAAATGTGAAACCATAGACTGAGCCATTTTAAACACAAATCCATGGGGCACCGAGGTGAGGTTACATGCTGATCAGCTTCTCTACACACACACACACACACACACACACACACACACACACACTCACTCACACACCTGCCCCAGAAGTGGAAGGCCTCGTTCCAGCCTGGCCTGTCTCAAGACATCTCCTCCCACGCCCACCCTCCTGCCTTAGGCCCTTCCTCCCCTCCTCCCTCCCCAACAGTCTCTGAGCTTAGCAGAGTGAGGCCCGAGCAGAGGGTGAGGTCTGCACCAGACAGACCTCCCTCCCGAACACCCCCAAAACTCCCTTCTTCTTCTTCATGTCTCTCCTGCTGGCAGTGTTTCTGCCTTACTCACTCCCTGACTGGAAGCAGACATTCGGGGAGTATTCGCCGTTCATGCTCTCCTGTCTTCATCACCATCTCGTGTCCTCTCTGCTCCAGACCCTCCCTCCCTCCCGCGTGGGAGGCCCACTTGCTGTATTCCAGCCGCCTTTGCGCTCCGGGCCGGGGGCATGAATGCTTGTGTTTTCATTTCTTCTGGAGGGTGAACACATTTTTTCCTGGAACCTAGGTGTCTTCTTTGTTTGCTTTTAAAGATGGTTTAATTGCTTCTCTCTCTAGAAGGCTGCAGGGTTAAACTGAGGCAGGCAGTCTTGATACCGTTTGAGAGAAGGCCGCTGAGCGTTAACACTCATAAGTTCTGGTCTGCTCCTTCGTTCTTAAGTGCGATTTTTGGAGCTTGCTCTCCGGGCCCGAGAGGAAAGGGAAAGGGAAATCAAAGGGGACAGGAGTCTCAGGCTCGCATCCTGGACGTTCTTACTGGACAGGATCCCGGAGATGGCAGACCCCAAGTGCAGGCGTCCTGGGGGCTCCGGCCACGGTCCCCAAGTGAACCTGTTAGGACGTGCAGAAACCGCCTGCGGTGTCCACGGACGCGGTCACGGGTGCAGAGCCCGACTCGCTGCTCATCAGTAAAAATGTCCCAACCGCCCTAACTGGTTTGGCTCAGTGGATAGAGCATCGGCCTGTGGACTGAAAGGTCCCAGGTTCGATTCCGGTCAGGGGCATGTACCTTGGTTGTGGGCACATCCCCAGTAGGGGGCATGCAGGAGGCGGCTGATCGATATCTCTCTCTCATCGATGTTTTTAACTCTCTATTCCTCTCTCTTCCTCTCTGTAAAAAATCAATAAAATATATATATTTTTTAAATGTCCCAGCCGTGATCTCAGCCTCCTCCTGTGAATAGCCTTGCTCACCTGCCCTTGAACCCTCGTCTCCCTCCAGCTTTAGAACTATCCGAGATTCACAGGGTCCCACCAGGGGGAAGGCCGTTCTTAAAGCACTGAGACTTTTTTTTTGTCCTTTTTCTGTTTTTCAGGTTCCTGAAACTCAAACTACTCCTTGCCTTTTGGCCGTGGTTGGAGGAGAGGATGAATTTGAAATGGGATTGTTACGCAACGCGGGCAAGTGGTAGAATAGGCCAAAGAGTCCCTCCCTCCCTGCCCCCCTCCCGGGACATCTGTCTGCATCTGTCTGCAGCCGAGCGAGCGCCGTGATCAGCGAGAGGACCTCCACCGAGTGGAAAAGAAGCTAATTTATTTTCTGCCTCGGCAGAGTTTACATTATTTCCCGCTGCTCACACTCAGAGTGTTTATTGGATGGGGACGGGGCGGTAGGAGAGTCTGAAATAAAAGGTGACGTTTTCGCACCCGGGCGTTGGCCGTCTTGTCTTTGAACCGGGAAGAGAGGCGGGCCCGGCGGCCAGTTTTCAGCGCCAGATCGCGCTCCGCTCTCCAGAGGTGCCTGTCCCCGTGGGGTAGTGGTTCCCCGACACCATCTCCTGGCAAATGGTGGATGCCACCGGCGCTTCCCAAAGCAGAAAAAAACAACACGGGGAATAGCTGGCCCGTTGTGAAACCCTTCTGCTGTCGGAAAGTTGTAACGTCCTTGGGAAGAAAGTGTGTTTCATATCCAGCACTGTTTGGGGTTTTTTTTTTCGATGTCTGTGAGGTTCCCATCACTTAACCTAAAAACCCCCGGGTTTCTGCTGGTTTCTTCCACCGACAAATGAGTCAAAGGCCGAAACGGGTTTGGCTCGGTGGATAGAGCGTCGGTGTGCAGACTGAAAGGTCCCCAGGTTCAATTCCGGTCAAGGGCATGTACCTTGGTTGCGGGCACATCCCCAGTAGGAGGTGTACAGCAGGCAGCTGATGAATGTCTCTCTCTCATAGATGTTTCTAACTATCCCTCTCCCTTCCTCTCTGTAAAAAATCAATAAAATATATTTTAAAAATATATATTAAAAAAAAAAACTGAAACTGATTTGGCTCAGTGGATAGAGCGTTAACCTTGTGGACTGAAGGATCCCGGATTCGATTCCGATCAAGGGCATGTATCTTAGTTTCGGGCACATCCCGAACATGCAGGAGGCAGCTGATGGATGTCTCTCTCTCATCAATGTTTCTAACTCTGTTTCTCTCCCTTCCTCTCTGTAAGAAATCAATAAAATGTTTTGTTTTGTTTTTTAAATGAGTCTCAAAGGCCACCCAGCTGTGGAAGGCCCGCAGGGCAGAGAGAGTTCCTCTGAGAAGGTAGGTGTTGGCCATGTTTTTCCATCTGGCCAGCTCCCAACCCGCAGCCAAGAGTGTTCCGCGGCCTTTTCCCCTCCCGGGAGCTCCTGGTCCTCCTTTGTTCCCGCTTTTTCCTACAGTGAAGCGAAATCATAGAAAAGCTCAGACAAAAGCACGGATTCAGGCGCAAACAAGGCGGGATTGTGCTCTCGCAGCGTGAGGAACATATTCCAGAAATATCTCCGCGGTCCGCAGGCACATCCGGCGGGAGGCCTCCCCACCGGCTCTTTCCTGGGTGTCCCTGCTGCCCCCTCGCCGACCCCGCCCATGAGGTGCTCTGCCCATCCTGTGTCTTCACGCACGATTTAATTTGTCCCAGAACGCTGGATACGAACCAAAAAGCCTCCCCACGAGAAGACTGTCCCACGCCTGATTTCACTGGGAGTTTCCCAAGTGCCCCCCACCCTGTCCCCACGTTATCTCTGGGAGCACACCTCTCCAAAGAGACCGGAGAGTAGCATTGGTTATGTGACTATTGGAGGGTTGTAAGGGTTCCTGGTAAAGGTGTGCTCTCTGCTAGGCACTCGGTAAGCAGTCTTTCTGGTGAATTGCTTTTTTTAAGCAGTTGTCTTCTGCTATGGAGTTTTTGTTATTTTCCTCTACTATTTAAAGCTTCCTTTACTATTTCTGAAATGTTTTAGGTGGGGGAGAAAAGGATTTCAGATGTCTACACTCCAGGGGTTTTAGACCAGGGACTTCTTTCTTTCTTTTTTTAATATATATTATTGATTTTTTACAGAGAGGAAGGGAGAGGGATAGAGAGAAACATCGATGAGAGAGAAACATCAATCAGCTGTCTCCCGCACGCTCCCTACTGGGGTTGTGCCCACAACCAAGGTACATGCCCTTGACCAGAATCGAACCTGGGACCCTTTAGTCCGCAGGCCGACGCTCTATCCACTGAGCGACACTGGTCTCGGCCAGGGACTTCTTTCTTTAGGCAGCTTTCACCAGGCAGCTCACTGAGTCACCTAAAAGGGAAAAATCAAAAGCACCCTGAACACAGAGGCAGAAATTTTCAACACTCGCGTTGAAGGACCTATAATCTTGGTGCTGAGATTACAGGTCCTTCATGGGGCTCATCTCACTTCAGAGCTGGTATGTGATTGGCTTTTCCTCATTTGCTCGCCTAGAGAATACACCTGCTGAGTGAGCAGCAGTCTCCGCTGGCAAGGAAGGTCTTTGGGTAACGCACTTAGCAACTTGTGAAGACTTGAGGCATCCAGACTGCAGTGTTACTTTAAGGAAGATAGTTAACGCCTCACTGCCAAGGCCGAGGCAGGAGAAAGGAAAGTCCACGTGGCTGTGGCCGGGTGGGTTCGGGTTAGAAATCCCAGCATGCACCTGTCCTGGTCCCTCTCCGGCTCTAGAACTGACATGTAAGCAGCCACTCACAGACCAGAAGTGACCATCGATGGCCCTCAGACCTGTGGTCTCGCTGTCTCTCTGCTCCTGGGCCTGCAGCAGCAACACCCCTAGAGTCCAGGCCAGACCAGGACCCTCGGAACCGCCCAGAGGAGCACCTGTAGGGGGAACTCCCTGAGGACAAGGAGGCCCAGGTGAGACGCAGCAAGGCAATCAGTTGATCCGTTTATTAACATTCTGTTCATTCTTCTGTTTTCTGGGTTACTTGTTTGTTTTCACTAGAATGTCCTGACTCGATTAAAGCAATCCGTGAGTAGTCTTCACATTGGGTATTTGGAGAGCATCTGGCCTGACATGAAACCAGGATTTGGTTCTTTTTTTATTATTGATTTCAGAGAAGAGAGAGGGAGAGAGAAAGAGAGAGAGGAACATCAATCATGAGAGTCACAGATGGGCTGCCTCCTGCACAACCCCCTACTGGGGATCGAACCTGCAATTCAGGCCTGTGCCCTGACCGGGAATTGAACCGTGACCTCCTGGTTCATAGGTTGATGCTCAACCACTGAGCCACGCCAGCTGGGCTGCCATCCAAGCATCTTGGCAGATAACCCAAGATGGGTTGAGTGCCTACCCAGCAAGACTCACACTGGTCCCAGTGCATGAAGGATGAGGATCACGGCTGGGGGAGGGGTGCCAGTGAAATGATCCCAGAAGCCATTGCGAGGATCCTGGAGGGTGGGGCCGGGCTGGCAAGATCTGCCACAGACAGCCCAAGGCTGGCCCGAGGGGAGGGTCTTGGCACCATCTGCCAGGGAAGTTTCTATCCGTGTTTTGAGTTCGTTTTCATGAAATCTCCCTCCGTGGTAAGGCTACCCTTCCCTTGAGCACTCTAGGTGTGTATGCTGGTTTCCTGAGGTGCTTTCAGAATGCCAACGATCAGATACCCGGTCCATCATTTCACCCCACGATGAGGGTGAGATTCCAGGCAGGTTTGATCTGGAAACAGCCCAGGCCCCTCCGGGTGGGCGGGGCAGAGCGCAGAGCCGCGGGCCGTCGGTGCCCAGACTGAGTTTGAGGTTAGCGTGTTTATGTAACAAATCAGCTCAACTTAAACATTTCTCGTGGTGTGGTCAGGCCGCCAGCTGCGCCCAGCCCTGCACCCACCCGCGGTGCCCTCGCCCCGTCAGCCTGTGGGGGCAGCTCCGTGGATGTGCAAGGACCCCGCTGGCTCCCGGCGCGTTAACGCGTTCCATCACCCATCGTGTCCCTACGTGTCTTCCCAGGAGGACGGCAAAGGCCGTTTCTCAGAATCATCGGGCCGGTTCCATCATGCAGGCTCATGGGGCAGAGTCTGGCAATGAGGGGATTCTTTCCCGGATAATCACATGAGCCCTGATGATGTGCCTCTAAGTCGGCCTCCTGATTACCACCCCTCACCCCCCGACTCGATAGAGACGCTGTGCACCAGACAGACAAACGGCCGGGCGGACAGACACCCTGAAGGACGGGGCAGGCTCTCTGGGGCCAGAACAAGCCAACTCTGGGAGGGAGGGTTTCCAGCTCCTTCAGGGAGGATGGAGCCAAAGGACCCCGCAGAGGCCAGAGGGGGGAATGAATGCTGAGTAACTCCCCCCTCTTCCCCAGGCATCTCCCTCCCACCTCGGCCTCATTACTGAGTCCAAAACGGGAAGAGGATCTCAGACACCCCCCCCACCCCCTCCAACTCAAATGTGAGCACAGCGATGCCTTCCCGAAGCCAAATCTAAATAACGTTTAAATTATTCATGCCGCCTCGCCCGACAAGAGAGCAGATAATTGAACTAACTGTAAATACAGCTAAACAGCATCAGTCACATCCACAACAAACTACCGGCGAACAGAAACATCCACTTAAGTGCTAAGTGATGAGGAAGGCGGGGGCGAGGGAGGCGGAGGCCGGACTTCTGCCGGGATGAGCCAGCTGGGACTGGACTGGGACCAGCCAGCGAGGTGGGAGCTGGCCAGAGCGGCAGGTGGGGCCTGGCCGAGAGAGAAACGGGGAGAGGGCAGGGGGCTAAGCTTGGGGGGGAACGAGGAAAAGACAGCTCTGGGCTGGTTTCTGGGTGCTGCCAGCTCTGAGGTCGCCCAGGCAGACGTGACTGATGGAGGCCTGGCCGGCACGAAAGAGAGGAAGCAGCACACAACCTGTAAGATGTTGGGGTCCCCCTGCAACCCCAAGACAGCGCCTGGAAATACCACTCCACCTGCCCGTGTGTCACCACAGGACGCCCTGCGCAGGGAGCTGGGGGTAAAAAAATGTTTTCAGCCGAAACCGGTTTGGCTCAGTGGATAGAGCATCAGACTGCAGACTGAAAGGTCCCAGGTTCGATTCCGGTCTAGAGCATGTACCTTGGTTGTGGGCACATCCCCAGTAGGGGGCGTGCAAGAGGCAGCTGATCGATGTCTCTCTCTCATCGATGTTTCTAACTCTCTATCCCTCTTCCTTTCTCTCTGTAAAAAATCGATAAAATATATATATTTTTTTAATGTTTTCAGCAGCAACACTCTCCTCTGGCGAGTGGCCTCTGGGAGCAAGAATAGACTACAGTACCTGGTAAATGCTCTGGGATTCTCCTCCTTCCAGAAAAATTAGAGAGTTCAAAGCAGCTGGTTAGAACGCAACAGGTTTTCAGGGTCAAAGCATGTGAGGCTGCTCCTTCCAGGTGACCCCCATTCCCCTCACCAGGTGTTCCGATTCAAATACAGGAAGATCACTGACAAAAAGAACCTTGCTCGGTTCAAACCCTCGTGAAGTCAGCAGGCAGCCTGAGGATGGAAGTCCCACATCAGCGGGCGATAGTGTTGCTCCTCAAGGGCCAATCAAGCACCAAAAGTCCCGGTCTTTGCAGAACCGGGAGCAAGATTGGAACCTCTGTTCTCGCCTGTGCAGACAGGACCAAGGCCACTACGTGGTGAGGACCGAGTGGAGGAGACCAGCCCGCTCAGAGGAGCAGCCCGGATGAAGGCTCCAGCATCCCGGGTAACCCCAGGAACAGGGAAGCAGTGAGTGAGGTGAGAGCTAGTTACCTACCTCCAGACAGACGTCTCTCACGGGCACAAGAAAAGAGGAACTGACCCAGAGGTTGTGTCCTGCCTCAGGCGGCCACCAGCCTGCATCCAGGCTGAAACGCTAATTCTTGGAATATAACCATGGGTTCCTTGTAATCAGGATGGATTTTTAATGTGGTTTCCTAAGCAATCCAATTATTTCTGATGTTTGTGTGTTTTTAAAAACACATTGTCAAGAATATTGCTGCCATTCCAATCCACAAAAGGGATTGTTTTGTTCTGGTTTTTCAATCATGGCAATGAAATTGACCCTGTGCAATTATAGTGTATCTCATTTTTTAAAAAAATAATATTTTATTGATTTCTCACAGAAGGGAAGAGAGAGGGACAGAGAGCCAGAAACATCGATGAAAGAGAGACATCGATCAGCTGCCCCCTGCGCGCTCCATACTGGAGTTGTGCCCACAACCGAGGTACATGCCCCCGACCAGAATCAAACCTGGGACCCCCCAGTCCGCAGGCCGACACCCCATCCACTGAGCCAAACCGGTTTTGGCTGTATCTCATTTTTTAAACCTGTTTATTTAGGTGCCTCATTAGCACAGGAGGTAGTGCGTCAGCCTCATAAACCTGTTTATTTCCAGAGCAAAAGAGAATTCCTCAAGAAGTTAAATATGTATAGAATTACTATATGATCCAGGGATTCCACTCCTGGGTATAAACTGCAGGAATGGAGAGCAGGGACTGGGACAGATACTTGTACACCCGTGTTCATAGCGTTATTGACAATAGCCAAAAAGTGGAAACACCCACGTGTCCATCCACAAATGAATGGATAAGCAAAATGTGGTGTGTATATCACAATAGATTAAATTCTGGCACAGGATACAACATGGATGGGCCTGGAAAACATGATGCTGAGTGAATAAGCCAGACATAACAGGACAGATATTGTATTATCAAGTACAATATGAAGTGAATAGGAAAATTCACAGATAAAATGTAGATTGGCCTGTCCAGCGTGGCTCAGTGGTTGAGCATTGATTTATGAACCAGGAAGTCATGGTTTGAATCCCGGTCAGGGCACATGCCGGGGGTTAAGGGCTCGATCCCCAGTGTGGAATGTGCAGGAGGCAGCCAATCAGTGATGTTGGTGTTTCTATCCCTCTCTGTCTGTCTAAAATCAATAAAATATATATTTTCTAAAGTGGGTTGGAGGTTAGTAGGGGCTAGAGGTTGTTGCTTAATGGATATAGAGTTTCTGCTTGAGTAATGAAAGAGCTTGAGATTAGATAGTGGTGATGCTTACACAATATTGTGAATGTAATTAATACCATGGAATTGTACCCTGAAAGTGGTTAAAATAGCAAATTGTATGGTATGTGTACTTGAACCCACAAAAATGGCAAAAAAATAGGTTTTTTTATTAATATGGCAGTTTATGGCCACTAGAGCAATTATAATGGGCTTGTATTTAAAGTCGTCGTAATGACATTTATTTCCAACATACAACTCCAATTGTAAACATCTTTAGCTGACGGGCCCAGGGTCCCAGATTCCCTGGAATGACCTTCTCAGACAGAGGGGTCCAGATGAGTGGCAGGCCCAGAGGGTGGGTCTTGTCTCCAGTTCTCTGCTGCCTGCTCTTCACAAAGCCTGTTTCCACCTCATAGGAGAATGACGGTAACTGTTTAATAGGGTTGTCATGAAGATAAAATGTGTTAATAATACCGTGCGCATAATATCATGCTTATAATTAAGCAATTATTCTTATTCATGTCATCATGGCAAAACTGATATTTAAAGGGGAAAATGGCCAAAACCGGTTCAGTTCAGTGGATGGAGCGTCAGCCTGCAGACTGAAGGGTCCCAGGTTCGATTCCGGTCAAGGGCATGTACTTGGTTGCGGGCATGTACTTGGGGGTCTCTGCTGGGGATGCATCACCAGTCGGGCATGTTAACCTTCTGTTCCTCTTAGCTCTCCCGCCTCTCACTAACACGCCACTCCAGGCCCCAGTGACATCCAGGAAGTGGCCACTGGACTGGTTTGATTAACACCCTGCTTTGACCCTAGCTGGTTTGGCTCAGTGGATAGACCCTGGGGTCCTACGTTCGATTTTGGCCAAGGGCATGCACCTCGGTTGCAGGTTCCTGCTGGGTTATGGTCAGGGCTCGTGCAGGAGGCAACCAATCCATGTGTTCCTCTCACATCAATAAATCTGTCTTTCTCTCTCCCTTCCACTCTCTCTAAAAATCGATGGAAAAAATATCCTCCGGTGAGAATTAAACAAAACACAGCCTGCTTTGAAGGTGTCAGGCCTGACATGAAACCACTGCAGGGAGAGGGGGGAGCTCTGGGCAGGGGAGGTGGCTCTGGTCCCACAGGAGCTCAACCAGTGGCAGGAGTGCTGGGGTTTCCAGGTGTAAAGGTTCAGCCGTGAGTGGTCTGCTGTCATTGTGTCCTGATTGCTTCCTCCGGTGTGAGTTGTGGTTGCTGGTTTCAGGCTGTTCTTTTTCTGGATGTGTTCTTAGGATCTGGCCCTTTTCTGTGAAGAGGGAACATTCCTTGCTTCCCTTACTCACTACTTGGCATCAGGGGGAAGCACTGTGTGGGGGAGAGAGACCTCAGGGACTGAGGAGTCCGGGCACTGGGAGGGGTGGCCCCGAATGGGAACCAGGCTGTGAAAACGCCAGTCCTGGAGTGGGGGCTCCTGTCCGGGGGGCTAGGCAGAGTGAGCACACGCCCATGGATGGAGAACAGAACACAGAAAGATCCGGGAGCCCCCGCAGGAATGAAGCTTTCCTAAGTTAAAGGGATGGTGCTGAAGGGAAAGAGAACTGGTAAGGTTTTAAGTCTTAACTATATGCTAGAAAACCCTGGGAATTTGTTTTCCCGCCTCCGGTAGTTTTCTAACTCAAAGGTCCCTTCGTGGTTGTTGAATGGTACCGAGTTTCCGTTTGGAAGACGGAGAAAGTTCTGGAGATGGATGGCTGCACAGGAGAGTGAATGTGCCTAATGCCACAAACCATTAGCCTGGAAAATAGGACCCACGTCCAGCCAGAGTGGTGTCTGCTGTGTTTCTCCCTCCCCTCAGTCACCATGCTGCAGCCTCAGGCAAGAAGCGGGACAGGCCAGCTGGTCAACCCGCCAGCTACTTAACCGGTAGCTTTTCTGTCGTGTGCATTTACCACATTAAAAACAATTTAAGTTTGTTAACTGTCAGACACAAACCGTTGATTCATGTGGCACAAATTTTGTCTCCCTGTTCTTATTCATTCTGTGTCTGGGGTTCAGATCAGCTGAGGTTCTGATGACGAGATTCTATTCTAACTAGTTAGGTGGCCTTGACCAAGTAAGTCATCTCACGTTTCCAGTCTCCAGTTGCCTCACTTGCAAAAGGAGAAATTTGAAAAGCAATGTCTGTTACAGCCTCTCACAGCTTGGCTAGTTGAGGATGAATAACCACCGTTTATTGTAAGCTTGCTCTCTCCGCCGCACATTTTATCAGCATGACCTCATTTCATCCTCCCAAGAGTCCCGGGAGGCTGCTATGATTATCCGTGTGAGAGGAAACTGAGGCTCAGGAAGTTCAGGGAGCGAGTAGGCCGAGCAGAACTTGGACTTGGGTCTGTGGGACCCTGAGCCAGGCTGTCAGTGCTGCTCACTCAGGAAGAATGTCAGAGCCACGCCACCAAGGAGCTTTCTCCCTGGAAAAACTATTAGCCTGGAAATAAGACCCATGTCCAGCCAGAGTGGTGTCTGCTGTGCTTCCTCACTCCCCTCAGTCACCATGCTGCAGCCTCATGGCAAGAAGCTGGGACAGGCCAGCTGGTCAACCCGCCGGCTCTCACCAAGTCAGATCTTTACAATAGGTTTCAGTATTTCACCCTAAATTCCTTGAAATCCCCCTCCAACGAACCAGATACATCCTCATTTTCATGCGATTAAAATAGGTCTGAGGAAACATGCGTTGTTGTTAGATTATGTTTATTCCTATTCCCCACCATTAACTAATACAATCAAGAGTCTATCTCCTGAGTGTCCAGTCTCTGAAGCAGACATCTGGTAACTGCCAGCCATGCAATAAAGAATCACTGGCCTTCACGTATTCTCCAAGTCTGTTTAACCATGACCTTTTCTGTCACCCTTAACCACAGCAATCATGAGGGCTCTTAGCGGTCCTCAGCCAGGGAAGCAGGGAAAAAAAAAGAGAGGCAGCAGTAAAACAATGAACGTTGGCTGTCTGTGGGACATGGCAAAGCCAAGAAGTACTTACATTTGTTGACTGAAAGTATTGAAATCAACCTAGGAGTTAGATAGCAAAAGAAAATCATTGGAACATCCCATGCAATGATGCTACATGGACATTAACAATGAGTCAGATCTCTAATGAAGTAAGTCATCATCCAAAACAGCGGATGAAGCTGTGGAACTTGAAGCCGCATTGAGCAATCGTCCTTGCAGACATGGACACAGATCTGAAAACAGTGCTAAGATTCTTAAACAAGAAGCAATGAGGCCACAGCAAACACCCTGGGGGGAAAAATCACACAGGATGCAAGAGCGGCGCAGTTCAAGTGTAAATACAGGAATCTGAACCCCCGTGTGCCTTTCTTCTCAGTACCACCCTGGCTACAACTCCTACCAGCACTCAATGAAGAGGAACTGAAGGCTGGCTCAGAACTCCACTGACTAGCATCTGTGCTCTGTTATATTTATTCATGCATGAAATGCTAACTATACACACACACACACACACCTCATCTTTTACTTAAAATTCAAATGCAGTCCCTTTAAAAAAAATTTTTATTGATTTTTTTTTCCTAGGGGAAAGGGAGAGACAGAGAGAGAAACATCATTCTGCTGTTCTACTTAACTATGCCTTCATTAGGTGATTCCGGTTTGGGTTGACCAGGGATCAAACCCACTAACCAACTGAGTATCCAGCCAGGGCTCAAATATTCTTTATTTCCCTAGTAAAGTCTATAACTCAAAAGGCCTTTGGTGATATCTTTATAGAAAGCTTTCTTCATTGGATATTAACTATTGAGATCCTAAGATCTGTACCTGGTAAGGGTAAAACCAAGTAAGAAACACTGTATTAGTTAATGATGGCCACATAACAAATTACCCCAAGCCTGGGTTACTTAAAGCAACAATTATCTCATGGGTTCAGTGGGTCAGAACCGTGGATCACAGTGGGAGCATAGCTTTATTTCTGTTCCACAGGACTAGGCCTTGGCTGGAAGACTTGTAGGGCAGGAACTAGAATCATCTGAGGGCTTGTTCTTGTGTGACCATTGATGCTGCCATCTGGGACCCCTACACATGGCCTCTCCATGTGGCTTGGGCTTCCTCCCAATATGGTGACTTAAGGACAAGCATCTCAAGAGGGAGCCAGATACAAGCTGTGTCCTTGTTATGACCTAGTCTGGAAATCACACAGCTTTGCTTACACCATCTCCATTGATCAAGGTGGTCAAAACCTCCCCCCAGATTCAAGAAGAGAGAACCTAGATCCACATCTCAATGGGATACATAGGCAAGTGTGGCCATCTTTGTAAAACACAAGTTGTCCTTATAGAATTCCTCTTTTAAGCTGATTTCCATAGGGATGTGCTCCATGGTACAAAGACTTCATGACCTAGAACGGTGGTCGGCAAACTCATTAGTCAACAGAGCCAAATATCAACAGTACAACGATTGAAATTTCTTTTGAGAGCCAAATTTTTTGAACTTCTTCTAATGCCACTTCTTCAAAATAGACTTACCTAGGCTGTGGTATTTTGTGGAAGAGCCGCACTCAAGGAGCCAAAGAGCCGCAGTTTGCTGACCACTGACCTAGAAAATCTTAGGTGGGTCCTAACAGATACATAGGGAATATTTGGTGTCTGGAGACATGGTGAAAGATACAGTTAGAATTGTATGTTGGGGCCAGATTTGAGAGAATCCTAAATGACATGTTAAAAGTGTGATCTTTATTCCAAGGACACTGAGGAGCCACAGAAGTATTTTCAGCCAAGATGGATTAGGGAAAGGAGAGGCAAGAGGCAGGGAGATTAATTGGGAGCTAATTAAAGTGGTCCAGGTGAGATACATCAGGAGTCTGAACAATGACATTTATCTACGAGTCTGAGCCAACAGCCCATACCATCTGTACCTTTTTGCTCCTGTCTAATTATAAATTCAGTGAGGATTCCAAATAGTTTCAGCATCTAATATTAATAGGTTATGAGTCTTAAGTATATACATTTGATATATATAATTTTTATTTGTAATTACACACCTATGCACAAAGCATTTAAGTTTGCCTTAAAATTACATTTACTTAACACACAGCTGTGAAATTTTATAAAGTGTTGATTTTGCTTATAAATCCCACAAATTTCCTCCTACAGTGGTACTCGAGATATGAATTTAATTCATTCCGTAACCTTAAGACGTGGGAAACTATGAGACGCTAGAGTCGCGGTAAACTGGTGTGTCGTGTGCAGCCAGCCGATCTGCGCGATTACTCCTATCTCAAATGTAGCTCATATTTCAAAGCAAAAATCACTCGCTCGACGGCTCGTATCTCAAAATCTCATATGTTAAGGCGCTCGTATCTCGAGGTACCACTGTATACCTTCTCCTTGGACTTATTTTTAGGGCATTACTTGAATATATTACTTTGTCCCTCTGTCTCCCTTTTCTGACTTTGTTTAACCCTAAGCATAAACCAAAATCACTGAGCAAATTGTGTCCCTTGATTGATGATTCGGGAGTTCTAGGTATTCGTGGGGTCAGGGTAGGGGCAGGAGATACGTCACAGACATCTCTGAGCATCTGGTGAAAATTCACAGCTCATATGGGCACCCCCAGGTGAGCTTGCTGTCTGTCTCGGGAGATGGGAAATCCCTTTCGGGTACTGGCCTGAGTCATACAAATCAGCTGGAAATTGTCTCCTGGATGATGTCAGGTCCTCCTGACCCCTGAAAACGGCTCCATCTGACTGGACACAGTCGTTCATCTCTTTGAACTTCAGTTTCTCAAGATGAGGATGGTCATGACGAAATATTACCCTCTGGGAGCAATGTCCTGATGTGCTGGCCATCTGCTTGGAAATCTGTCCTTGCTTGTGTGCGCGATCCAGGCAAGTGTGACCTGTCATTTTAAGTGACCCTGTGGAGGTTGCTCCCACTGTGATGACTTGTAGTTTGGTTTACTCTTAGATTACTTTAGTTAAACTCTAATGTAGTAATGTAAACACACTTCAGCACAATTTATAGGCTCGCGATTCTTTCTATCATAAATGGCTTTTTTCCCCCTCCTTGAAACAAACTCTTGAGTCTAGACTTTGTCAGGTTGATGCATGAGTTTGGGGACTGTTTATACCAAGACCATATACGCATTCCAGAAACATGCCTTGTTACTGATCTGAAATAAAGATGATGAGACACCGAAAATCATTTGAAGCTCGAACTCTGATCTATTACTAAAAATAGGCATACAGGCCTCCTCAAAAGTTGCTTCCTGCTTTAAGAAAAGGCTGATCTTTAAAGAAAGATCAATATGAGAGAGAATTTTTCCATGATACAAACTGTTCCACAAATAAAAGAGGCTGAGGGTCCTGGCCATAAGGGTCTTGCGTTCAATTCCCAGTCAAGGGCACATACCTGGGTTGTAGGTTCAATCCCGCCCCAGTTGGGGCACATGCAGGAGGCGACCAATCAGTGTGTCTCTCACATTGATGTTTCTCTCGCTCCCTTCCTCCCTTCCTTCCACTCTCTCTAAAAAGCTATGGGAAAAATATCTTCGAGTGAGTGAGGATTAACAACAAAAAGGGGCTGGGGCATCTTTAAATAGTGAATCCAGGGGAAATGTTAGAATGAATTGGCCATCTTCAAGAAATGGTAGGAAAGGATTCAAACAACCAATGGGAAAGAAGATGGATGTGGAGGTGTCTTTCCATTCAAATATTTTATCCTAGATTTCTCTGGTAAGCCTATGAAGATGAAGGCAGGATTATGTCCTAAAGAGCAGGCCTTTACAAACAGTCGTTGTGACCCTACCATGAGTAACATGTTGGGGTGAGGTTGGGGTGCAATGATACTCTGGGTGTATTAGGCCAAGTGTGTAGTCCAAAGAACTCACTTCAAAGCTTTCAAAACAAATGGCAACCAATGAATCAGCCTTCAGCAGCTTCTCTTTTCTAGAGCTGAGAAAACAAACCTCGAAGTTGTAAAATTAACCTAGCCAGGCTGTCACAGACTGCCAGCCACTGGGAGGAGGGTTCCAGGCAAGGCCAGGCCTGGAGCCGTGAGGAAGGCAGGGAATTCTGGGTCCTTCCGAAGGGACTGACCTTCACAGCACGCTGACAATCAGGCCAGTGCTAATGTCCATGAAGAGAGTCAGCCCCTGAAGCTCGATGGTCTGTCTTCACCACAAATAATCCTGAATGCTGTTAGCTGGTTTCCTCAGAACCTCACCTGGATTGATAAAGCTCAGAAGCTGTGTTTTCTCATTAAAAGGGCGACCTATATGTGTAGACAGATGGATTTCTTCTCTGTGTGCTAAATACACTGTCTTCTACGCGCTGCCAACTCATATCCTGGGATATGGTGGACAGATTTTGCTGTTGTCTGCCTGGTGTCCAATCTCCTATTTGTAGAAACAACACTTTTTCCTTTGTGAAACCACATCTCTGGACTCTTGGGTGGTTCTGACTTCAGGTTGGAGCTAGTGACCCATGTCTGCCAGTCACTAGAATAGGTTTAGGGATGGATATGTGACCTCAATTAGTCCCAGCTGGTGTGGCTCAGTGGTTGAATTTCAACCTGTGCACCAAGAGGTTGCTGGTTCATATCCTTTTCAGGGCACAGGTCTGGGTTGTGGCCTTGATCCCCAGAAGGGGGCATGCAGGAGACAGCAATAGATGTAGATGTTTCTCATGAATGTTTCTATCTCCCTCCCCCTTCCTCTCTCTCCTAAGAAGAGGGAGGCGGGGAGAACAAGATTAAAGAAAGAAATGTGACGTACATTGGGCTGGTGGAAGCCAAACCTAGGATTTGGAGGGAAAGGAGGTTTTGGAGAAACAAAGGACTACTTTTTCCACTGCAGTTGCTGAGTTTGCCGAGTTGGTAGGAGTGAGTTTAAAGCTGCCAGGGTACCACCTGGACATGGGTATCCTGAGAATGAAGCCGACAGAAGAGAAAGAAGACTGACAGAGTGAGAAAGGACATATCCTGATGACATTTGTTTTAAGTCCCTGGATTCAGTCATGATGAAAGCTGAACCATTTCTTACCCTTTTCAGTTACCTAGCCAACAAAAACACTCGTTTTGTTTTTACATTGTGCCTGTTTGAGTTAAATTTCTATCACCTGCTCTCTCAAGAGACTTAATAAACTAGAGCAAACGCCAAGGTGGAAGACGCACTAGGAAGGGCTCGGTCCCACCCCCAGGGCCACGTGCCAGGGCCTGGGCGGGGCAGCCTTGAGCAGGCCCAGGGAGAGAGAGTCCAGCTAAAGGCTTTCTGACTCGTGCCTTGAAATGTTATTGTCTGGGCTTCGGAAATAGAATTAGGTTTTTTTTAAATGTTATTTGCTTTCCAGTAGGGGAGACTCATCAATCATGGGGAGTTTGGTCTCTGTAGTGATTTTGAAAAAAACAAGTGGTCCAGCAGGCAACTCCCAGTGCATCCTTGAGGATTAGCATGGCATCAGAGCACCAAGATACAGTTATCTTTTTAAAAATATATATTTTATTGATTTTTTACAGAGAGGAAAGGAGAAGGATAGAGAGTTAGAAATATCAATGAGAGAGAAACATTGATCAGCTGCCTCTTTGCATGCCCCCTACTGGGGATGTGCCCACAACCAAGGTACATGCCCTTGACCAGAATCGAACCTGGGACCCTTCAGTCCTCAGGCCGATGCTCTATCCACTGAGCCAAACTGGTTTCGGCAAGATACAATTACCTTTTTAAAATATTACGCTAACTTGACTCCTTGCATTTGCTGGAGTGAAGCAGGTATGTGTGGGCTCAAGTGCATTGAGTTGGGGCCTGGGCTATCCATTTCTTCACCCCGGCAGCTAGTGTAGAGGGAGAGTTCCCTGTTCTCCGTTTATGATCAAGAATGGAAAACGCGAGAAAATTCTCTCATGCTAGTATCTAAGGGAACTGGTTGGCCACATTGAACCTTTGGAAGTGTGTCTCCTCTGAGAGATGAGAAAAGTTCCAGTTCACTTTACGAAGGATACAGATTTCATTTGCATCCGATTAGATGAAGCAGCTGGGTAGAACCTGGAGCGGGTGCTATTAACTCATTAATTCAGGCATCAAGAGGGAGGTTGTGCACAGCCGTCACCCAGATGAGCGGATTTAAATTGCTCTAATCCACAAATTGAAGCAAACTCTCTGGCATTGGAAAGCTTAGAAGCATTTCCTTTGCAACACTCAGACTTCCTGCTGGCGCCCCACGTTCCAGAAAGATGCTTTTCAAGGAGCGAGTGACGTGATCGGCTTTACGTTTTAGGGAGACCGTTTGGAGGCTGCCCAAGGGATGGGCAAATTAGAGCAGATGGGACAAGAAGGCACGTGTTGTGATCGTCCAAACAAAAAATGACAAGAAGGTGACTCGGAATGATGGAGAGGGTAGCAGAGGGACATCCCTTTCCTGGAACCCTCCTCCCCACCCCATCCCTCATCAAAGGACTGTCAACCCACAACCTGTGAATGTGGTCGTATTTGGAAAAGGGGGCTTCTTGCCAGATGTAATTAAGGATCTTGACATGAGATTAACCAGGTGTATCTGTCCATTTGGCACCCATTCATCACAGGATCAATTATAGTCACTATATTTTCTTACTTCCTGTACTTTTTTTTAAAAATACATTTTATTGATTTTTTATAGAGAGGAACAGAGAGAAATAGAGAGCTAGAAACATCGATCAGCTGCCTCCTGCCTGCCCTCCACTGGGGATGTGCCCCCAACCAAGGTACGTGCCCTTGACCGGAATCAAACCTGGGACCTTTCAGTCCACAGGCTGAGGCTCTATCCACTGAGCCAAACTGGTTACGGCATACTTCCTGTCCTCTTGATGCTCTGGCCTTTGGAATCCTTACAGACCCACGGAGAGACTCCTGAGGCAAGATAAGAACAACCTGCCCAACAGCATACCTTCCACAGGCAAATTAACCAATCCGGAGCCTGTAGCCCCAACCACCCTCTTACCTAGCTCTCTCACACCAAGCCAAGGTTCCCCTGCCTTAATCACCCCATACCCTCCCCCACCCCCCGGCAGTGGGGGAAAGAGGACATTGACAGAAAACTGGGTGAGTGACCAACTGGCAGAGATCATGAGATGTGGGATGACAGGTGGGTAGCACTGTGTCCCCCCAACATTCCTAAGTTAAAGTGCCAACCCCATGCAGGACCTAAGAAGATGACCTTTTTTGGAAATAGGGCCTTTACAGAGGTAATCAAGTTCGAATGGGGTCCTGAGGGTGGACCCTAATCCAATATGACTGGTGTCCTTATTAAAAGACATGCATAGAGCCGAGACCAGTTTGGCTCAGTGGATAGAGCATCGGCTTGCGGACTGAAAGGTCCCGGGTTCATTACCAGTTGGGGGCATGTACCTTGCTTGCAGGCACATCTCCACTGTGGGGCGTGCAGGAGGCGGCTGATTGATGTCTCTCTCTCTCATCAATGTTTCTGACTTTCTATCTCTCTCCCTTCCTCTCTGTGAAAAATCAATAAAATATATTTTTAAAAAAGACATGCATAGAGGGAAGACAATGTGAAGAGACTCAGGAAGAAGTCACCCGTGTA
Organism: Lasiurus cinereus; assembly: GCA_011751065.1. Classification (NCBI taxonomy): domain Eukaryota; kingdom Metazoa; phylum Chordata; class Mammalia; order Chiroptera; family Vespertilionidae; genus Lasiurus; species Lasiurus cinereus. The sequence continues at coordinate 4,883,425 of JAAGEH010002529.1, read as the reverse complement.
CAAGCCAAGGAGAGGGGCCTGGCACAGATCCTTCCCTCACCATTCTTAGAAGGAACCAAGCTGACACCTTGATCTTGGACTTGTAGCCTCCAATGCGATGAGACAATCAGTTTCCGGTGTTTCAGCTCCCAGTTGTTGATCATTTGTTAAGGTGGCCCCAGCAAACTAATACAAGGGACCCACAGAGCAGCCTTCTACCCATGCCTGGAGTTTGCAGAAACATGCACTGCTCATGAACATGGTTAAAAGAACTAGCTGGAGGCAAGGAATTTATCTGGTTCTCTCACACTTAGACCTTTTCCTTTTCCCCCTCCCAGCATATAAAGACCTGTTTACAGCCAGCCCGCAGCCCAGTGACAAAGGGAGTGGGGAGGGGAGACATCAAAGGCAAAGCAAACTTTGTTTTGTTGCTGGATAAATCTGCAGTGTAAGGCACTCCTACCCTCGAGGGTCAGAAGAGAAGAGCGAGGCCTACCTTGTCTTTGGGGAGGGGTGAGTGTGTAAGCTGGGGAGGACTTCGCCAGTTGGCTGAAGGCCATCCTGACTGTCACTCTAGGCAGACACCTCTGGGGTGTTCATTCCTGGAACCCTGGCTGCTTTCCCACAGTTCGCTGGGGTCCAGGATCCAAACGTAGAACATTCATTCCTGTGAAACCCGAACGGTGTAACGCAAAGATGCAATTACCATTCATTTACATGGGAAATGTTTTGAGCACTGCCAGGATGCAAAAATAACCTACCAAAATCCTATCCAATGACACACAGAACCCAACACAAGCTAACATGGAGTAAAAGCGGGAGTGATCTGACAGATACCCGCCTGTATAAAGCAGAAATAATGTGCTTCCGTGTAGTCTCACTTATCGTGTGTGCAGCCTCTGTAACCATCCCCTGCAAACAAACATTGACTGCTGTTTTTAATTTTTATGTTTTTCACAAAAACAAAAATCCTCTTTGAATTTACTTTATTTTTTTTAAAATGAGACCCTTTATTCTTACTATTCCACCACTGTTTCTCAATGCTTTATTTTATTTTTTTAAAATTTTTATTGTTTAAAATATTACATATAGTACTTATATCTCCTTTTCCCCCCCATTGACCTTCCCCCAGCCTCCCCTAGCCCCTGTCACATGCCCTCATCACACACCTCTAATGTCTTGTGTCCATTGGTGTGCTTATCTGCGTGCATACAAGTCCTTTGGTTGATCTCTTTCCCCCCCTCCCCAACACACCCCAGCCTTCCCGCTGTAATTTGACAGTCTGTTTGGTGCTTTACTGCCTCTGTCTCTATCTTTTTAGTCATCAGTTATGTTCTTTATTCTTCATAAATGAGTGAGATCATGTGGTATTTTTCTTTCATTGCCTGGTTCATTTCACTTAGCACCATGCTCTCCAGATCCATCCATGCTGCTGCAAATGGTAAGAATTCCTTCTTTTTTACAGCAGTATAGGATTCCGTTGTGTAGATGTACCATAGTTTTCTGATCCACTCATCTGCTGATGGGCACTTAGGCTGTTTCCAAATCTTAGCTCTGGTGAATTGTGCTGCTTTGAACACAGGGGTGCATATATCCTTTCTGATTGGTGTTTCTGATTTCTTGGGATATATTCTTAGGAGTGGGATCACTGGGTCAAATGAGAGCTCCATTTTTAGTTTTTTGAGGAAACTCCATACTGTTCTCCACAGTGGCTGCACCAGTCTGCATTCCCATCGGCAATGCACAAGGTTCCTTTTTCTCTGCATCCTCGCCAACACTTGTCGTTATTTGATTTGTTGATGATTGCCATTCTGACAAGTGTGAAATGGTACTGCATTGTCATTTTGATTTGCATCTCTCAGATAATTAGTGACTTTGAGCATGTTTTCATGTGTCTCTTGGCCTTCCTTCTGTCTTCTTTCGAAAAGATTCTATTTAGGTCCGTTGCCCACTTTTTTATTGGGTCATTTATCTTCCTTTTATTAACTTATATAAATTCCCTGAAGATGTTGAAGATTAAATCTTTATCAGTGATAACATTTGCAAATATGTTCTCCCATACAGTGGGCTTTCTTGTTGTTTTGTTGATGGTTTCTTTTGCTGTGCAAAAGCTTTTCATTTTGATGTAGTCCCATTTGTTTATTTTCTCTTTAGCTTCCATTGCCCTAGGAGCGGTATCGGTGAAGAAATTGCTTCGGCTACTTTAAATATATTTTTTTTAATTTTTCAATTAGAGTTGACATACAATATTACATTAGTTTCAGGTATGCAACCCAATGATTAGGCATTATAGAACTCACTAAGTGATCCCCTCAATAAATCTAGTACCCATCTGACAACATACATAGTTATTACATTGAATGTGGTCAGTTTCTCACCATCCTAAGTCAGGACGATCTGTATGGCAGAGATCAAAATCTAGACCTGCCCTAAATGAGCTTCCAGCCTCTCAGAAGAAGAGGTGGACCGGTGAGCAGCCGATCATGGAAAAACACGGCCACTGTGCAGTGGGTAGAGGCCGCACTTCTGGAGCACACAACGGGATGACCTCACCTAATGGGGGTAGGGGGAAGGCCGTGGGGTCAGGAAGTAACATCTAAGATGAGGCCTGGCTGAGGGGACATAGCTGTGTGAAGGTGACAGAGAGAACAGCATGATTATGGCTCTGGAGTTAAGAGAGAGAGCAAGGCACATGAAGGACGTCTGAGTAAGACAGGAAGCCTGGGGTCTCTGGAAGTAGGGGTGCTGAGGATCCCAGGAGGGGAGTCTTTGAGGAGGCTGGAGAGATAAGAAGGGGCCTTATCATGGGGCTTATACGCAGAGAGGGCTCAGCTTGGCCGGGTCACCCCTATTTCCAGTATAATTATGAGTAAGGTCACTCACTAAAGTCTCCTGATTTGGACAATCAATTATACTACAGACATATCAGCTGTATACTATGGACTAAGAATTTGGGCCTATCCACCCATGGCATTGAAAATGAAGACCACATATTAGGATGATGAAATCGATAGGATTTAGGTAGACCTCAGTGGGGAGGGGTTAGGTGCAGGTGTGTCCGTATGTAACGGACAAGATGCTGTCCATGGTTCTGCATCACTCATCAGTTGGGTGTTTTGTTTGATTGTGTTTTGATTTCTAATGAAGATTCACCCTAATCACCTGGCCATTGTGGGTGACTCAGTGGTTGAGCATCGACCCATGAACCAGGAGGTCACTGTTCAATTCCCGGTCAGGGCACATGCCTGGGTTGCTGGCTTGTTCCCCAGCGTGGGGCAGAAAAAGCAGCTGACCAATGATTCTCTCTCATCGTTGATGCTTCTTTCTCTCTCTCCCTTCCTCTCTGAAATCAATTATATATATATGTATATGTATATATATATGTATGTATGTATGTATGTATATATATATAAAAGTTTCCCCCTTACCTAGACCCCTCAGAGGAGCTGGAAAACAGCAGGATTGATGAATGTCCCAGCTCAATGTCCTGCCCACAAGGGATGGAAACCAGGGCCTGAGGCTGAACTTGACTGTGGCCGGGGGTGGGGAGGACAGCAGCTCTGCTCAGGCCTCCCGAGGCAGGTGGATGTCAGCCGGGGATGGGGGGGGGAACACACAGTAAGAGCCAGAGAAAATAAGTCGCCCTCACACTCCGTGTGTGGTGCTAAGAGAGCGGGGAGAGAGCAGGGAGAGAACAACAGGAAGAAGGAAGGACGGGCCACTGCGGGGGCGAGGGCGTTGGGTCCTGGGCAGGAAGCGAGAAGCCAGGAGTGTCCCAGCCATGCAGGATGTCCCCCACATTCCTTTAACTCAAGGGCCTCCTGCATCCTGTGCGGGCTGCGAGTGGACACCAGTCCGCCCTGTGCTCTGCCCACCGAACCACCCGCCCCAGAGCCTGAGGCCTGCCTGCCTGCCAAAGGCCTACCTGCCTGCCAATGGGGACCACGCCTCTGGGTCCCAGAGACTCCTTCTAGGGTGGGGGGGAGAATTAGGGGTATATCAGGGAGAGAAAAGTCAAATTTAGTACTGATGTCGATTTTCCAGGAAAGGGGGAGCCAGATAAGGCCACCGGGATGGAGCCCCATTGTGAGCAGGGCTCTGGGGGGCGGGGGGGAGGGCCCTCCTCCATGCTGATGGAACCCCGGCCTCCCTGTCCGCAAAGGGCTGGTGTTCTCCCCACCCATCAGCACAAGGAAGATATTTGCAGGCGGGTTTCTTCTTTTCTCTTTTTTTCAAATATGTTTTTATTGACTTCAGAGAGGAAGGGAGAGGGAGAGAGAGCTAGAAACATCAATGATGAGAGAATCATTGATCGGCTGCCTCCTGCACGCCCCACACTGCGGATCGGCCTGAAACCTGGGCCTAGTCCCTGACTGGGAATCCAACCGTGACCTTTCGGCTTTATGGTCAACCACACAGTCATGCCAGCCGGGTGCTGCGGGTTTCCTCTTATGCACTAGCACTGGGGCACGGACTGTGTTTGGCTAAAACCCGTCGATATGTTCATTCGTTTTGGCTCTCCTCATATAACATCATCCCCTCCTGTAACTGTTGATTCTCTGGCTCAGGACCATTTCAAACATGTCTGCGTTCTTCCTCAAACGCAGAGCCCAAGTAGCCACAAGGATCTCATCTGCTCCACTCCTCCCCTAACCACCCCTCCCCTAGCCCCCCGTTCTTATCTGCCGGGCTTTGATATTGTTGAAGGACACTGTTGCTTGTGTTCCGCTGATGGCTGACAGAGCCGCCAGCTTCTCAGTGATGGATTCTTCCTCATTTGGTGTCTGAGTAGCTTTGCTCTTCGCTGAACGGAGCTAGGTTTTGTCAAACAGCATGTATTTCAACATTTCCCCCCGGTGTTTCTCAGCGCTGAAGTACTAGCATAGGTTTGAGTTCATGCTCCAATGAGGTGGGAGGAAAACTGTAACCCATCTGCCTAAAGGAGATCTGCCTATAATACCAGCATGGAAAAGGCTCTAAATTTAATCTAGATTCCCTGCTTTCTAGCTTACGCATCGAACTCCCACCCCCAGCCTTGTGCTAACCCTTCTCAGTCCCCTCTCCCTAAATCCTCCATGAGGCAAAAGAACACCCCCCACCATGTGGTTGGTGACAAGTTTCAGATTTTATTTTGCCCCCCAAATGAAATTTCTTCCCTGCTTTTTCTAATTATCATTACTAATACATTCACTACCATTATAAATTACGTACTAGTTATAGACAACAGAGAGAAACAAATGAATTAAAAGCACCCACTCTCTCATGGAAAACCACTGTTGACATTCTTTTCGAGATTTTTTCTATGTATTTATATATATAATATATGTACTTATTTCTTGGAGGGGGAGATTCAGTTTTCACATTTTAAGAACTTACATTTAAATTATGCCATTAAATACCGAGCCTAAGTATATGCTGACTTTATGTCCCGATTTTTGAAATGCAAAGATAAGTGGACACATGGCTTTAAGGATATGATGTATTACACATTGTAGAATCTATAAAACAGAGAATTTGGGGGGTGGGGAAATTCTGTCTATGTACATTTATACATTTAGTGGGACAGGTTACCTCTACAGGGACAGGAAGACATATATGAAGCGTTGGGTTGCAATTGGAAGGAAATCCCTGTTCAGAACTAAACTAAGAGACCCCTGATGGAATCTCCCCTTGACTTCCGACTTTAGACCAAGGGAAGGGCTTTTTGTCATTACCCAGAAACCACCGGGTTGTACAAAGTCCCTGTTAGTCAGGAGAAACAGGAGCAAGAGGATAGGTTAGGATCAGTGGTTCTCAACCTTCCTAAGGCCGTGACCCTTGCATACAGTTCCCCATGTGGTGGTGACCCCCAACCATGAAATTTTGCTACTGTGATGCATCGTGATGTAAATATCTGCATTTTCCGATGGTCTTAGGCGACCCCTGTAAAAGGGCCATTCGACCCCCAAAGGGGTCACGACCCACAGGTTGAGAACCGCCGAGTTAGGATACTGGCTCATGCCCTCTTGGATTGTGAGGGGCTGGCCATTCTGAAGGGAGCGGGGCTGGCCACAGGCTGGGGACCTGGTGGGATGTCCCGGGTCAAGTTCAGGACCTGGGAGTTCACACGGAGGGCTGAGGAGGGGGTGTGCATTCCTCCAACGTCCTTGTTTTCCCAGCGCGTTCCTAAAATGCTTCCCTCTAACAGGGTCCTCAGGTATTTTTGTAATGAGCTCATCCCACAGTGTATTTTCATACAAGTAAATTGGTACCATCTTTTCCCATCAGTAGTTACGTCTCTGCAATGTTATTTTAATAGCTACACGGGATTCCTTTGTGTGGCTCGCCATCCTTGATTTAATTGATCCCCTGTGGCGAGACAGTCAGATGGTTTACAACTCCCCTTTATTCCAAACAGCGCCCTGGTGAACATATTGAGGGTTCAGTCCCTGCGTGTTTTCTTAGGTCTTCCCGCTGGAGAGACTCCGGAAGTAGGGTTGTGTTTCTTGTAACACGGTGCTGAGCTCCTCGGTGTGCACGGAAAGGGCACGGTCCAGGGCGTGGGAGTGGACAGGACTCAGCAGACACTGGTCCAGCCGGTGTCCCCCTCTCTGGTGAACTCAAAAGCTTCGCGATGGTTCTGCTAGTTTCTCAAACTTGGTGGCTTCAACAAGAGACATTTATTCTCTCCGTTGTGGAGGTCACATGTCTGAAATCACAGGCTCCGCTGGTCACACGCCCTCTGAAGGCCCTGGGAGAGAATCCATTTCTTGTCTCTCTCCGCCCCTGGGGCTCCGCATTCCTTGGCTTGTGGCTGCATAGCTCGTATGTCTGCCTCAGTCTTCACGGGGATTTCTCCTGTCTTCTCTGCACCTGCATCTTCTCTCCTGTCTCTGACAAGGACACAGCATTGGAATAGAGCCCACCTGGGTAAGCCAGGATGGTCTCAGGTTGAGATGCTTCATTTAGTTACATCAGTCAAGACCTTTTTTCCACATAAAGCCACATGGCAGGTGCCAGGGGCTAAGGCAAGGGCATAGCCTTTGGGAGGGGCACCATTTAACCCCTTGGTTCTTCCAGACCACAAGGGGTGATTTTCAAACTGGTGCACACATACATATATACGTTAGCAGTGGACTCTCTTTGAAAATGCAATCTTGCCCAGCCAGTGAGGCTCAATGGTTGAGCATCAACTGTGAACCAGGAGGTCATGGTTCGATTCTTGGCTAGGATACATGCCTGGGTTTCCGGCTCGGTCCCCAGGGTGGGGCATGCAGGAGGCAGCCCATCCATAATTCTCTCATCATTGATGGTTTTTTGTTTGTTTGTTTGTTTTAATTCTTTGCAGTGGTTCTCAACCTTTCTAACGCCGTGACTCTTTAATACAGTTCCCTGTGTTGTGGTGACCGCCAACCATAAAATTATTTTCATTCCTACTCCGATGGTCTTAGGTGACCCGGCTAGCAGTTCTCAACCTGTGGGTCAGTGATGAAGTAGCAACAAAAATAATTTTATGGTTGGGGGGTCGCCACAACATGAAGAACTGGATTAAAGGGTCGCAGCATTAGAAAAGTTGAGAACCACTGGTTTAAAGTATTATCTAAGTCTCCTTTTTTCCCCTGGCCATCCCCAGCCTCCATCACCAGTGATGTTTCTATCTCTCTCTCCCTTTCCCTTCCTCTCTGAAATCAATGAAAATATATAAAAAGCCCTAGCTGGTGTGGCTCAGTGGATACAATGTCAGCCTGTGGACTGAAGGGGTCCAGGGTTGGATTCCGGTTGAGGGCACATGCCCAGGTTGCAGGCTCGATCCCCAGTCGGAGGGAGGAGGGGTGTGCAGGAAGCAGTCAATCAATGATTCTCTCATCATTTGATGTTTCTCTCTCCCTCTCTCCCTTCCTCTCCGAAGTCAATAAAAGTTTATTTTTAAAATATATACATACATATATAAAGACTAAAATGTAATCTTAGGCGGAACCCCAATATGTGAAGCAATAAATTCGAGCTGTGTGTGGCTGAGGGTGGGGTGCAGGGGAACAGCGTGCAAGAACACACCCTAGGTCAAGGACAGGGGGCTGGAGGGGTTCACGGACTCAAGCCCTTGCTGTCCCTGGGCGGAGGTCAGAGGGAGGACCGAGATGTACTTGCTGTCCTGGGGGAGATCTCCGTCCCCTCCCTTTCTGATCTGGTCTCGGCCTGCACAGCCCCGTTGGCTTTAGCCCAGGAGGACCAGCCCCAGAGTAGCCCTGCATGAGATGGGCTGGCTGGGAGCGAGACCCACAGGGAGGTCTTGATCTACAGCGTTTCTGAGAAGCAAATCACTCGCCTATCTCCGCCCGAGTCCTCGAGCACATTCCTGAGTTGCAGTGGGAGGAAAAATGAGTTGCTTTCTGAGCGCTTCCGCCTGTTTCGGGCCTGTGGAACGTTACAAGCTGCGGCAGCATTACCGCCTTATCTGCAAGCGGGGCCCGAGTGTCAAACCCGGGCCTTCCCTGAACTCTCCAAAGACCGTGATCCGAAAGTTCACTGGTAGGTGAGGTACTAGCAGCTCGGCCTGTCTTCCTCTCTCTGTTCCAGGCGGGAGCTCCCAAAGCCTGCTGATTTCCATTGTAAGCAGGATGGAGCTGGTCCTGGTGCCCTGACCTTGACAATGGGCCTCACAGAACTCCCACACTCTGAGCTCTGGGCTCTGCCGGGCCTGAGCGCAGGGCTGGACGGGAGAGGAGGCATGAGGCCTAGAGCCATGGGCACTGCTGGGGAAGGAAGCAAGGACAACTGTCACCGCAGGGGTGACTGTGAAGGGCCACAGCTACCCAGGTGTCCAGACATAAGGCCTGGAAGGCAAGCCTCCCTGAACTGTTGCTATCTGACTAGTCAGGATTCAGAGGCTCTGGATGGGAACGGATTTTGGAAGATGTACAGTGGTACCTCGAGATCCGAGTTTAATTCGTTCCGTAACCTTGAGGCGTGGGAAACTATGAGACATTCGAGTTGAGCTAAGCTGGTGGGTCGTGTGCAGCCGGCCGATCCGAGGGATTACTCGTATCTCAACTGTTGCTCGTATTTCAAAGCAAAAATCGCTCACTCGACGGCTCGTATCTCAAAAATCTCGTATGTTAGGGCACTTGTATCTCGAGGTACCACTGTATTAGGGCTGCTGTCACAGTGCTGCATTTTTGTTTTAAATATATTTTAGTGATTGTTTACAGAGAGGAAGGGAGATGGAGAGTTAGAAATATCAATCAGCTGACTCCTGCACGCCCCCCACTGGGGATGTGCCCGCAACCAAGATACATGCCCCTGACCAGAATCGAACCCAGGACCCTTCAGTCTGCAAGCTGATGCTCTATCCACTGAGCCACACCGGTCAGGGCACAATGCTGCATTTTATTCTCTACGTTCTGAAGGCTGGAATTTGAGATCAAGACAGAACCCGGCTCTCTCTCCTACTCCTAGTTGTCCCTGCAGTCCCTGGGCTAGGCCCATCTTAAGAAGAGACTTCAGGGCATGGCTCATGGCTGAGCCTCGACCTATGAACCAGGAGGCCATGGTTCAATTCCCAGTCAGGACACATGCCTGGGTTATGGGCTCAATTCCCAGTGAGGGGTGTGCAGGAGGTAGCCAATCAGTGGTTCTCTCTCATCGTTGATGTTTCTATCTCTCCCTCTCCCTTCCTCTCTGAAATCAATAAAAATATTTTTTTTTTCCAAAAAGAGACTTCCATGTTCAAATGCTCACAATGCAGGTGTGGTGCGGACAAATACAAGAATCGGTGGGTTCATTTACCACCTGGGATTTGACTATTACACCTTTATTGAAACCTAACATTGTATTGAAATTTTTTATTCTGGTTGGTTTTGTTTGCTTGTTGCTTTGCAGAGAGCCATAAAACTTAGTGGTCAAGCTAGACTGTTGACTTAGATTGAATTTGCAATCACCTGAAATCTGAGCTTTTTCATAACCATTTCTCTTAAAGAACATCTCCCTCCCTAGCCAGTTTTGCTCAATGGATAGAGCATCAGCCTGGGGACTGAGGGTTCCAAGTTCAATTGTAGTCATAGGCATATACCTCAGTTGCAGGCTCAATTCCCAGTCCTGGTTGGAGTGCATACAGGAGGCAATCAATCTATGTGTCTCTCTCACTTTCTGTGTCGCACCTTCCCCCTTCCACTCCCTCCTAAAAAAAAAAAAAAATCAATGGAAAAATATCCTCTGGTGAGGATTAACAAAAAAATAAATTCAAAGAAAGAAAGAAAGAAAGAAAGAAGGAGAACATTTCCCATGCATTACTATATTTTTTCCCTTCTGAGCCTCCTGCATATTGATTCCTATCAAATTTCATCTAATTGCTCTCAGTCCTTCAATACAGCTCACTCAGACTCTTGTGAATCTAGATCAGCCACCCCTGCATTAGCCACCCAGCCCAATTCTGGGTCATCTGCCTTCCAGCAGAAAAGAGAAGGAAGACAGACAACCGATATTTATAGTATTTATAAAGACTCTACTGGTGGACTAGACAGTTGTTTCATTGACGTCAGCACACAGAGAAAAGTGCAGAAACATAAATATACAGTTCAATGACTTATCACAAAGCAAATGCCTGAGTAACCACCCATGTCCAGAAAGAGAACATTAAGCCGGGAATGTTTTAAGAAGCATTTTTCTCTTTAAATGCTCAGGCCTACTTGGTAATTATTATTAAACCTGGTTTACAGATGATGAAACGGACTCAGAAAGGTGGATTGGCATGAGCAGCGTCCCACAGCTGAGAAATAACAGAACACAGCCTGACCCCACACGGTGCTCTTCCCAATGCTGGACTCGGGGCATGAGAGATGTGGCCACCTGCCCAGCTGAGGCGGGTAGAAGAGCAACCTGGGTAGAGGAAGCCAGGAGAAGAGGTGGGAGGCATGGACCGGGCCAGGTAGTTCAACATTCCTGGAGCACGGGATTCTGGGAAGAGAATAATGGTCGGAAATCGGACTAGCGCTGGTGGACAGGCTCACAAATCCGGACGTCCTTCCACATCAGTGGAAAAGCCACTGAAGCTTTTGAGAGCTTCGTTTTAGGATCAAATAACTCATTTTATTTATTTATTTTTAAAATATATTTTATTGCTTTTTTGCAGAGAGGAAGGGAGAAGGAGAGAGAGTTAGGAACATCAATGAGAGAGAAACATCAATCAGCCGCCTCCTACACACCTCCTACCGGGGATGTGCCCGCAACCAAGGTACGTGCCCTTGACCAGAATCAAACCTGGGACCCTTCCGTTCACAGACTGATGCTCTATCCACTGGGCCAAACCGGTTTTGGCTAAAATAACTCTTTTTAAACCAGGGGATCCTACCAGGACAATCCCATCAGGTTGGAAGACTGTTCAAACTCCTGTTGTGTAATTAGAGTTTCTGGAAGTCTTGGAAAATTGGGACCTGGGACCTCAGTGAATTAGATTTTCTAGGGTTAACAGGAGTAGGAGGAAATACAAGATAAACCCTGAGGAGGCAGCTTACGAGGCTGAAGACGGCCGATTGTGGGTCTGTGCCTGCGGCCAAGAAGAGCATGGCTGTTACAAGTTGAAAAGATGACATGAGAGGTCTCAGCCCTTCAAGGAAATGACTAACGTGGTGCTAGTAAAGTAAAATGTCAACCCCGAGCTGCGTCACTTCACACTGATATCAACCGGTGAACACGCAGATTTATTATGGTCATGGGCGTCTAACACTCAGTAACATGGGCTGGGGACTCCCAGAGAGACCATTGCTCTTCAGGCTAGTGAGGAGATTAGTCACTTTCTTTTTTTTTTTTTTAATATATTTTATTGATTTTTTACAGAGAGGAAGGGAGAGGGATAGAAAGTCAGAAACATTGATGAGAGAGAGACATCGATCAGCCACCTCCTGCACGCCCCACACTGGAGATGTGCCCGCAACCAAGGTACGTGCCCCCGACCGGAATCGAACCTGGGACCTTTCAGTCCGCAGGCTGATGCTCTATCCACTGAGCCAAACCGGTTTCGGCAGATTAGTCACTTTCTATGCAGGGTAGGGAACTGATCTAACAAAGAAAAGAAATGGGTGTATCTCTGACAACACAAAAAACAGGGACCAGTCACTCAATAGGTCTGGTGTGTGGGGAGACCAGCCGGGCGAGAACAGTGAAGGTCATGGATTCAGAGCTTGCTACCGCAGGAGAGTCGGCCACTGTCACTGGCATTGAGCAGAGACTCCCAGGCAGGCTGGGGAGAGGGAAGGCCTCAGGGGTGTGCTGATGGAGGCTACAGGTATAGAAGCTGGAGGCAGCTACCAGAAGCAGGACATCCTCTGTGATTGGTTAGGGATGCCTATTTGCCTTTTTCTTGGCGGTCCTAAGTTGGAAGTTGGATAAAAGTTAAAGATGCTGTCAGCTGTTAAGCAACTCCTGGTCATCTGGGGCCAACGGTTACAGAAGTTATTGCTCCCTGGATTGTTACTAGAGATAGATGTTTTGGTTTCTGATAAGTCTGACCCAATGGCTGGCTTCTTGGGACGCTTATTGTGGATAACAAGTTGATTTCCTGGGCAAGTCGCTCTAGGTTGTGAGTTCTAGTGTTAGATGTCGTCTGGCCATCATCTATTTATATATCCAATCTCATAATGAACGAGATGAAGAAGTGATTTTTTTTTTAATGTGAGTGGGTAAAACAATAAAGGCAGAGGAGTAGGACAGGGAGAATACTGCATAATAATGGATGGGAACCACCTTTGAGAATAATACAACCATTTTTTAAAGAAAGGAAGGGAGAAGGAAAGAGTAAAACGAAAAAACACCTCAATGTAAGAGAGAAATATTGATCAGTTGCTTCCGGTATGCATCCAGATTGGAGACCAAACCCACAACCTGGGCATTGTGCCCTGACCAGGAATCAACCTTTGGTGCACAGGACAACATTAAACCAACTGGTCAGGGTGATAACACACAACTTTTTAAAAGAAGAAGCAATAATCCTGGAAAAACCAAGATGGCAGCATAGGTAAACACCTGAACTTGCTAGCTTGCACAACAACTTCAAAACTGCAACTAAAAGATATAACAGACATCATCCAGAACCACGGGAAGGCTAGCTGAGTGGAAATTCTACAACTAGAGGGGAAGAGAAAAGCACACTGAGCCTCAGAAGAAGAGCAGAAAGCATAGGTACGGAGGCGCGAGCAGAGAGGGCGGGCATCCAAGTGCGAGGCTGGCTTTCTCAAGCTGCAGGGAGACACAAGCTCCCGATTGCCCTGAACTCCAGTTCCAGGTGAGACTCTGGGAACCCAGACTCATACAGGGAGAAACTGGACTGTCTGGCAGCAGATGGAACTCAAGGGTGGCTCTCTCTCAAGGTGCTTGCAGTGACTATCAAAGGACACTGAGACCCGGGGCCTCTTAGGGAAGGGCTGATGGGAAGTCATTACTGTGTGCTCTGCCCTGAGACTCTGCCCCACCCAAGTTGTGTGCAGAGGCTTTTGCATATGAATGGCCTGGTCCCTTGAATTCTAAACTTACCTATCAAACTGCAGCTGAGTCAGAAAGACCCAGAACATCCATAAGAAGGCCCAAGGCCCCACAGTAGCTTGCATTGCTTCACAGCTGGGCCTCATCTGGGCACCTCCAAACCCCAACCAGATCTCTCCATAGTTCCTGCTGGGTGGCCTCAGGCAGAGGCTAAATTAGCACCTTCTTGGAGATCCAAGAGCCAGTGTACCCAGGGGTCAGAGTAGGACCATCCAAATTACAACTCCTCAGATCCATAAGGGGCATACTCATGGGCCAGACTCAGTGAGTACCAAAGTCTCACTGAAGCAAGTCTTGCCTCATAAAGGCATCTCCAGCACAGAAGTTCTCCCATCATAGACACAGTTGATTCTCACAGCCAATTGGCCTGGAGGTCAATTCCTCCCAGTGATACCAACAACAATCAAGGCTTAACTACAACAAGATTGTGCATACAGCCCACAAAGGGGTGCACCAAGAGTTTCCACCTCAGGTAACTGGGGAGGCTGAGCCATTGGGCCCTATAGGACACCTAGCACACAAAGCCACTCTATCAACTCAGGAAAGCAGCCAAAATGTGGAGACAAAGAAACAGGTCACAAATGAAAGAAATGGAGGAAAGCAAATGACTGGATATAGAGTTTAAACCACGGTTATAAGGTTTTTCAAGATTTTTCTAGAAAAGGCCAATAAATTTAGTGAGACCCTTGAGGATATGAAAAAGGACCAACTAGAAATTAAGTCTACACTGACTGAAACAAAAAAATAATATACAGAGATCCAACAGCAGACTAGAGGATCGCAAGAATCAAAGATTTGAAATACAAAGAAGCAAAAAACACCCAACCAGAAAAGAAAAAAGGATCCAAAAATATGCAGATAGTATAAGGAGCCTCTGGGACAACTTCAAGCATACCAAAATCCGAATTATTGGGGTGCCAGAAGAAGAGAGAGAGCAAGATACTGAAAACCTATTTGAAGATATAATGATAGAAAACTTCCCCCACTTGCAGAAAGAAATAGTCTTACAAGTCCAGGAAGTGCACAGAACCCCAAACAAAAGGAATCCAAAGAGGACCATACCAAGACACGTCATAATTAAAATGCCAAGAGCAAAAGACAGAGAATATTAAAAGCAGCAAGAGAAAAATAGGGAGCACCCATACAATTGTCAGCTGATTTCTCAACAGAAACTATGCAGGCCAGACAAGAGTGGCAAGAAATATTCAAAGTGATGAATAACAAGAACCTATTACCAAGATTACTCTACCCAGCAAAGCTATCATTCAGAATTGAAGGTCAGAAAAAAAGAGCTTCACAGATAAGAAAAAGCTAAAGGAGTTCATCACCACCAAACCAGTATTATATTAAATGCTGAAAGGTATTCTTTAAGAAGAGGAAGAAGAAGAAAAAGGTAAAGATAAAAATTATGAACAAATACATATCAACAAGTGAATCTAAAAATCAAGTAAATAAAAAATTTGATGGACAGAATAATCTGGTGAATATAATAGTATCAAGGGCATAGAAAGGGAGTGGACTGACAATTCCCAGGAGGGGAAGGGGTGAGGGGTGCGGGAAGAAACTGGACAAAAATCATACACCTATGGATGAGGACAATGGTGGGAGGTAAGGCCATGGGGTGGGATGGGGTGGGAACTGGTGGAGGGGAGCTATGAAGGGAAAAAAGAGAGACCAATGTAATAATCTGAACAACAAAAATTTTAAAAAATAATAGTAAAAATAAAAGGCAGGGGGGAAAAAAAGGAGGCAATAATCCTTTGTGACCAGAGCACAGGAGGGGACCTGATAAGTGATGGTGACGAAGAGATGAGCTGGGTCATGAAGGGCCTTGAACACACGACCGCGGAGTTGGAATTTGATGCTGAAGACAAGAGAGAACCACCGAGAGCTCTCTATCCGAGTTACTGGAGGTTCCAACGTGTGCTTTTGAAAAGATAAATCTGGAGATAAATTTAAAATACCTAAGCATATTTATAACCCGGCTTGACTGTCTGGATTGATCTCTTCCTTCCTCCCTTCTCTGTCCAATAAAGTGACCTTCATCCTAAATTCAGCTTCATTTCCTCTGTGAAGTTTTCTGAGACCTTCTAGGGGACTTCCTGTTCTCCTAGTCACAGCACCTGTCTCATCGATAGAATTCGGATTCCTGGATGACCTCCCTCATTAAAGGGTTGTTCTGAGAGGAGCACTGTGCTTTATCCATCCTGTACTTCCACTGATCAGCCAAGTGCGGAGAGGAGGAGACATTTCAGGGCAGGTGCCGCTGTCGTAGTTGGCTGGGCTAGGGGGTGAATGGAGATACTGGATACAGAGGTGGGACTGGAAACAGTGAGGGCTGACTAGGCTGGGAGTGGTAGGAATGGAGCTATTTAGGACAGTGGCTCCTAATCCAGGTAGTCATCAGATCACAGGTTGGGGGAGGGAAGGGACTTTAAATGAAGCTCCTCAGGTCCCGTCTAGATCTACTGGCTCAGAATCTCCAGGGATGGGACCTCAGATCTGAATTTACGTAGTTTCCTCAGATGATTCTGATATTCAGCTAAATTAGGGAACCACTGAGCTAAGTAATACAATAGCTAAACTTCACATGACTCACTGAAGGCCAGGAGAGAGGGAAAAAAGAGTTGTCTAGGCCTAGACTTGGTCATCAAGGAAGATGATAATGCCATTAACTGAGGGAGAGAGTGTTGAAGAAGGTAGGGTGAGGGTGGGGGAGTGAGGGTGTTAAGTCGCTTTTGCTCAAGTTGGGTGTGAGGTTCCCACTTGTATCCAGATGAAGATGTCTGTTCGGCAGCGGGGAATTAGGCCTGGTGCTCAACAGAGCCATCCGTTACTTACAACCTTGAGAATGTGACATTTTGGTAAGAAAAAATCATGCTCCCATAATCACTCTCTTCTCTGCAGTTTAGCAGAGGGTGATAAAAGTTGCTTTCACTTTCTTTAACTGATGTGGCCAAACAGTCAGTACCAACAAATAGAATGTGTGAAGTTGCTTACTTCTCACAGTTAAATAAAGGCTTTAAAAGACATTAAAGGGAAGATATCTTTGCTAAAACACCATCTTTAAAAATGGTTGCTTTTAAACTTGAGTTAATGTTACTAATTGACGTTAAAGTCTGTTTTTAGACATCAATCCTGGATGCATAGTGAAATATGAGATGCCAACTCCCATCCCCAAAAGGACAAAAGTCATGTAGGCAAAAACAACTGACCTAGTCGCTTTTTAGATGAATATAAAATGACTATTAAATTCAGATTTAGTAAATGTCATGAGTCAGTGCTCAGAACACTCGTATTAGCTTACAACCAGGAAATTATCTTTGCGTTTCATCCACCAGTGAGAGATAACCATCACTTACATCATATTTAAGGCATTCTAGACATATTTGCACATACAGATTTCTGTATGTAATTTCACAAGCATAGAATCCTGCTCTTGACTGTTTATGTTTTTCTTGACTGCCAATTTCACTGCCTACCCAGGTCTTCCTTCCATAAATTCTCATTTATTTACTATTCCCGGTGGGGACACCAGTACATGGGCTACATATGCAAATGATTAACTAGTAGTTTGTTGTTTTTATGGCAAACCACATAGCGTGGGCTGACAGAGGGGCCTCACGTGGGGGGCACATCCAGAGCTGATTATCTCAGCCCTGAAGGAGTCTTGAAAAACACACACAATTTTGTGGGGAATACATTCATGTTGATTGTATTTATTTCGTTCTTCTCACTTGAGTAATTTTGTTTCAGAAACTTTCTAAATAGGAAAACGTGAGACCATGAAGATTGATATTTGGGAGAGATGCTGATCACCCCGTGCAATCCTAACCGCTGAGCTCAGTATTTATTGAGCAGCTACTATGATCCAGGCACAGGGTTAGGCACACAAAGATGAGGAAGGCCAAAACATGTGCCCTTACCTCAGAAGGAAGCTTAAACTTGCCCTACATAAAATGAGCTAGACATTCATCCATGATTCTATCACTCAGAAATACTACTATGAACATGTTAGTATAGGCCATTCCAGGTACAATAATTGTGAAAGTTAATACTTTCACTTTTAGAAAATACATGTTTTTACTAGAGGCCCGATGCACGAAATTCATTCCTTCCCCCAACTGCCTGCACCAGCTTCCCTCAGGCACCCAGAACCCGAGTTTCCCTCACAGCCCTGGCTTTGTCTGAAAGATCATCTGGTCTAATTAGCATATTATGCTTTCATTATTATAGATAGATTTGTTTTTTTCTTTAGAGCAGAAAGGGGAAGGAGAGAGCAATCGAAACATCGGTGATGAGAGAGAATAATCAATTGGCTGCCTCCTGCACACCCCTTACTGGGGATTGAACCAGTGACCCTCTTGGTTCCTGGGTTGATGTTCAACCATTGAGCCACACCAGCTGGGCTAAGGCGCATTTATTGTGTGCTGACTTTGTTCTGAGAGTTTTGTTATTTGCAAATAACAATACCATGTCATCCTCAAAATAGTATTACAAGCTATTGTTCTGTTTCTATTGTACAGACGAAGAAACTGAGGCAAACAAAGATTCTTTAAGTTGCCTCTGATTATGTGGCTACAAAATGGCAGGGCCAGGATTTCTCAATAGATGATGGATGGATGGATAGATAGATAGATAGATAGATAGATAGATAGATAGATAGATCCCATCACAGTGTTTCTCAATAGATGGTGGATGGATGGATAGATAGATAGATAGATAGATAGATAGATACATAGATCCGATCACAGTGTTTCTCAATAGATGATGGATGGATGGATGGATAGATAGATAGATAGATAGATAGATAGATCAGATCACATTGCTTTGGAAACCAGATTTTGAAACAAATAATAAATAGCGTTTCTTATGTGCTGATCACAATTCTAAGTGTTTTGCATATATTGGTTTATTTTATCCACGAAGCCAGCATGCACCACCTGTTTCATCCAGACATTTCGGTGACTGTGAGTGACTGCAAGGGGTGTACGGGGTGGTAGAGGCCAAGGAGACCCGTGACTGCATTTCATCAGAGCTTCTGTCAGTGGGTGCAAAGCGCTCTCCTCACCCGAAAGCAGGATTGCTTATCTGCAGCTTTTCAAGTCTCCTTCCTCTGCCTCACATCGCATGGTCCTGTCTGCATGAGCCTAGCTCTGACCCATCTCCGGGACGGCTCAGGCCTGGCTGATAAATGCCCACACACACAGGGGAACGAAAGCCCAGACTTCAGATGCACAGGTTCATCCACAGACCAGGAAAAATGCGAACAGTTTCATTCCAAGGCATAGGGGTGTGGGGGTTATGTTAGCACATTCTCAGCTGGTGAGTGGGAACCTTGTAAACCGTGGTTGTCAGCCTCGGGAGAAATGAGCTCGCACTCCAAGAAAGGCGGTCCGAGAGGGGGGTTGTCTGGACCCCGGGAGTCCAATCCCCCTTGAGCGGCCACCACCGTGAACGTGTAGAGCAGTGGTTCTCAACCTTCCTAATGCCGGACCCTTTAATACAGTTTTTCATGTTGTGGTGACCCCCAACCATAAAATTATTTTCTTTGCTATTTCCTAACAGTAATTTTGCTACTGTTGTGAATCGTAATGTAAATATCTGTGTTTTCTGATGGTCTTAGGCGACCCCTGTGATGGGGTTGATAGACCCCCCCAAAGGGGTCGCAACCCACAGGTTGAGAACCACTGGTGTAGAGGCACCATGTCTATTTGTTCTCACGTTCTTCTTCCTTTTGGACAAAATGAATCATAAAGTTCATATTCACACCAGCGTCTAGATGGTCAGTTTACCTATAAAGCCACAGGAATCCTGAATCCAAGATGCCCAGGTCAGCCATTCTGCACAGGAGCTGTGTTTTATGGTTTGGTGCCAGCCTTCTTCGGATTTCCAATGGGAACAGCCTTCAGATTTCCGGGGAAATAAAGATGATAATAACGAGAAGTCTCTGCCAGGCCTGCGTGCATGGTTCAGTGGTTGAGCTTCGACCTCTGAACCAGGGAGGTCAGGGTTCGATTTCGGGTCAGGGCACAGGCCCGGGTTGCGGGCTCCATCCTTAGGAAGGGGTGTGCAGGAGGCAGCCCATCCATGGTTCTCCCTCATCGTTGATGTTTCTCTCTCTCTCTCCCTCTCCCTTCCTCTCTGAAATCAATAAAAATATTAAGAAATAATCAGAATAATGGGGCGTTTCAAAGGACGGCTCTGTTGCAAACACAGTTGTCCTGCCGGAATGTGAGGACCAGAGCGAGGGTTTGTCTGAGATGCTAAGACCGTCCAGGTGGGCTGGCTGGGCAGGAGGGACTCTGCCTTGCCCCTCCGCTGGCCTCGGAGTGCCCTGTGGCTGTGCTGTGGCTGTGACTGGTCCCAGAGCCCTGGGCCTGCGCACACAGCTGCATCGCTTGGCACAGGCCCGCCCTGCAGGTGCCTGAGCACCGCATTCTTCAGAGGCCATCTGAGCTCATTCCTGGGGGAGAGGCAGCCTTCCCAGCAATTCCAGCTTGCAAGGGCCCTTTAAAAGCTCACATTCTCCGAGCTGTTCCAGAAACTTTCCGTCTTGATCTCCCCTCCTCCCTGCCACCTGGGTGAAGCTCCCCCCGACGCCCCCCTTCCAGGTGGCCAGGAAGACCCAGCCCCGATGGCCAGCCACCAGAGGCTGTGCACTTGCTCCAAAGTGGGGTTCCTTTCTTGCCAATCTGGGGGAGCCTTTCAGGAATGGGGGGGGGGCAGGAAGGGGTCCCCTTTCAAGCCGGCTCTGGCTCCACGGCTTTCTCAGGGGCGCAGAGCAGCGGTGCGTGAGTGCGGCCGGGGACGCAGAGTGTTCGCCCGAACTGTCAGGCTCTCTGGTTCCCTGAAACACGAGACGAGGTTTCAGAACACAGAGTCCACGCCGGACCCGCCCGGCCGGCAGCGGGAGGCGGCGTCCCCGGAGCCCAGGGAACAAAAGCCCGGTTTCCCGAGTTCCTGGGGTGAGACGAAAGGGCACGGGGTCAGGCGGGACCACCCAGGGAAAATTAAAGACAGATCGGCGGGGCCCGCTTATGTTAACAGAGGGGGGAGCGGGTTGGATCTGGAGGAAAACAAACATCACAAACTCTGCCCAGGATCGCCGTGTCTCCCGTGCCCACCCTCGAGGGGCAGCCTGCCCTCTGGGGGGGCGGGGGAGCGGGCGAGCGGGGAGGACCACCAAAAGGAGCCTCCTCGGGGCCTCCCAGCCCTGGAACAAAGAGGGTGACGGGGCCCCACAGGGGTCAGCTCTCCTTTCTCGAATCCTGGCTGAGACCAGAGGCCACCCCAGCGCTGGCTGGGAAGGAGGGGCAGCCCACCCACCCCCTGCCACCCACCACCTGCTGCCCACCACCTGCCGCCCGGGTCTTCCTCACCTGGGGCTGCAGGTGGACGGAACCTTTCTCACTCCATGTGCAACCTGAATGAATCTCTTTCAGTTGCTATTTCAAAAAAAAAAAGAAAAATGTATGATGGAAATTTTCACAAATGCAAGTAGAGAGCCAGGGTACAACAAGCCACAGATTCCACAGTTATCAAGATTTGCCACATTTTGCAGACACCGGTTTGGCTCAGTGGATACAGCGTCGGTCTGCGGACTGAAAGGTCCCAGGTTCGATTCGTACCTTGGTTGCAGGCACATCCCCAGGAGGGGGCATGCAAGAGGCAGCTGATCAATGTTCCTCTGTTTCTCTCTCATCGATGTTTCTATCCATCTCTCTTCCTCTCTGTAAAAAGTCAATAAAATATATTAAAAAAAAAGATTTGCCACGTTTCTTCATCCCTTCTATTTTCCCTCTTCACAGCAAGTGCCAGACATTTCATTTCACTCCAGTCCCTCATGCTCAAGAAGCATCTCTAAACATAGAGACACTTCTAACGTCCCTGTAATATGTGTGTGCCATCTGTAACAGGTCTGCCCCTCCAAGACCCTGAGACCTCCTGCTTGCCGACACTGCTGAACCCAGTAGCAACGTGGGGTTCCTAGAAACCTAGGACAAGAAGCTTTTCTGAAGTCAGAGAATTAATGACTCAGTCACTCACTCACAGATTTTGTTAAGCACCTACCGAGTCGCAGGTATGTTCTGTTCAAGAGCATAGCAGTAAACAAGGCAGGTGACATTCTTGGTCTCATGGAATTTATATTTGACTTGGGGGAGACTGAATATTAAAATAATAAATTAATGCCCTAGCTGGTTTGGTTCAGTGGATAGAGTGTCAGCCTGCAGAGTGAAGGGTCCTGGGTTTGATTCTGATCAAGGGCGTATGCCCAGGTTGTGGGCTCAATTCCCAGTAGGAGGCATGCAGGAGGCCACCGATCAATGGTTCTCTCTCATCTACCTCTCTTCCTCTCTGATATCAATATATATATATATGTTAAAAAGTAAAATAATATGCAAGATAATTGCAGATACTGATGAACTCTAAGGAAGGAAAGAGGGTGACGCAATATGAAAGGGTTGGGGAAAGCATCTACACTCATAAAAGAGAAACATGTAAATTGACCATCACTCCGCCACACCCACCAGCCAATCAGAGTGAGCATGCAAATCAATCCAACAAAGATGGCTGCTAATTTGCATACACAGGCATGAAGCGAAGACTGAAGACAGCATAGAAGGAAGAGGGAGGGAAAGCGGAAAATGGGGAGGCAATGGTGGCGGCGGAAGGAAAGCCCTCCTCGGCGGGCTTCAGTCCCTTCTCTACTTAGCTCAGGCCACAGGGGAAGCCCTATTCTTGCAGGAATCTTCCTGCAACGGGCCTCTAGTCACTTTAGAAGGTAAAGCAATTCTTCTCCGAGGAGAAGTCATTTCAGCAGTGACTTAACAGATGAGAAGAAATCAGCTGGATGAACATCTGGGAAAAGGGCCTTCCAGGCAGAAGAAACAGATGGCATGAACATGGGACCTAACTCACTGTGTCACGGGATAAGAGAAGACCCACCATATAGCACATTAAGAGGAGGTGAGAGTGTGCCAGATGACGGCATAGGCAGGCAGTGACCACGCCACATTATCTCTAATAGCCTTGACTGGAATGTGTCATTTAATTTGCAGCAGAAAGCCACCGGAGGGTTGTAGGCAAGTTTCCGATTGGCAGGATTTGGGTCTGTGTACCTGAGTAGATGGTGCTAACATTTATTAAGATAAGAGAAGCCTGGCCGGTGTGGCTCAGTGTTTGACCTCCAACCTATGAACCAGGCAGTCACGTTTGATTCCCGGTCAGGACACGTGCCTGGGTTTTGAGCTCGATCCCAGGTGTGGGGTGAGCAGGAGGCAGCCGATCAATGATTCCCTCTCCTCATTGTTGCTATGTCTCTCTCCCTCTCCCTTCCTCTCTGAAATCAATAAAAACATGTATTAAAAAAAATAAAAACAGATGAGACAGGAGAAGGAAGAATATGTTTTCGAGGGGCACGGTGAGGATGAATTCAACTTTTCTATTTTAGACCTCTCAAATGTAGGATGTCTATCAGTCTCGGAGAGGTCCTGTAGGCGATTGAATTTATGAGCCTAATGCTCAAGGGGAAGGTTAGAACTGGAGAGAGAATTTTGAAAGTCATCAGCATCTAAATCAAATTTATAGCCAGGAGGCAGGATGAGATCACCGAGGGCAGAAATACAGAGGAGCAAAAGGGCTTCAAACTTGAGAACACACGAGAGAGAGAGCCAGCCACGGCATTGTCCTTGAAGTAGGAGGGAGGCGGGGAGGGAGTGGTGCCAACGGAGCCGGGAAAAGCCGGTATTTCAAGAGGAAGTGGCCCATGTAAGTGCCACAGTGAGACCCAGGCCTGGTCCCTGGTGTGGGCAAACGGGGCCACTGGTCATTTTGACACCGTCATGCCCGTGGTGTGCTGGAGGTGGATCCCGGAGGTGGTGGCTAGGGACAGAGTGGATAGAAACACTATAGGCCGCTCTGAAGAGCTTACTGCGCAGAAGCTGGGAGCGAAGAACTGGTGCAGTTGCTGGAGGGGAAGGTGTCTGTTTGGGGGCTTGTTTTGTGTGTTTCTGTTGTTTCTGTGGTTTTGTTCATCCTCACCTGAGGATGTTTTTCCCATTACTTTTCAAGGAGAGTGGAAGGAGCGGGGAGGCGAGGGAGCAGACACACCCCAACCAGGACTGGGAAATAAATATGCATCAAGTGCACGGGCCAGCGTTCTAACCATTGAGCCACCCCAGCCAGGGCTGTTTTGTGGGTTTTAATGGTTGGGTAGTCATTGGTCTATTGATGGAAATGACCAAGGCGAGAGGGAGAAACTGAAGAGACGAGAGACAGCAAGGAAGCTACTGGAATGAACTCTAGCAACTACTTAGCAGCCTCTTTCAGGGATGTTTGACCACCATGCTCTCTAAAGTCAGATTAAAATAGAGTATCTGGCCGAAACCGGTTTCGCTCAGTGGGTAGAGCATTGGCCTGTGGACTGAAAGGTCCCAGGTTCGATTCTGGTCAAGGGCATGTATTTTGGTTGCAGGCACATCCCCAGTCGGGGTTGTGCAGGAGGCGGCTGATCAGCGTTGTTTCTCATTCTCTATCCCTCTCCCTTTCTCTCTGTAAAAAATCAATAAAATATATTTTTAAAAAATAGAGTGTCTGGAGTGACAAGTATGAAACGGACACTGAGAGCTAAGTGTGGAGAATGTGGGTGGGTGGGTCAGAAGAAGCAAGATAGAAAAAAGGGAGATTAGATTTACTGGGCAGTTGACCCTGTGATGGGCAGACATGGGAGTTTTGTGATATTTCTTTGTTGTTGAAGTTTTCAGTATGTATTGCCTTTATTCATATTTACTGTGGTAAAGTATACGTAGGATAAACTGTATCGTTTAAGTGTTTTTAAATGTATGGTTCAATGGCATTAAGTACATTCATAATGTTGTACAACCATCACCACTACCTACCCCAGAACTTTTTGTTGTTGTTGTTAATCCTCACCCAAGGATATTCTTTCCACTGATTTTTAGAAAGAGCGGAAAGGATGGGAAGAGAGAGGACAAAAACATCTCAATGAGAGAGATACATTGATTGGTTGCATCCCGCATGCCCTCCAACCTGGGCCAGGGAGTGAATCTACAACCCTTCAGTGCATGGATCAACACTCTCACCAGTTAGCAACAGCGGCCAAGGCCATTCTAGAACTTTTTCATCATCCAAACTAACTCTGCACCCATTAAACAATAACTCCGCATTTCCCCCTTCTCTGAGTCCCTAGTAAAAACGCTATTCTGCTTTCTACCACTGTGAATTTGCCTGTCCTACATACCTCCTAGGAGTAGAATCAGACGATATTACCTCTCGGCTAACCTTATCCATTGGGTTGTAGTCAAGTTCATAAGGTTACAGCTGCGTCTGCAAAATACTGTGCTCCATCTTTTTTTATTGATTTTTACAGAGAAGAAAGGAGAGGGATAGAACGTCAGAAACATCGATGAGAGAAAGACATCAATCAGCTGCCTATTGCACACCCCCTACTGGGAATGTGCCCCCAATCAAGGTATATGCCCTTGACCGGAATCGAACCTGGAACCTTTCAGTCCACAGGCCGATACTCTATCCACTGAGCCAAACCGGTTTCAGCTATGCGCTCCATCTTAACATTGACCACAAATAGTAAGAGCTGCCAGACCTTGAGACCCTTGTCCTTAGCCGTCAGCCTCAAGCCTTCCTTACAGCTCCCTTTTCTGCAGAAGGGAATTGTTGGGGTTCTGGTGGCCAGGGGGGAGGTGGGGAGGCAGGCTGTTTCTCCTCCTTCTCCTGTGACTGACCACAGGGGCCAGGGGTGCTGACCTACTGCCGTGGGGTGGTTGGGTGTAAGTGCTTACCACACCTGCCTCCTCCTTCTGCTCCCCCTGAATTGGAACAGAGCTTCCTCCCCTAACAGGGTGCTGCTCTGGAAAGAGCGAAACCCCGACTTCCCCAGGCGAAAGCCAGCCACCTAGTGACCAGTCACAATGCCCCGGGTTAGGGTGAGAGGGTCGCTCGCTACTTTGGCCATGCTAACATGCTAACGCTTGCCTCTAAACCAGTGGTTCTCAACCTTCCTCAGGCCGCGACCCTTGCATACAGTTCCTCATGTGGTGGTGACCCCCAACCATGAAATGTTGCTACTGTTATGCATCGTGATGTCAATATCTGCATTTTCCGATGGTCTTAGGCGACCCCTGTGAAAGGGTTGTTCGACCCCCCCAAAGGGGTCGCGACCCACAGGTTGAGAACCGCTGCTCTAAACTCTGGGGGAGACGTTATCCTGAAGGAGGCTGGGCCAGGACAGTGATGTGGAGAGAAGGAGCCAAACAATGGGAGGACACTAGCTCTTTAACGGCCACATTTCCCACGCAGGCTCCTCGGGAAACAGGACCGGCTCCCCTGTCAGGTCTGCGAGCATCTCAGGATCCAAAAATAACCGCTTCGCATTGTTCCCGCAAAGTTTCCCCTAAAATAGAACGCTGCTCCTTTGAAAATGTTAGGGTCTGCCTGAGCCCCTAGAACTGAGTCCAGCTTCCGCAGATCTTCCTGGAATAAAAGGCCAGGTAGTGGCCCCGGAGGAAAATGCAAGTTCTTTGTGGACATTTCTGACGCCCTTCTGGCTGCAAAGAGGTCTAAGGGCCCAGGATAAACCCAAGGGAGGGGGAGCGGGCTGGGGGGAGGGGGGGTGGGGGGAGGGGAGAGAGGAGGAGTTGGGACTTAAGTCTCAGAAACAACATCTTCCTCCCATAGGTTTCTCTCTGCTGTGTGTTGGTAAATGTGCAACCCACAGAACTGGAGGGGGAAGGGGGGAGGGGAAAAAGCTACACACACAAGACTCCTGGGTTCACAATTCCCGAAGTGCTTAAAGAACAGCAGGTGCAGGACAATGTCTAAAACTGTGGAACACAAACCGGAAGTTCTCCGAGAATTCAGGAAAGAGAAAGTCAGGGTTCCTGGAGTGAGTGATTAAAGGTTTGAATGGATCCAGGTTAGTTTGTAAATTGTGACTGTTTTAGCCTCAAGTTATAGAAACTCAACCTCACCCTGCTTTTCAAAAGGCCGAAACCAGTTTGGCTCAGTGGATAGAGCGTCGGCCTGCGGACTGAAAGGTCCGGTCAAGGGCATGTAGCTTGGTTGCGGGCACATCCCCAGTAAGAGGTGTGTAGGAGGCGGCTGATCAATGTTTCTCTCTCATCGATGTTTCTAACTCTCTATTCCTCTCCCTTCCTCTCTGTAAAAAATCAATAAAATATATTTTAAAAAAGAAAGAAAGAAAGAAGTGGCCCGACCGGCCTGGCTCAGTGGTTGAGCATCAGCCTGTGAACCAGGAGATCACGGTTCGATTCTCGGGCAGGGCACATGCCCAGGTTGTGTGTGGGCTTGATCCCCCAGTGTGGAGCATGCATGAGGCAGCTCATAAGTGATTCTCTCTCATCATCGATGTTTCTCTCTCTTCCTCTCTGAAATCAATAAAAATACATTAAATGTTTAAAAAGGGATCTGTTTTGAGACAGGTGGTGGTAGAAGGAGAGGGAAACCATTCACATAGGATGCTGAGGTTGAAGGAGAGGGAAACCATCACATAGGATGCTGAGGTTGAGATGGCCGTATAAAGAACGGAAGTCATTACATTTATACTTTTCATTTCCATCTTACGTTGGCCCGGGTTATCTTCGAAGGCTGTAAACTCCAAGGGGAAAGAGGTCATAAATTTTTACAGCATACTGGCATTTAAAATGTCAAGAAGCGAAAAATCATTAGGGTACCCTGGTAGCCGGTGAATTTTAATGCAAGGCCATTGCTTTTCTTCAGCCGTTCCTCTTAGTTCTCACCTACGCATAAATAGTAGTGACTCCCTCCTGTCCACTCACTGCCCCCCCTCCCCCACAGACACACGCATGGAGTCCCAGTGGGAAATGTGCTATCGAGCAAACACAGTCCTTTATTGAAGCATCGGAGAAAAGAAGGTTAATGTAATTACTGTCTAGTCTGGGAAGGATGAAAAAAAGCATTCACGCTGTAGAAAGATGGTCTGTGATGTGCTTCTTGGAAAAAAAAAAAACGTCAGCTTGATTTGTATCTCTCAGCTGCTCTCCACAGTAGAGGTTCGCTCCCCCCTCTGCAGACACATTCCCAGCCCTCAGACTTCTGGGGATTTATGCTCTTTGCCTGACTTAAACGGCAACCCCCGGGAGCCAGTGCCTCACAGCGTCATGCGAAGGAGGGTTTATTAGACATTCTGCCTTTGTCATATTTATTGCCACATTAACGATCATGGTAAGCAAAGAAGAAACATGATCGAATTCACGAATTTTGTCACTGATTAGCCCAACTATAATTAGTTTTAATGCAAGCATTTGGCCTTGATTTTTGCATTTGGGGGAAGTAATACAGGGTAGGAAAACAGGTCTAGCAAGCAACATTTCATCTGTTGCTTTTAACAAAAGCAGAGAGAGAAAACAGGTCTGAAAGCCCTTTGTCGATCCTAGGGCATTATATGGATGCTAGCGGCCCAGTGCACGGATTTTTGCACAGGTGGGGTCCTTCGGCCTGGCCGGTTATTGGGGCCAATTAGGGCTGGCCAGTGGAGGGTGGGTGGGATTGAGGGAGGTTGGCCAGCCAGGGGGAGGGACTGCGAGAGGTTCACCAACCATGGGAGATTGGTTATGGGGGCACACTGACCACCAGGGGGCAGCTCCTGCATTAAGCATCTGCCCCCTGGTGGTCAATGTGCATCATAGCGACCGGTGGATCCGTTGTCTGGTCATCCGGTCATAACGGTCACTTAGGCTTTTTTATATATAGATTATTATAATTGATTTCATTATTTGTTTAGCTTTACTTAAAGAAAATGAGATTTAAAGAAAAACTTCATAAAGTAGCTTGTTTTCCTCCTTGACTGGCATTCTAAATGCATTCGATGGATCTACTTTATTTTCTAAGTATTTTTAATACGTTCAAGTGGGTGAATGCTTTCACAGTTAAAAAAGTGGTCTTTGCCGAAACCGGTTTGGCTCAGTGGATAGAGCGTCAGCCTGTGGACTGAAAGGTCCCAGGTTCGATTCTGGTCAAGGGCATGTACCTTGGTTGTGGGCACATCCCCAGTAGGGGGTGTGCAGGAGGCAGCTGATCGATGTCTCTCTCTCATTGATGTTTCTAACTCTCTTTCCCTCTCCCTTCCTCTCTGTAAAAAATCAATAAAATATATGTTTTTAAAAAAAGTGGTCTTCTTTCATCCAATTTTTTAAAAATGGGCAAAAGACTTGAACAGGCATTTCACAAAAGAGGTCATACAATGGCCCATAAACATATGAAAAGTGTCCATGATCAATCACCCAGGAAATGCAAATAAACCCCACATTTCTTTACCAGCACATACCACATACCCAGCAGACTGGCTAACGCTGCTGAAAGCTGCCAATACTGCGAATTGGCAAGCATGTGGAACCACTAGATTTCCACATACACCCAAAGGGAATGGAAACGCGTACATTTTGAAAAACTACTGGCAAGATCTACTAGAGAGGAATGTATGCACATCTTATGACCCAACACACACCTGTGGGAGGCAGAAGAAAGACCATCCCCTTCTGCAGAGGTATCCATGTCCTAACTGTGTCCCTCTTACTGTGGCAAAAAGATGCATTGCAGATGTGATTGATGTTATAGAAGGGGAGATGGTCCTGAAATAAGCGGGTGAGCACAATCTAATCACATCCGCCTTAAACGCCAAGAACCTTTCCCCAGGAGTCAGAGAGAGATGCTCCATGAGGTAACAGTCAGGCACGTGAGGGCAACAGGATTCCAAGCGGCCACTGCCGACGCTGGTGATGGAGCGAGTCCCGGGCCAAGGAATGCGAGGCCTCCGGCCCCTGGGAACAGCCCTCTGCTGACGGCCAGCAGGAAAATGGGCCCTCAGTCCCAGAGCAGCGAGAACTGGAACTCGGCAACTGCCCAGACGAGCCAGGAAATGGATCCTCCCCGAGAGTCCCCAGGAAGGAACACAGGCCTGCTGACGCCCTGATTGCAGTCTGGTGAGATCCATGCCACGCTTCTGGCCTGCAGAGCTGGCACATAATACGTGTGTGTTGTTTTTTGATGTTGTTGTTGTTTCGCTTTTTAAAAATATGTTTTTAATTGCTGTGAGAGAGAGAGAGAGAGCAAGGGAGAGGGAGAGAGAAACATAGTTGAGAGTGAAACATCAATTGGCTGCCTCCTGCCCACCCCACCCTGGGGATCGAGCCTGCAACCCAGGCGTGTGCCCTGACCGGGAACTGAACCAGCGACCTCCTGGTGCATAAGGCCACGCTCAATCCCCTGAGCCACACCACCTGGGCAAGTATGTGTTGTCTTTTTTTTTTATTTTTATTGATTTTTTACAGAGAGGAAGGGAGAGAGATAGAAAGTCAGAAACATCGATGAGAGATGAGAGATGAAAGTCAGAAACAACGCCTCCTGCACGCCCCACAGTGGAGACGTGCCCACAAGCAAGGTACATGCCCCCCACCGGAATCAAACCTGGGACCTTTCAGTCCGCAAGCCGACGCTCTATCCACTGAGCCAAACCGGCCTTGGTAGTATGTGTTGTCTTTAGCTGAGAACTTTGTGGCCATTTGTTGTGGCAGCCATAGAAAATAATTTTATGGTTGGGGGTCACCACAACATGAGGAACGGCATTAAAGGGACGTGGCATTAGGAAGGTTGAGAACCACTGGTCCAGATGGCCATGAACAGGCCAGATAAGTAAATGTCCTGGCTGACAGTGGGAGGTGTAGGGCGGTGAGAGCAAGATGGCTGCAGCCCTTGATGAGTCTCTCAGCCGGGGGGCAGGGGGGGGTAGTGGTGGTGGTAACTGGGTGGGAACAGACTACGTGCTTCCATGTAAATAAAATTCAAAGGAAGGTCAGACAGCGGTTGTCTTTGTGGGGAAAGGCAGGAGGGAGACTTTTGGGGGTGCTCAAAATGTCGTGTGTCTTTATCTGGGCAGTGTTTATAGGGTGTGTTTACTTAGGTAACTGGTGCGCTTTTCAGCAGGCATGCTATACTTTAATTAAAAAGTTCACATAATAGTTTATCTATCTATCTATCTATCTATCTATCTATCTATCTATCTATCTATCTCTCCATCTCTCTCTCTCTCTCCATTTCTCTCTCTCCAGAACGCTGGTACCTTTTCCCACCCCTCTTTCTCTAGGCATATCTCCTCTCTTTCCCCTAAATTTCAAGGCCCCTTCCTTTGCTTCTATAACTTATTTCCTGAGTTAATAAGAAGTGGTCTGTCTGGATTATTAAGCTTTTTAAAAATTTAAACTAAAGGTCACTTGATTATAGTGAACTGGTGATTTTTTTCTCTCTCTCTCATATACTTTTTGGCTACCCTGTGGTTTTCATAACAGAATGTTCCCCTGTGGCCAGGAAAATAGAAAAATCCAGAGACAGGCCATCACACATTGCGGTGCGCTTGGATATAGCAGATGTAAATGCACACTTTCACACACGCTGCTTGTACATTTTGTTTATTCATTTATTTGAAGACCGTCAATTTCTCCCAGAAACAACTAGTTTGTTGTTACCATTTTCTTGCACTTCCTTTCACACTGTGTGTGTGTGTGTGTGTATTATCTTCTTTTTTTTTTTTTACATAAGTGATAACAAACTATACATATGGGTCTGTACTTGGCATTTATCACCATAATTTTAATAGCTCAGTAGACCTGGAACCAGATAGAGCCATTGGACTAATTCCTCTGTTGGTGGACATTCAGGTTGTTACCAGTCTTATGCTATGGTAAACAATGCAGCAATAAATATGCTTCACTATCTGTCATTTTGTACAATCATAAATTATTTTTCAGTAATTTACTTCAGATCAATGGGCATTTATTTGGAGATATGGTGAATATTGCAGGGGGACAGACCAAGATTTTATCTGTTATTTTCTATGTGATTTTGAGTAGGTAACAGTGCCTCTCCAAGCCACTAATTCACCAGTGATTGTTATGGGAAATGTTATATATTAATATTAAATATTAAATAAATATATACTATATTTATGTATATGTATCCTGAAACAGAAGGTGTACTTGATAAAAAGATAAGTCTTAGCTATCATGGCAATGAGATGGAATATTATACAAGCATTAAAAGGGTTACTCTGATGTCTTATTATATATTACTATATTAAATATGATATTTTTACTGCTTAGTTATGGTTAATTAGTAATTTAAGATATTTCATGTGTTAAATATAAAACGTATACTATATTAAAATTTAAAACATACTATTAAATGAGGGAAAACAAAATAAAAATTATATCAAACTCTGCTACTTGCAACTCTATCAGAAACGATGCATACTTGTTGACAAAAATTGAAGGACAATGAATAAGAAACAATATAGTTTTTAATGTTGGGACTCTGTTATGGGGGAAAAACTGAACTTGGAATAATTTAGTCCCAAACTGGAATTTATTTGCCTCCAGATCCCGAGGAAGTGGAGCTCTGGCAGATTAGGAATACAGCTGGCCCGTCGGAATATTTGCTCCAGGAGTTCCAACATCGTCAGGCGTCTCTTTTGATCTCTAGATCCTGCTCTTGGCCTCATTCCTGCTCTTTCTAATTGGCTTTGTCCACATGCAGAAAACATGGCCTCCCCACGTCACACTGAACATTTTCTGCCTCCCAACGGGGACTCCCTATACTCCCTGGTCCCAATCAAGGCTGCCGTGCAGCCAGCAGGCACTGGTTATGGATATTGACAGTCATCCCTGGAATCAGGTTCAAGTCCCAGAGAAGGGAATCGTCCATGTTACCTTTCATCCAGCCAACCACAGGCAGGAAGCCAGGGCACGTAAGAGCAGGGCCACGCTCATGAGAGTCGTAGATTTGCAGAGATGGAAACAGCAGTTCCCAAGAATGAGGTTTGATACTGGAGAAAAAATGTCAAAAAAAAATATATATATATATATATATACACACTATATGTATAGTTATACCTTTTATTTTCCTAACTGTTAAAATGTAATAACTTTTAAAAGGAAGAAAAAGATGGTGAGAATAAAAGTTAGCTTTCAGTCCCAGTTTGACTTCTACCCTATCTTTTTGTTGTTGTTGTTAATCCTCACCCAAGGATATTTTTCCATTGATTCTTAGAGAACATGAAAGGGAGGGGAAGAGACAGAAGGAGAAACATCCATGTGAGAGAGACACGCCCATTAGTTGCCTTCCGTATGCACCCCGGGGGATGGAGCCTGCAACCGAGGTCCATGCCCTTGACTAGAATTGAACCTGGGACCCTTCATCCACAGGCCAATGCTCTATCCATTAAGCCAAATGAGCGAGGGCCTACTCTATCTTAATTAGAAGGTGATTCAGCATCTCTGTCCAATTTGTGGATCAACATGGTCAGCAGGTAGTGGAAGTGCTTGCAGACATGGGTGACTGATGTCCAGTTTAGAGCTGTCTTCACCTGTTTCCTGGTTGAGCACCAAACTAGTTCACTTGTTTGATGTTAGAGCAGGTTTATATTTGATGTATCCAATTTGCTTCAAGCTTTTCAGCATTTGGGTTAAATTTTATTCAATTATACCCACGCTTTAATCCCCCTAAGGCACTAACCAGAAAAAAAACACAAAACACTCCCCGACACTTTGCCACACAGACACACCTAGACAGCCTCATCTTTTACCTCAATATATATACATTACATTTTTACAAAATAAATTTGCATATACATCTAAAGACTCTATCTCAGGGTCTTGTGTGAAGTCTTTTAGAAAGAGCTTCCAAATTCTTAATCTTGAGTATCTCCTAGTAACAGAAGCTCATTTGGCTGCTAAAATATCACTTGCTGAACAGATGAGAAAAAAAAAATTTTAATTTCCAGGCATATTTAATTTCATAGGATCTTAGACGCATAATTGAGTGCTTGATTCCCAGTTCTTCCAGGTGCAACCACGCCATGGAGAAACGATTGTAACAGATGAAGGTTTAGCGAGGGCTTAATAAAATGTTCAGGCCAGATCTCAAGAGTCTCTTAATATTCTACATGCTATTAAGGAGCAACACAGGTCCAGTGGTTGGAAGGCTCTGGTGGTGCACCTGGGACACAAATGATTGTATAACACAATAGGATCTGCCTAGAGCAGTGGTTCTCAACCTTTCTTAGGCGCCCTGTTAGCGGTTTTCAACCTGTGGGTTGAGACAGGCACACCTTGACATCCTCATCTTTTTTTTTTAATTGATTTTTTTACAGAGAGGAAGGGAGAGGGATAGAGAGCTAAAAACATCGATGAGAGAGAGACATCTATCAGCTGCCTCCTGCACGCCCCCCACTGGGGATGTGCCCACAACCAAGGCACATGCCCCTGACCAGAATCGAACCTGGGACCTTCCAATCCGCAAACAGATGCTCTATCCACTGAGCCAAACCAGTTTTGGCGACATCCTCATCTTTTACCTCAATGTATGTAGATTACATTTTTACAAAATAAATTTGCATATAAATCTAAAGAATCTATCTCAGGGTCTTGTGTAAAGTCTTTTAGAAAGAGCTTCCAAATTCTTATTCTTGAGTATCTCCTAGTAACAAGAGCCCCTGTTACTAGGAGATCTTAGGTCATCCTGCTAGTGGTTCTCAACCCACAGGTTGAGAACCGCTGCTGTAGAGCCTAAGATTATCAGAAAACACAGATATTTACATTATGATTCATTAACAGTAGCAAAACTACAATTATGAAGTAGCAATGAAAATAACTTTATGGTTGGGGGTCACCACAACATGAGGAACTGTATTAAAGGGTCGTGGCATCAGGAAGGCTGAGAGCCACTGGCCCAGAGTGTCCACATAGCAAGCAAACAAATATGGAGGAGACCAACAGCCTCACAGACCCTGACCCAAAGCAAACCCCTGCCACGGGGACAAAATCAGGCACTTCCAAAGGGAGCTCAGGGCACGTGCTCCAGGAGAGACTCTTGGGTTCTCTGTGGTTTGCGTCTTTCCTTGGCTCCTGGTCTCTGCACTGGGACTGCATTCCCAGGCCAAGGGCCTTTCCAAACATGAACTGGCAAAGCTCTATGCCAGCCCTGACTGGTTTGGCTCAGTGGATAGAGCGTCAGCCTGCAGCCTGAAAGGTCCCAGGTTCGATTCCAGTCAAGGTCATGTACCTTGATTGTGGGCACATCTTCAGTCAGGGGTGTGCAGGTGGCAGCTGATTGATGTTTTTCTCTCATCGATGTGTTTAACTCTCTATCCCTCTCCCTCTCTATAAAAGTCAATATATATATACACACACACACACACACACATATGTATATGTGTGTGTATATATGTATGTGTATATATATGTATATGTATGTGTGTGTGTGTATATATATATATATATATATATATATATATGCTCTGTGCCAGCCTATAGTGCAAAGAAAGCATGGCCGCCAGAACCCCCTATGGCCTTTTGCTGGTTTTAAATGAAGGCTATCCTCATAAACAAACTAGTAGGCAAAAGCTAAAACCTGCCCAGTTCAACCTCCAGAGAATTGGGACCATAAATACAATTAAAAAAAAAAAAAAAACCTCTGTATTGGGATCATTTCTATAAACACAAGCTCAAGCTTTCATTCATGGAGAGCTAATTCTAGAGTTCCTTCTGGTTTCTTCCATTCTTCTTTTTTTTCTCTTTTTTTACATTGTAGTGGCACCTGTCTAATTCTTCTCGGGCAAAGGTGTCTTGATCTTTTATGAGATGAAAAGTGCAGCCAGCAGAAATTTCCTGTCAACGCGCCAGAACGCTGCCCCCACACTTTAATCCCCTACGTGTTTGGAAATTAAAGTCATTAATCTTGTTCTTCCTTTCTGTTTTTAAATCACAAGGCCCCTACTGGCATAGTGATTAGCAATTTTGCCCTTAAAAAGGAAAGGGAAGGAAGGAAGGAAGGAAGGAAGGAAGGAAGGAAGGAAGGAAGGAAGGAAGGAATGGAGGGAAGAGAAGAGAGAAAAAGGAAAGAAAAGAAAGCACAGAGGCAAGAAAACAGGCGAATAGAACAGCTGGAAGGCCTGATCTCTCTTTGCTTTCCATTTAGTTGGCAAAACAAAATTCCCTTTCGGAAAGAATTTGCCCCCCCCTCCCCCGCCCCCTCCACTGCCCGTCCTCTCTCTTTCCTGTATCTCTGTATTCCTGTTTGCTTTCCTTCAGGCTGCTGGCTTTCCCTGCCCGGGCAATCCCTCATTGTTCCGTTCACTAAGATGCATGGCCTGCCTGGTACAGGTGAGCACTCTGCTAGGCACAGGCCCATCCATCACGAGTGCTGACATCAAAAGGTTTATTATCCCAGGAGAGGATGTGACCGGTGCATAAATAAGTATAATCGACAGGAAAAGGTGGTAAGTGACTAAATAAATATAAAGTGACACAGCAGCACAGACACAGAGAGAGAGTCATTCCAGCTTGAGAGTTCAGTGAAAGTTCGCAGAGGAGGTGTGTGGATGAAGGGCATTCTACGGAGAGGAAATGGCGTGAGCAGAGGCAGGGAGGCGTGACAGTCATTACTCAAAAGCCTGGAGAGACTGGGTTTGACTAGAGAGGCAGTTCTCAGGGTGTGGGGTGTGGGCCTCAGATAAGGCGGGGTGGGGGCCCCTCTGAGTTGATTTGGTCATCCCCTAGTCCACTGGTCAGCAAACTCATTAGTCCACAGAGCCAAACATCAGCAGGACAACAATTGAAATTTCTTTGGAGAGCCAAATTTTTAAAACTTAAACTTCTTCTAACACCACGTCTTCAAAATAGACTCGCCCAGGCTGTGGGATTTTGTGGAAGAGCCACATTCAAGGGGCCAAAGAGCCACATGTGGCTCTCAAGCCACGGTCTGCCAACCACTACCCTAGTCGGAATCAATTCAAGACCATGTTTCCAGCTAATATGGTGGCAAGAGCATCAGTTTTAGGGTCAAAGATAACTTGGTCTCAATCCAGCCATGCCACTCACTACATTTTCCCCAGAAAGTCCCTGAATATCGCTGAGCCTCCGTTTACTTATCTCTAAAATATGGGCAATAACATTGACCTTGAGGGTTCCTAAAACTCTGAAGTAATAAATGTATTTGAAGTGCCCAGTAGACTGCCATGCATTGGTTCTTGACAATAATCATCCTATATCATAAAAGGCTAATATGCAAATCAACAGAACAGCAAAAAAAACAACCGGTCGCTATGATGCTCACTGACCACCAGAGGGCAGACACTCAACGCAGGAGCTGCCCCCTGGTGGTCAGCGTGCTCCTACAGGGGAGCGCCACTCAGCCACAAGCCCCTTGACAGCTGGCGAGCCCAGTGGCAGTAGTGGCAGAACTGAACTGTCAATCAAACATCCCCTGAGGACTTCCGGACTGCTAAAGGGCCCAGACTGGGCTGATGGACCTCCCCATCCCCCACCCCCCATGCACGAATGTCGTGCACCGGGTCTCCAGGGAGAATTATCACTGTGTGCCATGCATGCAATGGGCGCCTGAGAATAATAATTACGCCTCAACATTATCCAGGAAAGGGGACTTATATAGCCTTGTCCATAATCTTTTTTTTTATTAAACTCACTCCACGAAGGTTCTTTATGTCTAACCTAAATTCCAGACTATATTTAACCCCTTTGTTTTGGCCCCAGATGGGGGATGGGGGAGGATGTCTCTGATCCTGCCACACCCTGATCCTTTGCGGCCTGTTGTAAAGCCATCAATTGGCCGGTACGCAGCCATCCAGATTTCTTTGTTCCGCCCGCTCAGCTCTCAGGCCCTTTATTCCTCCTTGGATGAGTCTTTGACCTCTTTGGTGCTTCTCTTTCTTTCATCTCTTCCTTGTGCATCCAGAGATGTATTTTGTAGGTCCATGTGCTCTGAAGGTCAAGGTCTGGGTGTCTGGGCTGGGATTCAGCTGTCAGCCCTCAGCCTCTCAGATGATTCCAGACACAGCTGAAGGCACTTGGAGGGAGAGAGGCTTAAAGAGAAACAAAGGCTGCCTGTGAGGGGCACCTGGGACAGTTGGGAACCATGGAAGTCACCTCTTTACAAGGTCAGGAAGCAGGGTAGGTAGGGTGCTCAGGGGTCACTATCAACACCAGCCTCACACGCACACATCAGACACGAGGCAGGACACACTGGGCCTATTTCATTGTTTTTCCCAAATGGTTCTCTCAGCGTCCTCAGTTTTCTTGATCATAGAGGCTGGTCCCAAATCCTCTTCATTTGCTCTTCCTTCATTTGTTTATTTTCCATTATCTCCCCTCCTCGATTTATTAGGCGCTTAATTGTCATATTTACTTGCTGGTTCCCTTGGCATTTTTTTTCCGACTGGTCACTCCCGTCCTCATTACAGATCCTGCAAGGTCGTTTCTTTGATAGGAAGGAAGGAATGAAATTTGGAATCTGACCACTCCGCCTCTGGGAGAGGCACAACCTTGACCAAGTAACCGTGGGCCCGTTTCCAGTTGTTAGGAAGATGAGAAATGTGTACGCATATGCCACCGTGGGACATGGACCTCAAGAGATATAGCTATTATGACTGTTTTTAAACTCATGCTTTTAAGTGTGTCTATGTTTTTGTGTCGGGTGCAGTGGGGTTATTTGGCCATAAATAAGGATGAATCGCCCTTGGCCAGAGGGGCCTGTTCTTGGAGTTGGTTTTTTTAAGAATAAGGGTGATCTGAAACCGGTTTGGCTCAGTGGATAGAGCGTCCGCCTGCGGACTGAAAGGTCCCAGGTTTGATTCCGGTCAAGGGCATGTATCCTGGTTGCGGGCACATGCCCAGTAGGGGGCATGCAGGAGGCGGCTGATCGATGTCTCTCTCTCATCGATGTTTCTAACTCTCTATCCCTCTCCCTTCCTCTCTGTAAAAAATCAATAAAATATATTTTTAAAAAAGAGAGAGAGAGAGAGAATAAGGGTGAGCTAGACTGAGTCACTCACACTCTATTTCCCGCATGACAAACAGCCAGCATTTGTGAGGATAAGGATTTAGACTATGTTGACGGCAAAAATTGAAAGAGGTAACACTCAGTTTCCCCAGATTCTACTGTGTGTGTGTGTGTGTGTGTCATTCCCAAAGAGTCCATGATTTCGGTCTGTGGTGAGGCTCAGTTATCTGGACTTTCAAAAGGCTCCCGAGTGATCCTAGTTGCTTAGTCAGCTTTCCCAAGTTAGATAACTCAGCAACCAGATGGTAGGTCTCAGCCCACCCTCCCTGCAAACGTTTCCAGTAATCCTAGGTTTAGATAAACTGGTTATCTAACGCCGAACGCACGCTGCTAATGCCAGAGAGGTAAACAGTTGTTTCTTCCAGTTAATATTTGCATGAACTTGCATTAGTAGTTGTACAAACAGTGCTTTTTCCCTCAAGAGAAAGATCTTGCATTCGGTCTTAAGCCAATTCTTCCTTTGGAAAGCCAGCCCGGACAGCCCAGGTCTAGCTAAGCATCCTTCCTGGGCGCTTTATTTTATTTTTTATTTTTTAAAATATATTTTATTGATTTTTTTTTTACAGAGAAGAAGGGAGAGGGATAGAGAGTTAAAACATCGATGAGAGAAAGAGACATCGATCAGCTGCCTCCTGCACACATCCTATTGGGGATGTGCCTGCAACCAAGGTACATTCTCTTGACTGGAATCGAACCTGGGACCTTTCAGTCCACAGGCCATGCTCTATCCACTCAGCCAACCCAGTTTCGTCTCTCCTGGATACTTTAGAAGTCTATTGCACACCTGGTTTGGTACTTCTCAGTGACAGTAAAAGGACCTGCTTACAGTATGCCTCTGCAGGGCAGGGGACTGTACCTTTTTCATCTTTGTGCCTATAGCACCTGCCCAGTGCCCGGGACACACAAGGACCCAACCAGCTGTCCTTGACGGAGCCCTGGCTGTGGGCAGGAGCTGCACACGTTTCATCCTTCCCTGAAGGACTTTCCTGGCGAGGCCAGCTCCGGGCCTCTGATGCGATTGGTATCATGCTCCTCTGTCTGAGCTCTCTATGCGGTAATGCGGCTCATCTTCCAAACCTGAAGCCTCAGCATCATCCCAGACTTTCCTGCCTCCCTCTCTCAGAAGTGGCAAGAGCAGTAGCAGGTGTTAGGGCAGTGGGTTAGACCCAAACTGGCTTCAGCAGCCTGGGTGCTTGAGTCTGGCTAGGAAAGAATTCAGAGGCAATACTCAAACTCTAAGAGAACTTTTATTTGGAACATCACAGAGTGATTACACTTGTCGTTTGTTGATTTGTTGATGGTAGCCATTCTGACAGGTGTGAGATGGTATCACATTGTCGTTTTGATTTGCATCTCTTGGATAATTAGTGACTTTGAGCATGTTTTCATGTGTCTCTTGGCTTTCCTTCTGTCTTCTTTTTTTAAATTTTTTATTAATGTGTTACATGTATACATATCTTCCCATTGCCCCCCCCTCCCAGGCATACCCTAACCCCCCAGTGTCTTGTGTTCATTGGTTATGCTTATAGGCATGCATACAAGTCCTTCGGTTGATTTCTTCCATCTTCTCTCGAAAAGGTTCTGTTTAACTCTGTTGCTCATTTTTTGATTGCATCATTTATCTTCCTTTTATTAAGTTGTATAAGTTGCTTGTAGATGTTGGAGATTAAACCTTTATCAGTGGTAACATTTGCAAATATGTTTTCCCATACAGTGGGCTTTCTTGTTGTTTTGTTGATGGTTTCTTTTGCTGTGCAAAAGCTTTTTATTTTGATGTAGTCCCATTTGTTTATTTTCTCCTTAGCTTCCATTGCCCTGGGAGTGGTATCAGTGAAGAAGTTCCTTCAGCATATGTCTGAGATTGTGCTGTCTGTGGATTCCTCTAGTATTTTTATGGGTTCCTGTCTTATGTTTAAATCCTGTGTCCATTTGGTGTCTTAAAGGTGGAGATTTTAGGGGAGGTCCCGGGGGCGATCCCCATAGAATACTCAGCAGCTTTCCTGGTGTTGAAACCATAGCGGTTCCCAATGTTGATTCACGAGTCCTGTGGCCTCGCATCTTGTATCTCATGGCATCCTCTTACCAGTCTTGTGGAAACTGAATTTCTCACACAGGATAAAACAGAAAAGGAAGACTGAGAGACATTTAGCAATTCCTTAAGGGTAGGGAAGAGGAGGGAGAAGAAGGCGGGGCCGAACTGAAAAGGCCTTCGTGCCAGGCTAGGAGTTAGGATTTCACTCTGCAAGTGGAGGGGGTGGGGTAGGGGGGAGGGTACAGAGAAGGGACCTTAAGTCCCTCCAGGTTGCACAATACAGTACAAGCAGCCTGGGCCCAAGCTTTGTGACAGACACGAATGTTTAGGAGTAAGCAGGCAGGAAAACAGTCACGTGTGTGTGTGTGTGTGTGTGTGTGTGTGTGTGTGTGTGTGTACATGCAAGTGGGGGAGGGAAGGGGGCTTTGAAGTCCTGGTTCTCTGCCCACGGGGGGCTGAGGCACCTCGCAGGACCAGCCCTTCCTCATGGACAGTCTCTGAGGGCGGGAAGACAGCAGTCCCATGGAATGGGAGGGGGAGGTGCATCACGAGATTCTAGGATTTCGGGCCTAAGGAGCCGTTTTGAAGGTGTAAGACTGATTTTTACCCCTCCCCCATACAAGAGGGGAAGTGCCTGTGTAACTCTTCTTGGTAGTCCCTTGTCTTGCTCACCATATTTACACACTCACAGTGATCTTTAGCCCTGGCCAGGTGGCTCTGTGGTTGGCTGTCATCCTGTGCAGCAGGAGGTGGCCAGTTTGCTTCCTGGTCCGGATCACAGGCCCAGGCGGTGGGTTTGATCCCCAGGAGGGGGCGTGCAGGAGACAGCTGATCGGTGTTGTGCTCTCACACTGATGTTTCTCCCTCTCCCTTGCTCTCTCTCTAAATATCAATAAACTATTCTTTTAAATAAAGAAAATGATTTTTAACATCCCTTATTCCAGTCGATAAATCCTCTAGTGCCAACTAAATGAAAAATTTAAAGTGCCTTTTGAGAACTGACTTCTGATTAGGGTCTTTTTTAATTCAGCCTTTAAAATGGTGTTGAAATACACAAATACAATTGACCATTTAGCCATTCATAACCATTCGTGGCTGTAAGTACTTCACGATGTTGTGCAACTATCGCCTCTGTCCATTTTCTGGACTTTTCATCGCCCCAAATAGAAGCTTTGTACCCACTTAGACAATAACTTTCCATCTTCTCACACCCTTACATTCTGCTCCCTTCAACCAGCACTTCACTTTCTGTCTCTCTGACTTTGACTATTTTAGACACTTCATAGAAGAGGAATCATGCAATGTGTGTTCACGTCTGGCTTATTTCCCTCAGCATAATGTTTGCAAGATCCTTCATGTCGTAGCATATGTCAGAATTTCATTCCTCTTTGAAGCTAAATAATATTATGACCAGGGTCTCTTCAAGGTCAACAAACCACTCCTCGCATAGAGATTAAAGTCAACTTATAGAACATCCACACGTCCAAGAGTCTGTGCTGGAGATGGAAAATAGGACAGGAGGCCCTAGCTCAGTGGTTCTCAACCTTTCTAATGCCGAGACCATTTAATACAGTTCCTCGTGTTGTGGTGAATCATAATGTAAATATCTGTGTTTTCTGATGGTCTTAGGCGACCCTGCTAGCGGTTCTCAACCTGAGGGTCACTGCTGTAGAGCCTAAGACCATCAGAAAACAGGTCTCGACCCACAGGTTGAGAACCACTGCCCTAGCTGGTTTGGCTCCAGGGAGAGAGGGTTCGATTCTGGTCAGGGCCCATGCCTGGGTTGCGGGCTCAATCCCCAATACGCAAGCTGATCCATGATTCTCTCTCATCATTGATGTTTCTCTCGCTCTCTCTCTCTCCCTTTCCTCTCTGAAATCAATAAAAATATATTTAAAAAATAAAATAGGACAGGGTGACAAGGGAGAGTAAGAAGATCCCAAGGACGATGGCTGTAGCCGTGAACAGGGGTGGAGGGAAGCAAGTACCCAGAATGCTCAGAAGAAAGCATTGAGGTCAAGTTTGGTCACAGGCTAAGGAGATGAGGGACAGGCAGGGGGAGGGGGAGATTTTGAATGACTCAAAGCGTTCTGGGCTGATGAACCAGCCAGAGAGGAAAGACAGAGAGAGGGAGAGAGTTTTCAGGAAACAGAGGTGAGTTCATGCTGATGGTCTAAACGGGCAGTTGGGCGGTCTGTTCTGGGTCACGGGTGAAGGCTGGGCTAAGGGACACCATTGGACATCCT
Organism: Lasiurus cinereus; assembly: GCA_011751065.1. NCBI lineage: Eukaryota > Metazoa > Chordata > Mammalia > Chiroptera > Vespertilionidae > Lasiurus > Lasiurus cinereus. The sequence goes on along the minus strand of JAAGEH010002529.1, from coordinate 4,840,729 downwards.
GGGCACATCGGTGGCTGGGAAATCCGGGGCTGGGCTGGGCTCAGGAAGGAGGGCGAGGGAGCGGGAGACAGGCAGTAAGGACAGGAGAGGGCCTGGGCCTGGGCCTGGAGGAGCGGCCACCGTGAAGGAGGGACGTCTGTCTGTCTGTCTGCTGGAGAGCGAAGCGCAGGGGCCTGAGACCGAGTGCAGACTGGGGGCCTCAGAAGGTCACCCAAGGCCACAGTGCAGCCCACAGTGTGGCACCGCAGGGCGGGCACGGAGGCAGGGGCCGGTCACCGGGACAGGCAGGGAGCAGCCTTCGGAGGGAGTGGCGGGGACAGATGCCAGGCGGCAGCGACGTGAGGGACAGGGAGCGTAAGGTGCTATGGAAGGCTGTTCTTCCAAGAAGTCAGGTTGTGAAAGAAGCAGCCTCGAGGGGCAGTGGGCACAGGGTGGTGGTGGTTTATTTTTAAATCTAATAACCACCTGAACATGTGTCTGAAAGGGACAGTCAGCAGAGGAAGAGGAGTGAGACAGCCCACGGGCCAAAGCCGGTTTGGCTCAGTGGATAGAGCGTCAGAGAGAGAGAGATAGAAACAGCAATAATGAAAGAGAGTCATTGATCGGCTGCTTCCTGCATGCCCCACTCTGAGAATCTGAGCTCGCAACCCAGGCATGTGCCCTGACGGGAAACCAAACCATCACTTCCTGGTTCTTAGGTGAGCCACACTCCTGGGACAAGACATCATTTTTTTGACCCCACAATGGCTGGTGAAATAAATGGCATGTTAAAATGTCCTAATTCATAGTCTTAAAGGAAAAAAACGAAACAAAACAAAACCACACACACAAAAGAAAACAGAAAAACAAACAAACAAATGGGCCAGTCTAAAACCTGTGAGACTTACTGAGAGAAATCTCCCGCCCCAGGCCAGACCCACCTCCTCTCTCATACCCCGTTGACCCCCTGACCTCCAAGCAGAGAACCATCACTGTGCTTCCTTTCCAGGAGCCAGAGGTGAGTTCCCCACTGAGAACTCCCTCCTTCATTCTGGGACCCCAGGCTGGGAGGTGCATGCAGGGACATGCAAGAGAGGGGAGTGGGTGGGTGGGGACAGAGAAGGGACTTCTGCCTGAACAGCAGTTCCCACAGTGAAGGCATGAACCACCACAAAACAAAGACGCGGTAACAGAGGGCAACCTGAAACTCTGCAGCTTTAGGAAGGAAGAACTCAAATGCGGGCAAAGCCAAGGCCAACCAACCTTTTTTTTAAAAAAATATATTTCATTGATTTTTCACAGAGAGGAAGGGAGAGGGATAGAGAGCCAGAAACATCGATGAGAGAAAAGCATAGATCAGCTGCCTCCTGCACACCCCCCACTGGGGATGTGCCCGCAACCAAGGTACATGCCCTTGACTGGGATCGAATCTGGGACCTTTCAGTCCGCAGGCCGACGCTCTATCCACTGAGCCACACCGGTCTCGGCCAACCAACCCTTTTAACCAGCTCCAACCACTGCCCTGAATTTTAAATGTGGCTGGGGTGGGGGTGTGGCAGGGGAAGGGACTTGCATTTAATTACCTATATGGTTTTGAATTCTGGGGTGATAATGCATTTAAAGGAAGTTGCTTTTGCAACTTGTGCTGAGAAAAAGTAAAAAAAGAAAGCATTCTTCAACTAAGTTGCTAGTTTGTTCAGACCCAGGCTATAAAAGAAACCTTGTTCTGCTCCCGTCTCTGGAAATCCTTGACCTCTTCTCTGGGCACCGGAGTGAGGCCCACCATCATATGGAAGAGGCTGAATGGGGTTTCCTCTGCTCATTTCCAAAGGGTCTGAACCCATTTTACTGGAATACAATGCCAGGTGGGAAGTAAAAATCTCTCAGGTGGGAAATAAAAATCTCTCAGGTGGACATTTTTGGGGTAAATGTTGCTCCTCTGCTAGAACCTGTCTTACTCTGCTCAAAAAATCGGCTTCTCATATTGGTGGCTAGTGTGTGCTGGCCAAGGGCTTCATCATTATCACAGGTTTTAAAAAACATGATTCTAGCTGAAACTGGTTTGGCTCAGTGGATAGAGCATTGGCCTGCAGACTGAAAGGTACCAGGTTTGATTCTGGTCCCTTCCTCTCTGTAAAAAATCAATAAAATATATTTTAAAAATATATATGATTCTAGAGGCCCTGGCCAGGTGGCTAGTTGATTAGAGTATCATCCTGACACACCAAGGTTGCCGGTTACAACTCTGATCGGGGCACATATAAGTAGTAACCAACGAAAACATAAATAAGTGGAACAACAAATTAATGTCCCCCCCGCCACACACACACACACTTTCTAGAAAAATAAATAATTGTTAAAAATTTTTAAATATATTATTATAGAAATTTATTAATCTTGGGGAAGGCCTTGCTGCATTGCCTTGAATATTGCAAATGTTTATAGACAAGCAACTATATAATAGTTATTAAATAGAGGCCAAAGAAGGATGTGGACTTTGAAAAATCCAGAACATATAAACCCGGCTCAATTTTGTTCAAGTTAAATTTGCCCTGGGAAATTAGCATTTTAATGCAACAAAGCACGCCTCCCATTCTCTACCTGATATTTTCTCCTTCTTTATCTACCTGATATGATATATTTTGCTAACTACAGCCATGCTAAACATTGGCGATCAGAGAAGCAGACAGGGAAGGGCCTTTGCGGAAACTGTCCCTGAGTATAAGACGCTCCTCGGAGCTGACCCCACTGTGACTGTCCCTGCTGCGTTTCTCGTGTGACCTGCGGTTCCCGTGGGATGCTTCACCAGCAGGAGAATTTGGAAATGACGTTGGCCGGGATTACAGTCGAGCCCGCTCCTTCACTAGCAGACCAGATATTTTTAAAAATATGATGACAGAGCCACGAGTTAAGAGTGGATTTCCCCAGCAGGGCAGAGTCGGGGAAACCCATTGTTGCTTTATTTCATCAAGTCTGATAGTTTCAGTGTCCATGAGCTTAAAAGCAAGACAAAAGACCAATCTATTAACACTGTGTTGACATCCAATTTGGCTTAATTTTCATTTTAAAGGATAATTTCAAGGGCTCTGGGAAATCGAGGAGCCTGTAATTGAACAAAAACTTGTATCTTGGATCTTTATTTTATTTTAAAAATATATTTTATTTTTTACAGAGAGGAAGGGAGAGAGATAGTTAGAAACATCGATGAGAGAGAAGCATAGATCAACTGCCTCCTGCACGCCCCTTATTGGGGATGTTCCTGCAACCAAGGTACATGCCTTTGACTGGAATCGAACCTGGGACCCTTCAGTCTGCAGGCCGACGCTCTATCCACTGAGCTACACCGGTCAGGGCAGATCTTTATTTTAGCCCACCTGAGATTACACCTTGTTCCTTTTCTTTTCTCTTTTCTTTTCTTTTCTTTCCTTTCCTTTTTAAAATCCTAACCCGGGGACATTTTTCCATTGCTTTTTAGAGAGTGGAAGGGAGGGGGAGAGACTCACAAAGAGAAACATCAATGTGAGAGAGACACATCGATTGGGAGATGCCTCCCACACGTGCCTGACTAGGACCAAGAATGGAGCTCGCAACCAGTGTTCATGCTCTTGACAGGAATTGAACCCGGAGCCCTTCAGTCTGAGGCCCAACGCTCCAGCCCCTGAGCCAAGCCAGCTAGGCAAGACCCTGTTCTTTTTTTAAAAAAATTAAACTTTCCCCCCAGTTAATTGTGGACTTGCATGTGGTTGAGAGAAATAATAGAGAGAGCCCTCACACCCTCCCCCCAGTGTCCCTCTTGGTAACATCTTGCAAAGTTGCAGTGAACATATCACAGGCAGGATAGTTGCATCGATACAGTCAAGGTACAGACCGTTCCCATCACACAATGATCCCTCTTGTGGCTTTTATTTCTCCTGCCTTCACCCTCCTCCCCCACCCTTCCCTCACCCTCGGCTCCCACCAACCCCTCCTCCATTTCCAGAATCCTGTCATTTCAAGAATGCTCTATAAATGGAGTCGTACAGTGTGTGATCTCTGGGGATTGGTAGTTTGCTTTCAGCCGCCGAGGTTCATCCGGCGTGTTGCATGGATCGGTAGTTGGTGGCGTTTCATTGCTGGATAGGATGTCGGGGTACAGACGTGCCATTGTTTGCTTAAGCCATTCGACAGGTTGAGGGGCACCTGGGTTGTTTCTTCTTTGGGGCTCTTACAGATAAAGCTGCTATAAACACTGGTGTACAGGTTTCCGTGGTAATAGAATCTGGAAAGGTCCAAGAAGGTGATTGCTCTGTCCTATGGTAATTGCATGTTTAGTTGTGTGTGTGTTTTTTAAATACGTCTTTATTGATTTCAGAGAGAAAATAAGAGGGAAAGAGAGATAGAAACATCTATGATGAAAGAGAAGCATTGATTGGCTGCCTCCTGCACGTCCCCTACTAGGGATCAAGCCCGCAACCCAGGCCTGTGTGTCCTTGATCAGAATCGAACCTGGGACCCTTGAGTCCACAGGACGATGCTCTATCCACTGAGTCAAACCAGCTAGGGCGCATGTTTAGTTTTTCAAGAAGCTGCCAGACTGTTTTCCAGAGTGGCTGCACCATCTCACCTTCTTACCGGCCATGTAGGAGTGCTCCAGCGTTTCAGCATCCTCGCCAGCACTGTGGTGTCACTGTTTTTATTTTAGTCATCCTGACGGTTCTGTAGTGACGGCTCCTTGTGGTTTTAATTTGCCATCTGTATATCCTCTTTGGTGAAATGTCTCTTCAAGCCCTTTGCCCATTACTTACTTGGATTGTTGTTTTCCACTGTGGAGTTTTGAGAATTCTCTAATACATCTAGAATTCTCTATATATTCTAGTCCTGTATTGCTTGTGTGGTTTGCAAATATTTTCTTTTCACTGGGTCATTGACAGAACAAAGGTTTTACATTTTGATGAAGCACCGTTTATCAGGTTTTCTGCTTACGGAACATGCTTTTCATATCAAACTTGAACTTTTTGCCTAGGCCTGGGTACCTAAGGTTTTTCTCTTGCGTTTTTTTATCTAAAAGTCGTATATGTATAATGAAGTGCTTGCTCCATTTTCAGTTGATGTTTTTGTAAGGGGTGAGATTTAGGTCAAAGTTAATTTTTTTGGCCTTGGGAGCTATCTTGGTGTCCCAGCGCCATTGAATTACTTCTGCACCTTTGTGGAAAATCGGTTGTGCACATTGTATTGAAATTGTTAGAAAATTATTTTACATTTATGTTGAAAGACTTTAGCAAGTCAGTTTAAAGCCATGGGGGAAAAAAGTCGTTAGATCAACCTCTCTGCCTTCTTCACACCGACTCTTTCCGTGACTGAAGGCATGTGGACTCTGGCTGACCAAATATTTTCTATAGTGATTAAATTTTATACTTAGGAGCAAACACTCAGTATTTCCCAGCCTTAGAGCGCTCTGCCAGTGGATAGGATCAGCAGTACATAACGGGATATAGATAATGTTCCATTTATCTGTAACCATAGGCCGGACTGAGCATGTTCCCTGGCATGACTTTCAAAAATAGTCTCACGATAAGGGACTCCGGTTGTAAAACACAATTCATTGTGCCGGTAGGCCTTCTGCTGGACCCCTTCCCGGTGGAGTGATGGCCTCGGAAGGACCAGACTGGATGGACGTAATGATGATTCCAGAACCACAGAATTCCCCCTCCCCTCGTATTCTTTAAAACCTGGGCTGAAAGGAAATTGCTTTTCTTCCACATCCTTGCTCCGTGGGCTGCTAATTCCCACCAGGAAGCCAGGCATCGGGAGGAAGGTGGGTTCCGTCTCCTGGCCCGAGAGCTGTGCTTCGCAGCCTGGGCCACACGGTTAGTGTCACCGAGGGAGCTTTTCACAGCCCCATCCCCGGCTTCCGCCTGGACCAATTGGGTCTAGAGCTCTGGGCTGGGATGCAGGCTTTAGCCTGCGGTACATCTCCTGGGTCATGCTGGTATGCAGCCAAGTTGGAGAACCGCTGTTCAAGGCTGAGGTCTCCTGTCTTGTTCACTTCCTAATGTATCAATGTTCCTATAACTTCTCACCTCATTCTGTGAATGCAAGGCACGGGGTTGTCCTAACGTATTACATAAACCCATCTTTCAGGTTTAACCTGGATGTGTTCCTTGGGTGATTCACGTCTGCCTCACATTCTCTTCATTCTCCTGACAAGAGTTACACATGTCCATGTCCATCTTGGTGAGAGCATTGTCCCCCGACACCAAGGGTGCACCGTGGAGTCCCAGGCAGTGTATTTACAAGAAGCAATGCGGCCGAGACCAGTTTGGCTCAGTGGATAGAGCGTCGGCCTGCGGACTGAAGGGTCCCGGGTTCGATTCCGGTCAAGGGCATGGATCCTGGTTTCGGGCACATCCCCAGTGGGGGGCTTGCAGGAGGCAGCTGATCGATGTCTCTCTCTCATTGATGTTTCTGACTTTCTATCCCTCTCTCTTCCTCTCTGTAAAAAAAAAAAAATCAATCAAATATATTAAAAAAAAAAAAGAAGCAATGCAGGGAGAGATCAACCAAAGGACTTGGATGCATGCATATAAGCATAACCAATGGACACAGGCACTAGGGGGATGAGGGCATGAGTGGGGGTGGGATGCGGGGACTATGAGGGGTAAGGACACATATGTAAGACTTGAAATCAATAAAGAAAAAATAAATAAATAAATTACACACATCAAAAAAAATAAAAAAAAGAAGCAGTCGATGAATGCATAAATAAGTGGAACAACAAACCGATGTTTCTTTCTCTCTCCCTTTTGCTCTCTCTCTTTCTCTCTCTCTAAAACTCAAGAAATAAGATTTTAAAAGATTTACAGATGTCCACTGTCGAAAACTAGCGAAAAAAGCAGGCAAACATAATGAAAGGGGAAAAGTCACTTTATTTTATTTTTTGGTTAATCCTCACAGGTGGATATTTTTCTACTGATTTTTCGAGCGAGCGGAAGGCAGGGGAGGCAACTGAGAGAGAGAAACATCCATGTGAGAGAGAGACATCCATTGGTTGCCTCCCGCATGCACCTGGGCCAAAGATGGAGCCTGAAACTCAGGTACCAGAATCAAACCCAAAACACTTCGGTCTCCCTTCTCTCTCCCCCCCCCCCCCCAATCAGTTACTGTGGTAATTGTTCCAAGGATGTATACATTTGTCAAAACTCATCAAATAGTACACTTTAAATGTATGTAGTTCCTTCTATGCCAAATATATTCGTCAATGAAGGTGTCAAAGAATACATACTTAGGGACTGTTGGCAACCTCCAGCCGTGGAATTTGTTCTGACAAGTGTTGCTTGAAATACTGGATATTACAATCACTTACTGGATATTATTTTCACCGACCAATTGTTTTTTACTCAGGACAATAATTTCCTACTCTGAAATAGTCAGTGTTTCAAGTTTTCCCATAGAAAGTAAAATTCAAATATTTCACCATAATTTCTTCCACAGAACTCTCAAAAGCACAATAGCATTCAAAACAACATACCCAAACAGTGACTTCACTTTTCAGAGTTTTCATTGATTTAGGAGCAGGAGCAGATGCAGATCTTGGATTCTTTTTCACGTAATTAATTGTGCTCCCAATGAAGTTGTAATTGAGAGGAGAAAAGGAAGGCGAAGTGGATCTAGTTTCACTATTGATTTTCTATCTTTCATTGTAATTTATCGCAGTTACCCTCTGAATAGATACTGCATTAGTGGGAGGGACAAGAAGTCATTAAAAAAAAAAAACAGCTGAGGACATTGAGATAATTCCTTGGGAATATAGAATCCCACAAAATCTTTGGATGGGAGTTCTAAAAAAATGGGAAAAAATAGTTAACCTCCCTTGTGCATAATTTTAGTAACTTTCAGGTCAAGCATTGGCCTTTTTATTGGGTTCTTAATTACATGCAAAAGATCATTGAAATATATTTTGATATCATAGAGAGCATATAACAGATCTGAGATTAAAATTCACAAAGGGCTTCAAGTTCTTAGAGGAACGTTAAAACCTCTCAATAGTTGGCAATGTATGTCTCTATAATGTTCTTTTTTTAGTAAGCAATGTTGACTTATGAAACCACAGTTTCTAGCTTTGACAAGTCCCACGTGTTTTGGCTGGCACTTAACTCAATAAAAGTTTGTTGAATTAATATGTTAAAATATATATTTTTTAATGGTGGTTACTTATGAAACTCCTTTAGAATCTGTGAAAGCATTTGAAATTGAGGGTTACCATAACGTGCTCTGCCTTGGAGTGTCGAAACCTTCCAGACAGGTACCCTCCAAAAGTGTATCCTGGGAAATTCTCACCACATCCTGGGCAAATCATTTGCCATGTCTCTTTTTTTAATATAACAAAAAAATATTTAAATTTTATTTTAGGGAGAGGAAGGGAGAAAAACATCGATGTGCGAGAGAAACATTGATCAATTGCTTCTAGCACATGCCCCAGCGAGGATCAAACCCGCAACCTGGGCATGTACCCTGACCACCCTCTGGTGTACAGGAAGGAGCTCCAACCAACTGAGCCACACCAGCCGGGACTCATTGGCCATATCTTGGTTCCTATCACAAGTGGGCGTAGAGCAGCCTCACTCTAGAAAGATGAGGAGCCAGAGCAATACTGCCTTATTGGCGAATGCCTTGCAATTACATGCCTTCATCCGTTTGTTTACATGTAGATAATCCTGAACGAAGTGGCAGCAGTAATGTTACATTAGTTCGCTGTGAATAATGGTTTCCATAAAGGCTTCCACAGTGGCTAGAAAAATATAATGAAAATGTATATAAATACAAATCAAAGGATTCATTCCCTTGGGCTCATAATCTTAGATTTGAGTCAGCAGCCAATTTGTTATTTGGTTTTAAGATTAGTGTATAAAGAGCACGTCAAACTCAAAGGCTAACACGGGCCAAATAGACAAGGTTTAAGTGTATGTGGGCCGCAAAAAAACAAAAGCTTCAATTTTCCAAGATATGTAGGTTTATTTCGCTAGAGACATGCTGAAATAAATGAGTAATCATTAACATAAAATAATAGGACGTTTTATTTATTTTTTCTTTTTAAAAAAAATATATTTTGTTGATTTTTTACAGAGAGGAAGGGAGAGGGATAGAGAGTGAGAAACATCGATGAGAGAGAGACATCGATCAGCTGCCTCCTGCACGCCCTCTACTGGGGATGTGCCACAACCAAGGTACATGCCCCTGACCGGAATCGAACCTGTGACCTTTCAGTCCACAGGCCGACGCTCTATCCACTGAGCCAAACCGGTTTTGGCAAAATAATAGGATCTTTTAATAAAAATTTATTTTTTTCCTGAACATTAACTTACTGAATAACTGCACAAATTAATAAGCGTAACACAAATAAACCTATTTTTCTTGTTCTCTGAAAGCGAAATATTTCTTGATATGCCCACCAAATGAATCAGTACAAGACAAATGACGTGGCAATTGGCTGCTAAAATATTCACTGCTGGTATTAGTGGAGAGAAATGTGCCTGCAAGTAAGGCACATAAGGGAAATGAATGCAACACGATTATAGTAATCAGTCATTAGCGAACATTGTAGTTCGTTATTAATAATCATGCATAATAGGATACTGTAAAAATTAAGTTACAAAATTTTAATTAAACCATTTATTACATACCGTTATATTTGCTGGACCGCAAAAAATATTCCTTGTGGGCCGCATGCAGCCCGTGGGCCGCGAGTTTGACATGCTTGATATATAACTCTATAATACATAATTATATTGTGTTCACCACCCCAGGTCAAGTTTCCTTTCAAATCTTGATAAATGAAGTTTGTTAACGTTAAAAAAAACAAAAAACACTAAAACCTGTAAAGAAGTTTTGTGAGTTTATTTCATCCAAACTGTCGACATATGCTGGGAAGCAGAACCTCAAGGAATTGAGATAATGCTCCGGAGAATGGCGGGTTACATTTATATTTATACATTGCCATCAAAGGAGGGACATAGGTGGGTTACATGAAATTCATTGGTGATGGATTAAGGAGGTGGGAGGAAGCAAAGCAGTGGGGTGGGGAGTGGGGGAAGGATGAGACCCTTGGGATTGGATAAAAAGTAAAAGGATGGACACATTCTGAGGTGGGTGCAGGAACAGTGAACATGATAATGAAGGAATTTGTGGCATCTGTCCTGGTGCCCACCACATTTGGTTGTGCCCCAGGGGCTCCAGAAAAAGGGAAGTTACCAGTTACCCAGACATTTCAAGGGTGTGTTATCATAGATGCAAAAAGACAGATAGTTATGGTAAAGGTTGACCTTGTCAGGGAAGATACTGGCCTAGGATGTAACGGCTCACCATCACTGCGTTTAGTTAAAGTTTGATTTCAGACCATCCTTTGTGGTGACTTTAGGTCTCTGAGTTTGCAGACCGCCATGTGGCCTTGTCAGGTCAGCATGTGGCCCCTTTCATCCACAAGTTGGTACACAAATGACTGGCTTTATCCCAAAAAGCAATAAAGTTAATCCCAAAGCAATACCTTCCTTAAAAGGTAGAAGAATAGCATTTGCATATACACTATACACTGAGTGGCCAGATTATTATCACCACCTGATGTTTGTAGGCACATTAGCCATCCACTGCATCATATGAGATATGGAAGCGGAAGGCCTGTTTAAACACCTTTGCTGTCTGCAGTTATCAAGAGAAAACGTCTCCAATTCGCATAGGAGCACAAGGATTAGACAGTTGAGCATTGGACAAAAGTCATGTGGTCCGATGAATCATGTTTCCAGTTGCATCATGCAGATGGCTGAGTGAGAATTTCATGGAAACAGCATGAAAGCATGCACCCCACATGCATGAGTACAACCCTTCAAGCTGGTATAGTCAGTGTTATGGTTTGGGGCATGTTTTCCTGGCACGATTTGGGCCCTTTAATTCGTATGGAACAACGTCTGAATAGTACAACGTACCTAAGTATCGTTGCTGATCAAGTTCATCCTGTCATGTTAATGGCGTCTCCCAATGGAGATGGCTTCTTCCAATAAGACAATGCGCCAGGCCATGGTGCTCATATTGTGCAGGAGTGGTTTCCAGAACATGAGGGAGACTTTCCCTTGCTTATGTGGCCCCCACAATCACCAGATCTCCATCCCATTGAGCATTTGTGGGACGAAGTTCAAAGAGCCATCAGGCAGCTGGTCCCACAACCATCACATCTCACAGAACTGGACAGTGCTATTCGTCAGGCATGGTGTCAGGTTCCTCGCATCGCCTTTCAATGCCAAGTCAATGCCAAGAAGAATCGCCACAGTATTGAAGGCAAAAGGTGGCCCAGCGAAGTACTGATGGGATGGTCATAATAACCTGGCCCCTCGGTGTATATATGCATATATACTGTATATATAGAGTATATCTACAGATGGTTGGCCTTTGAACTTAATTTCTATAGTGACTTTTTCTATAGTTTCTATGTGAACGTTGGAATATCAGTTACACATGAATTGAATAAAATTGCTAATTCTAGTTATTTTTCCTTCTAATTAGTCAATGCAGGAGAGGAGAGGAGGAAGGAGTTGGGTTCTTACATGACTTAGGTATCTTGAGGTAAGTAATTGGTTCCAAAAAAGTAGGCTCTTTCTTTAGAGAAAACAAAGAAGTGATAGTGGTAGTTTCAAGGGTGAGGAGTTGATAGTTCTCAGTGAAAATGCCTGAAGGCTTTGTAGCGAGAGCAGGAATCATGGTGTAGAGTTAAGCATTGCTTTTAAATTCTGTTGTAATAATCATAATTATTACTGCTCCTTCATGGCGTGGTATCAACACAGTTGTGAAATGTTTCACGTTTGTGGATTCATTTAAGACATATTTTTATGTTTTTAAAAATTTTTATTGATTTTTTTACAGAAAGGAAGGGAGAGGGACAGAGAGCTAGAAATATCAATCAGCCACCTCCTGCACACCCCCACCAGGGATGTGCCCGCAACCAAAGTACATGCCCCTGCCAGAATGGAACTCAGGACCCTTCAGTCTACAGGCCAATGCTCTATCCACTGAGCCAAACTGGTCTTGGCTAAGACATATTTTTAAATGTCTTGGTGCATGTACACGATGTCCAGCTATGACCCTAAATGTTAGGGGTAAATCTTGCGTGGAGAAGTTAGCATAAAACAACATGTTCAGCCGGTTCTACAGCAAACACATATTTGTTGTTGAGAAATCGCCAGCTGTTTTCAGGAGAACATTAATTCTCTCAGGAACACAACTCTACCGCCGGCTGCCCCCCGGGGGACAGTGTGCAGGGACACCTGCGGCCTGCTGTTCGGAGGAAAGGGCTGCTGAGAACTTGGGGTAACTGACAGCCTCGCCCCAGAAGTGGAAAACAGACGCAGCTGCCTCCCTCTCCATCACTGACACTAAGGCGGGCGATTCTCCCCACAGGAGTCTCCAACGCCTTCCAAAGAAAGTGGTGGTGACTCGAGTTAGAGCCTTGAGCGTGTGCTTGGCACATAATAGGCCCTCGGCAGGGATGTGTTGAAAGAATGAATGAGTGAATGAATGAATGAACGAACTTTGTGATGTTCTGAAGCACTAACAGGACATCCAAAAAGGCATGGTAAATAACATAACCACGCTTCTTAACAGAAATAACTCAACCAAGAGTGACTGCCACCTGTAAGTCTCATGGAGGTGATTCTTTGGTCAGGCTAGAAACCAAAGGTAGTTAGTTATGTGTGTGCTTGTGTGAATCTACAAAGGATCCCATTCTTCTTCTTCTTTTTTTAAAAAATATATTTTATTTATTTTTTTTACAGAGAGGAAGGGAGTGGGATAGAGAGTTAGAAACATCAATGAGAAACATCGATCAGCTGCCTCTTGCATGCCCCCCACTGGGAATGTGCCCGAAACCAAGGTACATGCCCTTGACTGGAATCAAACCTGGGACCTTTCAGTCCACAGGCCGATGCTCTATCCACTGAGCCAAACCGGTTTTGGCGGAGCCCATTATTCTTAACACCTTTTTATCATGGCGCTGTTTCAGGCAGAAAAGAAAGTACTAGGATGTGCACATTTTTTAAAAAACATATTTTATTGATTTTCCACAGAGAGGAAGGGAGAGGGATAGAGAGCTAGAAACACTGATGAGAAAGAAACATTGATCAGCTGCCTTTTGCACACCCCCTAATGGGGATGTGCCTGCAACCAAGGCACATGCCCTTGATGGGAATCGAACCTGGGACCCTTTGGTCTGCAAGCCAACTCTCTATCCACTGAGCCAAACCGGTTTCAGCAGGATGTGCACATTTTTAAACATAGGATTTTGCTTTAAAAAAATAAGAACAGTCCTATCCACAGAACAGTTTGGCTCAGTGGATAGAGCGTCGGCCTGCGGACCAAAGGGTCCCGGGCTTGATCAATCAAGGGCACCTTGGTTGCAAGCTCCACCCCAGCCCGGGCCCTGGTCAGGAGCTGGTGCAGGAGGCAACCAATCGATGTGTTTCTCTCTCTCTCTCTTTCCCTCTCTTCTACTTTCCCTAAAAATCGATGGGAAAATATCCTCGGTGAGAATTAACAGCAACAACAAAAAGTACACAAGCATCTACACAGCCTGAAAAACAAACATGAACCAAGTAGTTGGTGGTCTTCCTCAGCATGTGGGTTGGATGCGGTTGCCTTGAAATCCTTGCCCCTGCAGTCTGTAAAAGCTGGGAGATGTGCAAAGCTTTGTTAAGAATTTCCCAAGAACAGAATACATGTAATCTCGCCGAATGGGACATTTTGATAGTATTTGTGCTACTTACAGATACATTTTTAGATGCGCTGACTTCAGCATTCTCACACTGGCTTCCCCAGTGTTTCCAGCTCTGAACATCCTAGCTGAGGTTTGAATGCGACTTTTCACTGACAATCCCGAGCAGAGAGAAGCCACTGGAACTTCAGGAGAGTAAAATGTGCAGTGGCTCCATGCGGGAGCGCTCCTTCCAATTCCATCTGCCCGTGGTGGAGCCTTGAGCATCCGCCCGTGGTGAGGTCTTGAGCGGCAGATTTAATTTCTCTGAGCCTGTTTACTCCCACTGATGGACAAAGTGAATAACAGGACCTGTGTCAGAGGTGGTGGTTGTAAGGATTAAACATGATTATATACACAAAGGGCTTTACAGAGTAAGTAATACTCCCTAAGTAGTCAACATGTAAGTGGAAATGAGTGAAATGCTTAAAAACGCTGCAAACCAACCATTGGGCAAATATTCTACTTCTTAAAGGGGTGCAATTCCAGAGAACGTGGTCCTTACGTACTCCTTCCGATAAGAATGATAAATTCAGAAAAGTTTTATTCCCGGGAACTGACACCATGAATGAGTGAGGCACACGCTATTCCAGTAAACTGAACTGCCGCGTACACGGACTCTATTACATTGTATGAAAGGTGGGGCTGGGCTATTGATCGGGCATCTGATGTCACCATTCCAACTCTTTACGGAAACAAAGGCATTTCACTGGCCGGTTGAAACCGGGGTAATTCTTCTGGCGGCCCCACCACCTTCATTCCTGCTTCTGTGTTGAATCATCCAGCTCAGCTTTTCGTGTCGTTCGAATATGTATTGCCTGCCCGCCGTCTTCCTCACAGAACAAACACTGTGCACAAGGAGGAAGGGAGAGCAAGCAAGCCCCCTAGGCTGATGTTGGTATAGAGCAGCGGTTCTCAACCTGTGGGTAGCGACCCCTTTGGGGGTCCAACGACCCTTTCACAGGGGTTGCCCAAGACCAGCGGCAAACACCTATTTCCCATGGTCTTAGGAACCAGCACACCGCTCCTCGGTGTAGCAAAGTGTAGCAATGTACTTTACTGTTGTCCTATGAAGACTGTTACTCATGCTACACCACGATTCAAGACAAAATTTCATTTATTTGTCATTAGAAATAAATATTTCACCATATATAATTACATATTGTTTTTGTGATGCATCCCTATGCTTTCATGATGTTCCATTTGTAACAACAAAAATACATCCTGCCTATCAGATATTTACATGACAGTTCATCACAGTAGCAAAATCATAGTTATGAAGTAGCCACGGAAATAATTGTATGGTTGGGGGTCACCACCCCAGGAGGAGCTGTCTGAAAGGGTGGCGGCCTTAGGAAGGTTGAGAACCGCCGGTGTAGAGCCTCCATCAGGGGGAGAAGGACCGATGGGGACGCAGGTCCCTCCCCTCCGGTCCAGCATGGCGCGCAGGCGGCAGGAGCCGGACCTCCGGCCTCGGGCTCTCCTTTCCAGTCACCCGGCTCCTTCCCCGATCCCCCCACCCACCACCCGGGAAGGAGGAAGGAAGGAGGGCGGCCGGCGTGGCCGCTGACAGCGCCTGACATCACCGCTCCGGCCCGCCGGGCCCAGCTCACCGGCCGCCCCATGCGCGACCCTCTCCATCCCCCCCGCGCCGGCCACGGGAGGCGTCTCCGTCCTAATATGGTCCGGCCCGAGGGGCGCAGGGAGCGCGCGCCTTTCCGCGGGGCCTGGGGAGGGGGCCGGAGCCAACCTTTGGGGAGCCAACTACCCCCTGGAAGGAGAGCCAACCCCTCTCTCCCCTCCTCTGCCAGGAGAGCCCGTGGGGGCACGCGGAAAGCCAGGCGCAGCGGGAGCGCCCGCCGGGGGCATCTCTCCTGGAATAAACGCGCCCTGCCCTCGGCCTCCAGCTCCCCCTTCTCCGTCTGCAAACCGGGGGCTGTCCCCCAGCTCAGGTCCTCCTTTCGGATCAGGGAGGCGCCCCGGGGGCCGCTCTCCCCCACCCCTCCCGGGGCCCGGGCTGGCGACTCCGGCGCCTCTGGTCCTCGCAGCCTGGGTGTGGGGATGGGGGTGGGGGGGGGGGTGCGGGTGAGGGTGGGGGTGCGGGAGGGAGAGAGGGAGGAGGATGCTGCTGCTGCTGCTGCTGCTGCAAGGCGTGTCCGGGCGGCGCTCATGTGATGCAGCCGCGGGAAAACAAGGGGGAGGAGGAGGCGGCAAAGAGGTGGCTCTCTCTCTCTCTCTCGCTCTTGCCTCTCTCTCTTTCTCTCTCTTTTCTTTTAAGGAGTTTGCCGCGAGCGCGTCTCCTCCATTCGCAGCCCGGGCGCGTCCGGAGGAGGAGGAGGAGGAGGAGGAGCAGCGGCGGCGGCGGAGGAAGGCGCTCTCGGACCCTCGCTCTGCGCTCTCGGACCCTCGCTCTGCCCGGCGCCCCGGCGTGACCCCCGGCGGCGGAGAAGCGCCGAGAAGCCATGGGCGCGGGCAGCTCCTCGGAGCCGCGGAGCCCGGAGCCGCGGGAGGCGGGGAGCGGGGCGCCGGCCGAGCCCGAGCCCGAGCCCAGCGGCGGCGGCGGCGGCGGCGGCTCCCCGGGGGCGGGCGCGGGGGACCCGGACCCCGCCGCCGCGGACCCCGCCGCCAAGGTACGCGAGCGCCGGGCACCTGCCGCGGGAGGCGGGGAGTGGGGTGCAGGGTGCGGGGTGCAGGGCGCGGGGAGCCTCTGATTCCTGCCGGCGAGAACTTCCCGGCCCGCCAGCCCTTGTGCAAACTCGGGCGCACGGACCCCTCTTTGCAGGGTGGCGGTGGGGGGTTTTGGGGGTGTTTTTTTTTGGGGGGGGCCGGGGGCTCGCGTCTTGGTGGCGGGTCTGCAGGCCGACGGACGGACGGCTGCCTGCGCCACCCGCATCCTCAAACCCAGCCGATTCCCGCTCCTCTTCCGGGGGGAGCCACCCAGCCTGAGTGGGGGAGCCCGAGGGGAGCTGGCCCCCCCGGGGCCCCGAGTCTGGAGCCCTGGGCCCGGCCTCCCCCGGAGGCGGAACGGCAGCTGCTGCTGGGCCAGGCCACCCCCTACCCCCCAGGCGAACCGGCCACCCCACTGGGTACCCGGCCGCCCGCCCGCCGTCCTTGTGCGTCTGTCTGTCTGTCTGTCTGTCTGTCTGTCTGTCTGTCTGTCTGTGGCTGGAGCGCCCCGGGTTTGGTACCCAGTCCTCCTGCGGCGGCCGCAGCGGCTGCAGCGGGCAACGCCTTCCCTGGCGTGTGGCTCGCTCGCAGCCCGAGGAGGAAACCTGGGCAGGCTCGGCAGCGTTTGCAAAAGGAATGACAGGTTTCTCCAAAAAACGGGGACCCGGGGGGAGAAACAGACCCCGGAGGAGGAGGAGGAGGAGGAGGAGGAGGAGGAGGAGGAGGAGGAGGAGGAGGAGGAGGAGAAGGAGGAGGAGGAGGAGGAGGAGGAGTTGGAAGTTTGCAGAGGATGCGCTCTGTGGTCCATGCAGGCACCCACCGGTGAACCTGCTGGGAAAGGGGCAGGGGAGGGTCTTCAGGCTCCCAGGTTGGAAATACACAGCCTGGGCCGCTCCAGCAGCAGCCAGGTTGGTACTCGGGCCCCCGTTGGTTGGATTTTAGATCTGTTTCCCCAGCCTGTGCAGTTCCTGGTTGGGGGATGCCCTCGTAGGAAGATGTGGTCAATCGCCCTTAATGTTTAAAAAAAAAAAAAAACATGCAACGCATCGTGTGTCGAATTGGAGGCTACAGATGATAGGAGGACCTTTGAGAGTTATCTGGGTGGAGGGTCTTGATGTTTAACACATGTTCCATGCGTGCCTCGGGAAATATGTTGGATCAGTGCTTTTAGAGGGAAAAAGAAGCTGAAATTGAGGTAAATTTCCCAGAACTGTGGCCTCATTGCCTTGACCTCTTTAGATGGCCCGGTCTCGTCCGGGCTGAGACTGCTCTTAACTAGATTAACTTCCGTCTTTAACGTACACATCC
Source organism: Lasiurus cinereus (assembly GCA_011751065.1). Classification (NCBI taxonomy): domain Eukaryota; kingdom Metazoa; phylum Chordata; class Mammalia; order Chiroptera; family Vespertilionidae; genus Lasiurus; species Lasiurus cinereus. Next base: position 4,823,007 of record JAAGEH010002529.1, on the reverse strand, counting down.
CGGTCACACCCTTGGCCCCCTCTAGTTGGAGATGCTAACAAGTACGAACCGCCAGGGATAGCTGGATTTTTGTAAGGTGCCTAAGCCTTGGCCTCAGGACTGCACTGTCCCTCTGAGACCTGAGTCACACTTTAATACTTACTGTACATCACTTTTTAATGCCAACTACTGTCAACTGGTTGCGTAACCCGTATGTAGAGTTCCAGCAATGAACGTAATGGTAATGCGTAATGGCTAAAGCTTTCAGTCGGGTTCATTTTTTTCCCCGTGGCTCTTACTCCTCCTCAGGTGCTCCTGTTAACACTTCACCCTGAAATAGGGTCCTTGACTGCCTTCCCCCCAAATTCTAATTTGTTCCTGTAAGAATATCCCTTTTATTTTCTGATTCCCTTCTCTTTACATCTTTGTCTCCAGCATCTGAGCCTTCTCCCTCCCTCCTGGTCACCACCATCTTGAAACAGCCAAACCCTGTCCTTTAAAAAAATAAAATAAAAAATGACTTAAATGACATCCAGAATATCACTGACCTTTTTTGGCGTTCTGCCCAGTGATCAATTTGGAGGCAATCAATACACTTACATGTATCCCTGGGAAAACGTGTAGTTTTTCATTTCAATGAGCGAAATGTATTTCTCAGGTTTTGAAGACCTCAGTCTTTTCTAAAGAGCCCTAATTAACAGTGACTCAGCACGCGCCTCTTGCCCTCCCCTCTTCACCCCGTTCAGCTCCGGGTCCCTGACCTCTGAGTAATTCCATCTGCCATTCTCACAATGCCATGGACCCTTCCTCCTAACCGTTTGCATATTTGTGGGTTTGGTGACCTGATGAACGTGTTTTTGTTTGTTTTGTTTTGTTTTGTTTTGTTTTTGAAGCTATTCTGTCCCACCAGGGAGGAACCAGGTCTGTTGTTTATAACAGGTGTTCTCCCAGGTGGTGCCTGCTGTCTGGCACGGAGTGGGCTCTCCGGAAGGGATGGTCCTGGCTCCCTGCCTTTGATGAGAGACGATCTAGTTTTTCTAGAATTTAACCTCTGACCTTCTCATCATGACCCATCTCGTGTAGCAGACAGTGATGACGTCAAGTCAGCCTGTTTGGTTATTAATAGATCGCGTGAATATTTTGGCCAAAATTCAGATATGGGGACTTTGGTTCCCATCTCTCTTGAAAGAGTGACATGGTAGGCAAGTTCGAATTGCCTTTGATATCACCTATACCAGTGTATTAGCCACAAATAGGCAGGTGGCTCTAATGAAGTCACTTCAGTGCACTGAGTAGTTATGGATTGCGTCTTGAGCTTTCTTGTTTGGGTCTGTGGACATTGGGGCAGGTTTAGACTAATGCGTCATTCCCTTCCCACCGGTAGAATGTTAATGATTAACTAAAAAGGCTGTAAGCAGATTCCGTCCCACCCCATCTAAAATGATATTCATATCATGTGCTTATCGCCTAGTTAGCAATCCAGTTTACTTTCCCTTTTTCTGCTAATTTCAGTTCCCCGTTGCTCACTGAGTAAGTGCTCACACATCAAAAGATGTTACACTCACTGAGTTGTCACTCCGGTCCGGTCAAGCTTGATTGCTGAAGCTTAACATTTAGAGGCACTGAGGCAGAAGTCTTGGTTTTATCTGTGGTGTTTTTCAATAAGTGGAAGGAATCTTACCTTCTTCTAGTCAATTTTTGACAGTCTTCCTATGTAAGTTCTGGGAGAAAATGGCTTGATCGATTATTTTCCAGGTTTAATTTTGAGACTCGGCTATTTTGGCTACTCTCGGGGCAGGAATATTAGACACGGGGTACATAAAACCTCGTATTAATCCTGTTGTCTGTTTTAAACATTTTGTCTTCAAAGAGTGTTTGAAATCCGGTGGCAATATTGAGTGGAGTATATGTCATATAAATGACAAATTTATTTCCAGGGAGCTGGCAAATCTTGATTCCGGGGCCACGCTCTAGGCTGAGTCTGAACAGATACCCTCCTCTACCTTAGCCTTTCTGTATTTTCTCTTTCATCAGGGACTTCACAAGTAGAAATGGAGCAGTGGTCAGTTGCCACAGTGAGAGGTCAGTGTCCCTGGCCGGGGGGCGGGGGGAAGGGTAGGAACTCCGGCCAGTCCTTCAGGTTGTGGTTCCATTGGATGACAAGAGCTGAATCACCAAAACGTAAACTTGTACTCAGTTAGAAGGCTCCAGTCTCTGATGAGCAGATGGAAGGATGTCTTTGCCTTGCGTGCATTAAAACAGACCATGGCCGAGACCGGTTTGGCTCAGTGGATAGAGCATGGGCCTGCAGACTGAAAGGTCCCGGTTCGATTCCGGTCAGGGGCATGTACCTTGCTTGCGGGCACATCTCCAGTGTGGGGTGTGCAGGAGGCGGCTGATGGATGTCTCTCTCTCATCGATGTTTCTGACTTTCTATTCCTCTCCCTTCCTCTCTGTGAAAAATCAATAAAATATATGTTTAAAAAAATTAAAAAAAAAAAACAGACCATGGATCGGACTCAGTGCCTTTCAGCCTAAGGTGGTGAGGTGGTATGCTTTTTCTCACTTGCCTTCTGTTTTACAAAATGGGGAGCGGAGACGGAAGATGGCCTTGATGATGGGATATGGCACCTTTTATTACACGAAAAAAGGGCCGGAATGTAAGATGATGAGGCCAGGATGACATGTTGGTTAGCCGAGTGGCGTTTCTTTTTCGTTTTCTTTCACAAACGCTGGTGTGGGGAGTGGTGTTTTTTATGGGTATGGCTGCCCTGTCTGTGGATGGTAGCCAGGTTATAAAAGGTGCTTCTATCTGATTGGAACGCGGCCCTGAAATTGGAGATGTGATGATGTGAGGGTGGCCATTTAGGATGGCCGCAGCCTGTGGGCACAGCAGGCCCCGCCCTGGCCTCTGTGGCAGCTGTCAGGCCGGTGGATGTATGCGACCCGTGGAGATTTCCACTTGACACACCTCACTCTGGGCAGCACATGCCTCAGTGTGCATCCTCTTGCCTTCCTTTGGGGTTGACTGAACTCCGTGCCTGGACTGGTTTAAACCGATATTGTAAGGATCATTCTAGTTTGGTTTCTGACTGGATGATTCACGAAATGGAAGGAAAATATCTTATGTGAAAAGGTATTTTAATGGAGTTGGGTTTTCTTCTTCTTCCTCATCACCTTTAACATGTATTCAGTGTTGTGGAACACCAAAGAAAGGAAAAGCAAATTAAATGGTTCTTATCCTTGACCTCTATAGCCCTAGATGCTGTAGTCGTTTAGGAAGTGAGACCTTAGTATTTATAGCACATGGAATTCTGATAAAAACATAGTCAGTACTTTTAACTCATGAACGAAGCTTAAATATCCTCGAACCTAAATCTTCGTTCTCTTACAATTCAGAATAAGTTTGATTTACTTTTAAAAGAATTCAGTGAAAAAATATGGGGGGATAAAAGCTGGGTTCTGGAAGGGAGAAGCATATTTTCAATAAATTCTTGAAAAATCTATAGTGATAATTATTTGATCTGTCTACTTAGATTTCTGGCCATTTTCCTGCAAATTAGCACCATACTAGAGAATGTAAGGGTAGGATTAATATATATGTATTAATAAAACATATATATATGTTTTTATTGATTTCGGGGAAAAAAAAAAGGGAGAGAGAAAGATAGAAACATCACTAGTGAGAGAGAATCATTGATTGGCTGCCTCTTGTATGCCCCCTAATGGGGCATGTGCCCTGGCCCGGATGGACTCATGACCTGGTTCATGAGTCAACATTTAACTGATGAGCCACACAGGCTGGGATAAGGGTAGGATTTTATACCTAGGATCATCTTTTTGTGTCCTTCTCATTAGTACATCTAATAAAAGGATTGGGGTGTTAAAATAATCGAATAATGTCAATCATACATGCCTTCCTATCTCTTATCATGAATAATTGAGCTTATTTAAAGCTGACTGTAGATCTCATATCAGTTTTTAATTGTAAGAGCTTTATAAGATGATCAAAAGCATTATTAAAATGACTTATTTAAAGGCATTGCGTAACAGGATTTGTTTAATATATTTTTTAAAAATGTTCATAGTTGAGGACTTCAATTTGTAGAATGTGGTAAAAAGTGAAAGTCACCTATTCTTTTCAATCCCTCAGATACTCATTGTTTGAAATCAGTATTGGTGGTTTCTTGCTTACTGTTTCAAAAACTTTATGCATGGGCCAGGATATAAATAAAAATAGTCCCATCTTTAACAAATATATTCTGTTACTGTAGGTGTTAGATATCTTTCCATATCAGGCCATAAAAGATCTACCCCCTATTCTTATCCATGGCTACATACATAAATTTCTCCTTTATGGGTTGTAGTACCACAGTGATTTCACCAGTCCCCTGTTTTTATATTTATACTTTCCTCATCTTTTGCTATATTAAATTGATGGAAGAATATCCTAGTTCAGATATCTTTGTGAATATCCTAGTTCAGATATCTTTGTAAGTGTGCAAGTGTATCTTTAGGATAGATTTCTTTTTTTAAAAAAAATATTTTTTTTTTGATTTTGTACAGAAAGGAAGGGAGAGGAACAGAGAGTTAGAAATATCAATGAGAGAAACATCGATTAGCTGCCTCCTGCACACTCCCTACTGGGGATGTGCCCGTAACCAAGGTACATGCCCTTTCATTCTGATCAAACCTGGGACCTTTCAGTCTGCAGGCCCACGCTCTATCCACTGAGCCAAACCGGTTTCGGCTAGGGTAGATTTCTGAAGTGGAGTTGCTGGATCAGAGGATTGATAATTCACTTTACATTTTGATAGCCTTTGTTAAATCTCTTAACAAAGGGATTCTTCTGCTTTGCATCTCTACTGTCTAGGAGGTCAGCACTGGCTTTGCAAAGCCTTTGCCTCTATGCACCACAGATTCTCTAATACTGGTCGGTCTGTACCTCTGTTGGCACTTGCATATCCTGGGTGCACTTTTCATGATGAGGTGGAGTGCCTTGTCATGTATATTGGCCACTCGTCAGGAACCGGACTGGCTTTCTGAGCCTTAAATAAAAGGCTCTGGTTTATTTTACAGTGAATTAATTTCTAAAGACTGTCCCTCCGGAAATTACTCAAAATAGGGCACGTTTAAGAGCAAAAAGAGGTGGCTGAGGGACTGCTCTTCTTGATTCCGTTTTCTTCCCAAGTTAGTAAACTGCCTTTAATTTTATTTGCTTCCACACTGACCTACTTTTTAGGCTATCAGTTTAAAATTTCCCCCTCTGGGAACAATCTTAAAATCTCGTTGCCAGAAATGTCTTCATACTTCTGATCCATGACATCCATGTTGGAAGCAGGGAGCGAGGGTCACAGAAATCCAGTTCCCCCGGGCTTTGTCCCCTCTCATTCTCTGAACAGATGACGGCCTGGCGCGGTTAACTGGAATAGATGTGTTTTCCCGGAAAACCGTAGGTGTTCGAAGCTCTGGAAGCTTCGGGATCTTTCCCAGACACGGTTGCTTCTCTTACTACAAGTATTCATTCTAGTTCACTAGTTTTAGTCTTCCCTACAGTTTCTCCATGATGTTTAAAAATAAAAAAAAATAAAAATGGGGAGAAACCCTGCCATTGTATTCTGTTTAACTGTAACCAGTTATAATAAAATGTCAGTTTTGCCGAAGCCGGTTTGGCTCAGTGGATAGAGCATCAGCCTGCAGACTGAAAGGTCCCAGGTTCGATTCTGGTCAAGGGCCTGTATCTTGGTTACGGGCACATCCCCAGTGGGGGGCATGCAGGAGGCGGTTGATCGATGTCTCTTTCTCATCAATGTTTCTAACTCTCTATCCCTCTGCCTTCCTCTCTGTAAAACATAAATAAAATATATTTTTAAAAAAAGTCAGCTTTATTTGATTAGCCAGTGAGACCAGCCACAGTTAAGAAGTGGGGTGGGGTGGGAGGGGGTGTCACTACAGCTGGTCGGCCAATCTTCTGTTTGTTGTATGCGGACATTGGAAACTGCGGGAGTGTTGAGAGATGATATTTTCCCAGTTCCCAAACCTGGTTGTTCAATTGACATCCCCCACTCCTCCACACGTGCTCCCCTATCGGGGTGGTGGGTAGTGTTTCAAAGACATCCCTGGGCTGGGCCCGTTCTAGAAGCAGTGAATCAGAAAGCCTGCCAATCGGAGGACTGAGATCCTGGAGCCTTCATGTCCTCCCATATTCTAATTTGCCTGGTGTGGTCACCATCGCCTGAAGAAGGAAAGAGGGGGTGGGGGAAGGAGCTGATGGAGGGCCAGGGCCAGGCGGTCCAGGCCAAGATGACAGCTGCACGGGCTGATGGAGGTTGGAGCCAGTGTGGGTGGGAGGGAGGGTTCCAGATGATGCTGGGAGAGCTGTTAGGTGTTTCCCTTCTCACGTAAACAAAGGGACATACTCCTCCTACGTTATTTCATGTCTTTATTCTCTTGTATCAGAACCAAGGGTGCTGTTCTTGGGAGGTTTTCTGAAAAGAACGCGCTGTTCCGGGTGAGGAGGTGTGGAATCAAACGCTGTTATCCTTCCAGAGCGAGAGGCACCTACTGTGTCCCTGGTCACGGTTTTCGTTCCCCTCTGCTTGCCTCTTAAGCCGTCTCCCTGGTGGATTAATTCTGAACTTCCTTTTTTTGCCAGATAAGTCGACGGGTAGCCGAGGGCTTACTTGATGGCCTTTGGCTGCTCCCAAAGTCTGTGACAAAATCTGAAAAGCTGAGCAGGCCCTTGCAGATCAGAGTAGGGTCTGGCTTTCCCCTAGCTTATCACTATTCGATCTTGATCCCATAAACACTTCTTTGCTGGTGTCTGTGCTCAGGAACTGGGGAGACAAAGGGAGAACTCCAGAGCTCAGTCCTACAAAAAAAAAAAATTAATGCTTTCCCTTTCCTATGCTGAGCTTTTTCATCCGCTAGAAATGGGGTGACTTTATGTCTGGAGGGAGAGATCTGAATTTGTTTTCTGTTTGGTTATTTATTGTTCCAGTGCCATTGGTTAACGGTCCTTCCTGTTAAAACGTGAGTTGCCATATATGTGTAAATCTGTGTATTGATTTCATTTTACTTTTAAATTGTTCCTGCTGTCTTTTTGCACACTAAGTTGAAAAGCATTAAGGGACTGGCTACAAATCTAGTCAGTTATAAAATAGCAAGCCCGTGTGGTTTAAAATACTTTCCTATTCTACATCTGAGGTGTTACCCTGGTCTCTGATGATGAATTTATATCTACGGAAATGTAAAAAGGTGGGAAGCAGGCGTTACCTTATAAACGTAATTTGTTTTCTTGGTATGTAATAACATGATGCATTAAAATAGTCGATTAAATATCTCCTAACCACTTAACCATATGAAAGGCAATGGACCAGATGCTTTGAGCGATAACAAAATAAGACCACACAGCATTACCCTCATGTACCCCATAATCTAGGTAATTTGAGAGGCTTCCACTAGAGGAAATAATCAATAACCAAGATTGAAATAATTGGAAAGCCAATAGAAAAAAATAGCCATTAGCGGGCACGTGTCTACTCGGTGACTCGTCCAGATAACTGCCACAGAAAGAACGCTTCGGAGCGTTGCAGGCAGAGAAAAGGCCATTTAGTCGGGAGGCCGGAAAGCCCATGACATATCACGGGGCTGAGTGATTATGAGGGAATAGCAGAGAGAGGAGGAAAAGAAAGCGTGGCGACCAGCCATTGTAAGAGCTGCACAGGCCACAGAAAGCGGGGCAGGTTCCTGGTAGAAAAGAATGCCTCGAATTCCGTATGTTACAGACGTAAGAGAGTCCCTCTCACAATCCGGGACTGCTGGCTCCTAACCGCTCACCTGCCTGCCTGCCTGATCGTCCCTAACCATTCTGCATGCCGGCCTGGTCGCTCCCAACTGCCCACCCTCCGGCCCTCTGCGTGGCTGATGGACTCCTGGGGGGTCAGCTCACCCCAGATGGAGAGGCCCTCTGCCAGGGAGTGGGGGGATGTGAGATTGGAGCGGGTGATTGGGGAGGTTGTGTCGGCAGACAGTTCCACAATACGGGTAGATGTATGTGTCAAGACGTGAATTAGCAGGGGCAGTGGGGTGGGGGCAGGGAATATATACTTGCCAGGGGGGCAGTCAGAAGTACCGAGGTTTCGCTCTAACCGGTTTGGCTCAGTGGATAGGGTGTCGGCCTACGGACTGAAGGGTCCCAGGTTCGATTCCGGTCAAGGGCATGTACCTTGATTGCAGGCACATCCCCAGCAGGGGGTGTGCAGGAAGTGGCTGATCGATGTCTCTCTCTCATTGATGTTTCTAGCTCTCTATCCCTCTCCCTTCCTCTCTGTAAAAAATCAATAAAATATATTTAAAAAAAAAAGAAGAAGAAGTACCGAGGTTTCCAGACTTGGATACAGAGAACCTCAGTTTCCCCAGTAGTCAGACAAGAGCACCCCCCTTCCTCAGAGGTCAGCCTCGGTTGTCTCTTGCTGTGTAAACCTGTGCCAACAATGATTCCTCTTTGAAGGGAGACCATCGCTCGTAGTAGCAACTGAAGACTTGGAAGAAGAAGAGTTTGCAGCAGACTCTGTAGGTGATGGCATGAGATCAGGGCCATTTCTGGAATAGCCGTCTGTGTCCAGGCAGAGACCACGGGTTTTGGGGGGCAATCCAGGCTAGGAGGGTGGTGGGGTGGGGTCAGAGCGGAAGGTCAAGTATCACAGACGAAGAGATGATAGCACTGGTGAGGCTGTTGGTATGTCATAAGATTACGCATTAAAAATAGTCCAGAGCTGAAACCGGTTTGGCTCAGTGGATAGAGCATCGGCCTGCGGACTGAAAGGTCCCAGGTTCGATTCCAGTCAAGGGCATGTACCTTGGTTGCAGGCACATCCCCAGTGGGGGACATGCAGGAGGCGACTGATCGATGTCTCTCTCTCATCGATGTTTCTAACTCTCTCTCCCTCTTCCTTCCTTTCTGTGAAAAATCAATAAAATATATTAAAAAAAATAGTCCAGGTCTCCTAACTACTTGCCATAGGAGAGAGGTCTCTGGGGAAGGTGAAACTGGAAATGAAGAGTAAGGAAAGACCACCAACCAGACACAGCTGGGGTGAACAGCTGTTGGGTCCCTGCTTCATCAGGCAACCGTGGCCATTTCACCCCACACCTCTGTGTCCACCTGAACATGAAGGGACCTGAGGGTTGCCTTGCATTTGTGGGCAAAGAAAGCAAGTGTCTTGGGACATGTTTATCTTTATTTATCTTCCTTCTTTGTCATTCTTCCCATCTCTAGCGTGTGCCCATTGGTCTGTTGTTCAGAGGACGATTGATGGTTTGTTATTTTCATGTCAGAGTCCATGATTTTTTCTTTTTTTTTAAATTTTATTATTTTTTAAAATATATTTTATTGATTTTTTACAGAGAGGAAGGGAGAGGGATAGAGAGTTAGAAACATCGATAAGAGAGAGACATCCATCAGCTGCCTTCTGCACGCCTCCTACTGGGGATGTGCCCGCAACCAAGGTACATGCCCTTGACCGGAATCGAACCTGGGACCTTTCAGTCCACAGGTCAACGCTCCATCCACTGAGCCAAACCTGTTTCGGCAGAGCCCATGATTTCTTAATGAATTGTTGACAAGTTTGATGGTTTTTAGTGGTTTTTTAAGATTTTCATTCTGGATGATAATTTTTCATACTCCTTGTAGAATACTTCTCAAGAAACTTGTGTTTGAAACAATCCCTCACTTGGGTATGTATGTAAAGCAGTGTTGCCCACGCCTGTAACATACGGAATGCTAGGCAAGGTTCATTTGTAGGTGTGGTCTATCTACTTGGAAGTTACCATTGGCATACACAACTATACATTGGAGGGAGAGGGTAGGATTATAATCTACAGGGAATTGCTAAGAATTAGGCAGTCTCTACGATGAATTTTTCTGAATTATTTCAGAAGTGACACATGTAACCAATATTTAGACAGGAGACCTCTGACTCCCATAGTGTTAATGTAAATATTTAAATGGAAAATTTTGTTCTTGTTCTGCTCTGTTTTATAGGAATTGAGTTACTGAAAAGTAGTAAAAGAAATGTCACCACTAAAACCAATCCTGATTATCAAGATCTCTTCTCCAATCCTGATGAAAGATAGTGTATACAATTTTTTTTAAAAATACATTTTTATTGATTTCAGAGAGGAAGGGAGAGAGACAAACATCAATGATGAGAGCGAATCTTTGATCGACTGCCTCCTGCATTCCCTTCCCTGGGTATTGAGCCCTCAATCCAGGCATATGCCCCTGACCAGAATCGAACCCAGGACCCTTCAGTCTGCAGGCAGACGCTCTATTTACTAAGCCAAACTGGCTAGGGCCATAGTGTATACAATTTAAACAAAAAATAGTTCACTGGAAGTAATGGGATACAAAACCCTGCTGATTGGTGTGTTTTTTTAAAATATATTTTATTGATTTTTTTACAGAGAGGAAGGGAGAGTGATAGAGAGCTAGAAACATCGATGAGAGAGAGACATCGACCAGCTGCCTCCTGCACGTCCCCTACTGGGGATATGCCCGCAACCAGGCTACATGCCCTTGACCGGAATCAAACCTGGGACCCTTCAGTCCGCAGGCCGACGCGCTATCCACTGAGCCACACCGGTCTCGGCCAGCGTGATTGGTTTTAATATCTGATTTTTTTTCCTTTATAAAGCCTTTTGGAGTATAAGTTCAGTTGGATGGCAGTGTTAGATCTGTTTCTGTTTTTTACAATACACACAATTTTTGTCTTGCATTGACTGAGGCGAAGATTGGTCATTAAATACGCAGTAGGGCCCTCAGAGTGTGGGAGAGGCTCTGTCCGGTAGAGGAGGGTCCCCGGTTACCAGGCGGTGACCAGGCGGGGCCTGCGGTGCTGTCTGGCTGACAGCGGAGATCCAGTCACTGCTGGAGCGGCCCCCCTCCACCCCCCCAGCCCGGAGGAATGCGGAGAATGCGGCCGCTGCGGGAAGTGGGTCACGGCTGACAGCCTGCAGCCGCAGAGCCCGGTCCTCCGTGGCTGTGCCCTGCGCTCCGGTGCGGGGTCCCCGGCAGATGCGGTGCCTGCACGCGGTCCAGCCGCTGGGAGGGCTGCGCTGAGGAGGGACAGATTGCCCGCCCGGCCTGCATCCCTGCGCAGAAATTAGTAAAAAGCGAAGGCTTAGGATGGGGACCAGAAAATCACAGGTTGAGAAGCGTTTTCTCTTAATGGCTTGATCTTAGGATAAAAATTAACTGAAGAGTGCCGAAACCGGTTTGGCTCAGGGGATAGAGCATCGGCCTGCGGACTGAAGGGTTCCATTCTGGTCAAGGGCATGTACCTTGGTTGTGGGCACATCCCCAGTGGGAGGTGTGCAGGGGGCGGCTGATCGATGTTTCTCATAGATGTTTCTGACTATCCCTCTCCCTTCCTCTCTGAAAAAAATCAATAAAATATATAAAAATTAATTAATTAATTAAAGAGTAAGTAGGAAGAAAAGGAAAAGTAGGCAGTTCCTTTTAAATGAACTGGGGGTCTTTATTTTTTTTGTCTTTTTTGCGGGCTAGTGCTAAGAACTACAGGATACCCACTGGGTTCCCTATAACTAACTACCTTTGACCTTAATGCTCACAGCCCGTTGTGGATTTAACTTGTAGAAATTATTATTATTGATCTTAGAGAGAGAGAGAGGACAGAGAGTGTGAGAGAGAAACGGTGATTTGTTGCTCCACTTATTTATGCATGCATTGTTTGCTTCCTGTATGTGCCCCTGACCGGGGATCGAACCCACAACCTTGGCAGAGGGTAGTGATGTTCGAACCGCCTGAGCCACCCAGCCAGGCTGCAAACCATATTTTGCTGTGAGGTGTAGCTGAGTGCTGAGCAAGAGGCACAAACATGACAGGTCCCACAGGCGGGAGACCCCATGCTGGCGTGCCAGGAACGGTGACAGGAGGGTGCTAGACCCTGCCTGCTGGTGTGGCCCCAGGTCCATCTGTTGAAACTCTCATCCTCGATGTGATGGCATTAGGAAGATGGTGGGTCTTTGGAAGGTGATGAGGTCATGAGGATGGGTTATAAGGACAGTCAGGGGATTCACGTCCTTATAAGGAAAGACAGGAAAGAACTTTTCTTAACAGTCGAGGAAAGGTCTTCAGCAGACCAGGGAGCGAGCTCTCACCAGGAGCCAGCTCAGGCCTGGCAACCCATGAATGCTGTCACAGTCACCGGCCATCGCCGTTGGTCGTAGCAGCCAGAGCTGGGACAGGGGGGATGGAGTTCCTGGTGAATTTTTGAAGAAGGAGATACTGGAGAGGAATCAAAAAGTAATATTTAAAATCATAAAACTGTAAGCCTTGCTGAAGCCGGTTTGGCCCAGTGGATAGAGCATCAGCCTGTGGACTGAAAGCTCCTGGGTTCCATTATGGCCAAGGGCATGTACTTGGTTGCGGGCATATCCCCAGTGGGAGGTGTGCAGGAGGCAGCTGATCGATCTCTCTCTCTCATCGATGTTTCTTTCTATCTCTCTCCCTTCTTCTTTGTAAAATAATAAAATACATTTTAAAAAATGGGAGCCTCATTCTACTAGGAGAGATACTGAGGAAAAAACAGTCTAGGAAAATTTTTCAACTGCGGGACTTGACAGAACCTTGAAAACGATTTGATAATCTTCAGTTACATCAACATTTGAGGAGGGGTGAGGGAAGGAAGTAGAAAATTGAGGCAACCGTTAAGGATCGTTAAAATTTGGGGGATGGAGCACATTGTGAATTCGTTTCATTGTTTAATAATCCAGATACACTAGGTCCTCAGCTGACGTGGGAGACCCGTTCCTATGGCCACGTCTCACGATTTCGCCGTAAGTGGGACCCCACCCCTATAAGCCCCTTCGTCACTCACATGGAGCGCAGACACAGCAGTGATGAGGCGACACAGTGAAGACAATTTAAAACAGTGGTTCTCAACCTTCCTAAGGCCGGACCCTTTTAAGACAGCTCCTCATGTGGTGGTGACCCCCAACCATAAAATTATTTCCGTTGCTACCTCATAATTGTAATTTTGCTACTGTTATGAACTGTCATGTAAATATCTGATAGGCAGGATGTATTTTCATTGTTACAAATGGAACATAATTAAAGCATAGGGATTCATCACAAAAACAATATGTAATTATATATTGTGAAATATTTATTTCTAATGACAAATCAATGATATTTTGTCTTGAATCGTGGTGTAGCATGGGTAACAGTCTTCATATGACAACAGTAAACTACATTGCTACACCGAGGAGCGGTGTATTGGTTCCTAAGACCATGGGAAATAGGTGTTTTCCGATGGTCTTAGGCGACCCCTGTGAAAGGGTCGTTTGACCCCCAAAGGGGTCTCGACCCACAGGTTGAGAACCGCTGATTTAAAAGAAAGAACAGTTCCTGACCCTTACTGGTGGTAAATCAATAATAAAAAACGTAAAGCACATCTGTACATACGTCGAAACGATGGAACCTTTTTTTTTTTATAAATAAATGGGAGAGGGAGACATCACCCACGGACGGCCTGTAATTGGCACCGCTTGCTTTGTATTTCAGCGCGCAGTCAGTTAATCCCTGTTTATGGACTCCATGTCTATGGGGGTTCATTAAGTGCTCCTTGAGCGAAGCATCTCACCACAGTGTGCCTTCAGACTTGCCCTTCGCCGGGGTTTGTGGGGCCGGAGACAATTAGGCCACTGTGGGGTGAAATGCCGTAAGTGGTTGTGCTCCCCGACCCCTTTCCACTCCTGCGGTGAAGACTGGAGGTATTGTGACTGTATGTGAGCTTGAAGGAAGTTGGGGGGGAGTGGGTAGGGGAGGTCAGAGCAGAGCCTTCTTGAATGGAGTTGCAAATTCTTCCTCTGGCAAAACTGGAGTAAAAGGAAATGTCACCGTGCGTTGCTTTTTATGGTCATGAAGAAGGAAAAATCCCCAAAGCGTATGATTCCTTTGCTGTGAGCTGACCCAGCTGGCTTATTTCGGCTTCGGATAAGAAGCCGAGAGAAACACTGATGTATTTTTTTCTTTTCCCTGAGCCCGATCAAAGCAAAGAACTCTATTCTGGGATTGTAACTCGGCTAAATTTTTTATGAAAATTGCCTCTTTGCAAAAACCTAAAAACCTAAGATTGCTCTAGGCCTTATAAACAGAAGCAACTCAATGTGGGCATAAGGTCCTGATTCCTCCTTCATAACACATATTTACTAAGATTGTTTATTTTAAAAATTAGCATATATACACACACAGAAAGTTTAATATGCCCACTTATTGACTTCTTTGTTAAATATACTTTCATTGATTTCAGAGAGGAAGGGGGAGGGAGAGAGAAAGAGAAACATTCATGATGAGAGAGAGTCATTGACTAGCTGCCTCCTGCATGCCTGCAACCTGGGCATGTGCCCTTGACCAGCATCAAACCTCGGACCTTTCAGTCTGCCAGACCGACGCTCTATCCAGTGAGCCACACTGGCCAGGGCCTAACTCCTTTCTTCAATGGAACTTCTGATGCTTACTCTCACACGAAGCATTAGCTTGATAGGAATGAGGGATGGGATGGGGTGTCGGCTTTGTGTGCTGTGCCTGCGTCTCTGTCGATTTTCGGGGGACAGCTGTAGAGAATGAACCAATAAGCACTCTTTGGGTTCGGAGGCAGGTCACAGCCCGAAATGAAAACCGACGCCTCATTTTCCCCTTTATCTGGTGTCACTGGATGCCAGGCCCATACAGCGACCATACTTTCCCCTCCTGTTTGCTCTGCTCTCCTGACCGCTAGTTCATCATCCATCCTTCGTCCCTTGTTGAACTCCGTTTCGTTTTAAACACCTTTCCTCCCAAGGTCATCTGCCAGCTGATGGGCCAGCTGAGATCAAGGCTTCGTGTTTAGGGGACTTTGTCCTTGCCCGTTTTTTTTTTTAATTTTTATTTTTTATTGTGTTACATGTATACATATCTCCCCATTGCCCCCCTCCCTCCCAGGCATACCCTAACCCCCCAGTGTCTATGTTCATTGGTTATGCTCATATGCATAGATACAAGTCCTTTGATTGATCTCTTATCTACCTCACCTAATTTTAATCTTCCTGCTGTAATTTCACAGTCTGTTTGATGCTTTACTGTCTCTGCATCTATCCCTTTGTTCATCAGTTTATAATGTTTTTTATTATCCACAAATGACTGAGATCATGTGGTGCTTCTCCTTCATTGACTGGCTTATTTAAGCATGAGGCTCTCCAGTTCCATCCAGGTTGCTGCAAATGGTAAGAGTTCCTTCTTTTTGATGGCAGTATAGAATTCCATTGTGTAGATGTACCACAGTTTTCTGATCCACTTATCTGCTGACGTCGCCCGAGGTTTAACCCTTAGGCATGTTCACCAAGTTTCCGACCCACATGCACATCTGTGTATTGGACAGGTTTCTCTCAAGGGCAGCGTTTCCCGGTCCACCTTGCCCACCTCCTCCTCCTCCTCCATAAAAGAGGCATCCTGAATGAGCCACCAGCTCTGTCCTGTCTCCATGCAGAATGGCTCTTTGAAGCATCCTTTAACACAGTGGTTCTCAACCTTCCTAAGGCCGCGACCCTTTAAGACAGCTCCTCATGGGATGGTGACCCCCACCCATAAAATGATTTCCGTTGCTACTTCATCACTGTCATCTTGCTACTGTTATGAACTGTCATGTAAATATCTGATAGGCAGGATGTATTTTCGTTGTTACAAATGGAACATAATTAAAGCATAGGGATTAATCACAAAAACAATATGTAATTATATATTGTGAAATATTTATTTCTAATGACAAATAAATGAAATTTTGTCTTGAATCATGATGTAGCATGGGTAACAGTCTTAATATAACAACAGTAAACTACATTGCTACACTTTGCTACACCAAGGAGCGGTGTGTTGGTTCCTAAGACCATGGGAAATATGTGTTTTCTGATGGTCTTAGTTGACCCCTGTGAAAGAGTCCTTCGACCCCCAAAGGGGTCGCGACCCACAGGTTGAGAACCGCTGCTTTAACGAATACTGAATTCCTTCCGTGGATAGTTCTTGCTTTTCCCTCCCCAAGGTCTCCTGCGGTGCCTGGTCCGCTGTGTAGGCTTCCATGATATCACGTGCTGTTGCATCCTGAAAGCATCCACCTCTCCTCCTGGGCACCTCTAGTTCATGGTCTTCTGCCCTTCCCCTGAGGGGACCCACCTCAGATCCTCACCTTCTGCTCTCTTCCCTGTTTCCAGCCCCGGGCAGGTGGAGAGGAGACTGTCTCTGAGGAACGCTAGTGGGATGCAGAAGGGGTTGCATGAAAGAGAGAGAAGAAGGCCGAAACCGGTTTGGCTCAGTGGATAGAGTGTCGGTCTGCAGACTGAAAGGTCCTGGGTTCCATTCCGGTCCATGGCATGTATCTGGGTTGTGGGCACATTTCCAGTAGGGGGCATGCAGGAGGTGGCTGATCGATGTCTCTCTCTCATCGATGTTTCTAACTCTCTATCCCTCTCCATTCCTCTCTGTAAAAAATCAATAAAAATATATTTTAAAAAAAAGAGAGAGAGGGAGAAGAAGGCAGCGGAGACACCAGCGTGGAACGTGGCCCAGTAGTGTGGTGCGCCACGCTGACCGCTGGAGCAGGTGTGGCCCTGAAGGAGGCTCAGAGGGGCGGCTGACACTGGAGGACAAGGGACGAAAACCTATTAGCGCCTGAATGTTCCACGTTTAAAACAGTTTACTCGTCTTACTTGCTAACATCACAAAAGATGTTTACTTAATGTAAAATCCTAGGTGGTTCTTTGGCCCATAAATTCTACATGAGGAGAGCAAATGCATGTTCGAGATTCGTGTTCAGCCCTGGCTGGTGTGGCTAAGTTCATTGAATGTTGCCCCAGGCACCGAAAGGTTGCTGGTTCGATTCCCGGTCAGGGCACGTACCCAGGTCGTGGGTTCTGGTTGTGTACAGGAGGCAGCCAATCGATGTTTCTCCTTTCTCTCCCTTCCTCTCTAAAATCAATATACACATCTTTTTTAAAAAGATGCATTTTAATATAATATAAACATGCGTGTAATATTTCTGGTTAAAAAACAATTTAGTTTCAAAAATCTTATTGTGATGATGTTGACTGAATTTAAATCTGTAGGAAAGTGGAATTTGTCTAAAAGCTTGTGTTTTAGGGACAACGTTAAATTTATACATGTGAATTAAAGCAGCCTTTTCTTTTTTGCAATAGTTTTATTGATAGATCATGCATGTAACATACAGTTCGCCCATTTAAAATGTATAATCGAATGGGTTTTAGTAATCAAAACATTCTTAACTGAAAAACGCTTTTGGACAACTGGAGGCAGGTGATATTGTTGACTGATCTGAGTTAGAGTCTAATAGGTGCTTAAAACTTTTCCGTCACAAGAATTCAGTTGGCCCCTTCTAAAATATTTTTGAAAATCCAAGTCTGGGAAGGGAACTAGTTGGTTTTTGAACTTTAAATAATCACCAGGGGATTTCATGACCCATCCCATCACTTAGCTAAACTAACTTTAACCACTGGAATAAATCTGCTATATTAATTTAAAATGTAGCAGAGGACAAAGAACTTGAAAAAATATAGCCAAAGAAACTGAACTTGTATATATTAACATTCTGGGATAACAGATCACTTAGTTTAAAATATAAGGGTAATAATGCATGTTAAAAATCTAACAGTACATTCATAGGTATATAAAGCCATTCTTTCTCCTTCCCTCTCCATCCCTCATCCATCTCCTTCAGTCAAAAGGAACATCATCATCATCATCATCACCACCACCATCATCCTTCCCAGCCTGGATTACTCAACAGATGTGTTGAGGGGAAAAATTGATGATTCCTAGGAGTCAGCTTGGGTTCACCTAGAACAAACCCAACAATCATATTTATTTAATTTTCTTTTTTGTTCTTTCTGTCTTGGTGTTTTTTTGTTGATTCGATTCCTGGGTTGATGGTGATTTTGATTACACCAAAGACAGAGAGTTACTGCCGAGACCAGTTTGGCTCAGTGGATAGAGCATAGGCTTGTGGACTGAAAGGTCCCAGGTTCGATTCCGGTCGGGGGCATGTGCCTTGCTTGCGGGCACATCTCCACTGTGGGGCATGCAGGAGGCGGCTGATCGATGTCTCTGACTTTCTATCTCTCTCCCTTTCTCTCTGTAAAAAATCAAAAAAAAATATTTAAAAAAGAGAGTTACTTTCTATCGATAAAGATTTGCCTGTTCTGGACATTTCATAAAAACGAAATTGTAAACTCTGGGCCTTTGGGTCTGTCTTTTGTCATCAGGTGTAATGTTTGTGAGGCTCATTCATATTGCATTGTATCAGTACTTCATTTCTTTTTATGACCAAACTGGAGGCCCGATGCACAAAATTCGTGCAAGGGACTTGGCCCTCGCAGCCTCAGCTGCGTCTGGAAGGTCATCCGAAGGACGTCCAGAAGGTCATTAGGCTGTCCGGTCTAATTAGCATATTACGCTCTTATTATTATAGATAATGTTGCATTATATGTATATACCTCACATTTTATGTCTCCATGAATCAGTTGACGGACACTTGGGTTGTTCCCATGTTTTGAGTATTAGAAATAATTCTGCTACGAATGTCAGTGTACAGGTTTTTGTGTGGGCATATGTTTCATTGGGTATTGACTGCGGAGCAAAATTAATGGGTTCTGTGTTGACTCTATATTTACCCTTTTGGGGAGCCAGCAGCCTGTTTTCTATCCATTCCATTTCACTTTCTCCACTCCCTCCCCAGCACTTCCCTGCCTTTTTGATGATGGTGGGTGTGAAGTGGTCTCTCTTCCTGATTTTGATTTGCATGTCCCCGGTGGCTAATGATGTTGATTCTGCTGGTTTTTAGTGAACCGAATATCTGGTGTTCTCCTTACACACCAAGCAAAGCTGAAAAACAAAGATGTCTTCTGAAATCAATGTGTGCGAGACAGACTCGCGATGAGTCCACGTGACCATTGTGCATTGTGGTTCTCGCTGCCCTGACTTCGTAGATAAGAAGAACTGTTTCTAGATGGGGGAGCTGCTCAAATAATAAAATGTTTCCATGGTAGGGAGCAGTGATAGTGGTGAGAATTTGTGTCGGTTAAGTGTTTCTCACCAGAGGCCGTTTCTTCTAGCAAATTCACCAGGGACCTACATTTTGCCAGGTTTGCGTTCCTTCTCTCATCTGTAACTTCTTGTTGTTGAAACTTTTAGACATCGAAATGCTTCACTCCTATAGCACTGTCTCCCAAGGATAAATTCCTACATTCTTCTGCCTAACCACAGTACTGTTACCATGCTTACGAAATTTAAGATTAATTTCATGGCACTGTCTAATGCAGACTCCATATTCATACTTCCCCTGTTATTCCATAAAAACATGTTACACCACCATTAAAAAACTGGGTTCAGGCCCTAGTTGGTTTGGCTCAGTGGATAGAGTATCGGCCTGTGGACTCCAGGGTCCTGGGTTCGATTCCCGTCAAGGGCACATGCCCGGGTTGTGGGCTCAGTCCCCAGTAGGGGGGCGTGCAGGAGGCAGCCAATCAATAATTCCTTCTCATCATTGGTGTTTCTATCTCTCTCTTCCTCTCCCTTCCTCTCTGAAATCAATAAAACTACATTTTAAACAAAATTGGGTTCAGAATCTAATCAGGTTCCCAAATTGTGTTGTTATGTTTCTTTTTAAAGCCTCTTAAACTAGTCAAAACCGGTGTGGCTCAGTGGATAAGTGTCGGCCTGTGGACTGAAAGGTCCCAGTTTCGATTCCGGTCAAGGGCATGTATCTTGGTTGCAGGCACATCCTCAGTAGGAGGTGCGTAGGAGGCCGCTGATCGATGTTCTAAACTCTCTATCGCTCTCCCTTCCTCTCTGTAAAAAAAATCAATAAAAAATATATTAATTAAAGTTTCTTAAACTAGAATCCTTTCCCTGCCTTCTTGTTTTTCATGAGATTTATGTTTACGAGGCGCTCAGGCCAGTTTCTTGCAGAGAGAATCTGTCAGATCGGCTTTTCTCTGCTTAGCTTCAGGCCGCACATTCTCAGCCAGAATGCACCTCCCTGTTCCAGCACAGAGAAGCCTCGTCCCCCACGAGGGAACGTGGAGCGTGGTGATTTGACCAGGGCTCCCACCAGCTCCTTCCATTAGGAAGGCATGCTTTCCCCGTGGGGTGGTATGACCACGGAATGCCCACTATTCTGTTGCCACTGTTTCAGCCTCCACTGAGGGTCCTCGCCTGACTCACACCAGGGGCTGCAAGATGGTTCTCATCCATCATTCTTTCTGCATTTCTACATCTGGCTCTCTTCTGTGTGGGAGACTTTTTCCTTCTTACCCTCTCCTTTCCCTTGAAGTTAAATCCCCCCCTCTCCCAATAATAAGGTTATGAACATACTTTGCATTTTTATCTCAAAACCTATTCCATAGAAAGAAAACTCTTTGCCAGTTCAAAGACTCCCCTTGGTGGGGACATTTAATAAAATGACGGGGTGGCTGAGTAACTATTAGTAGACCGGTTAAAAGAGCGGCCGGACCGAGGTGGTCACCCTGAGGACCCCAGGGTGCGGGAGGTGATGTGCAGGAACGGGAGGGCTTGGGGGAGGCAAGGCGTGGCTCACTGCCATAGCAGATCTTAATGTCCTTTTTAAGATACATTTTCAGTGGATAGAGCGACAGCCTGAGGACTAAAGGGTCCCAGGTTCGATTCTGGTTAAGGGCACGCACCTTGGTTGTGGGCATATTCCCAGTAGGGGGCGTGCAGGAGGCAGCTGATGAATGTTTCTAGCTCTCTATCCCTCTTCCTTCCTCTCTGTGGAAAATCGGCTCTGGCTGGTTTGGCTCAGTGGCTAGAGCAGCGGCCTGCGGACTGAAAGGTCCCAGGTTCGATTCCAGTCAAGGGCATGTACCTTGGTTGCGGGCACATCCCCAGTAGAGGGCGTGTGGGAGGCAGCTGATCGATGTCTCTCATCGATGTTTCTCTCTATCCCTTCCTCTCTTTAAAAAACCAATAAGATATATTTAAAAAAATCATATAAAAATAATGACAACAGCCAACCCAACAATCTGCAGAATGGAATTCTGAAACATGAATTTACCCTCCGAGAAGGCGATAAAACAGCTTCTAGGAGACGTGGCATTTCTAAAATTCACCTTTTGTTGAGGAAGAATCTGAATGAACCCTGACGGTGTGTTTGAAGTCACGGTACGCTATTGCGTGGTGACGTAGTCATTTGAATGCTACACACAGATCTTACGCTGTGCCCGTGGCTGGAGGAGCTGGTTTGACAGTGACCTTCCTGCCATCTGTCTGGGAAGGACCTCCCGCCATTCGTTCCTGGGCCACGTGGTGCGTCCATCTTTTCCACTCCGGCCTCGGGGGGCAGAAGGGCTGCTTTCCATTCTGATTTTCGCTGAAGGACTCGCTGTAGATTAAACCCGCAGAATCCCGCCTGGGCTTGGAAAACGGGTCTTGCTATCGAGACACCTCGGCTGGTTCTGTTCAGTTGCTCCGCGTTCCCCTCTGCAGGAAAAACAGCTCGTAAATAATAACAATGAGACTGGCCGTCACCATTCCTCGATGACGCCACCCATCATTTGGGCTGGCCTACCCACAGTTGGCTGACACATTGTTCCTGCTGGAATTCTGTGTGCAAATAAAATTAGGATTTAAAAAAAGAAATTAGGATTGAGCCTAACGTGCGTGGACCTTGAAATGCAGCGATCAGCATCGCACAATACATTTTGTGTTCCTTTTATCCCCCCACGCATGCTCCTGGACACTTCTTCTTCTTTTTTTTTTTTTAAATACATTTTATTGATTTGTTACAGAGAGGAAGGGAGAGGGATAGAGAGTTAGAAACATCGATGAGAGAGAGACATCCATCAGCCGCCTCCTGCACACCTCCCATTGGGGATGTGCCCGCAACCAAGGTACATGCCCTTGACAGGAATCGAACCTGGGACCTTTCAGTCCGTAGGCCGATGCTCTATCCACTTATCCACTGGGCCACACCGGTTTTGGCTGGACACTTCTTTTAACCCCAAATGTGAATGCAGCAAGAAGCTACAAAGTGAATGTGGAGAGCTTGGTGTTCTGGTGGTGGGAGTCAGCCTCGCAAGTGCCCTCCCAGAGCTGGAAAGGAACTGACAACGGAGATGCTATCTCTCTCCGAGGAGTGGCTTCATGTTCAAAGCGATGAAGACGTTTTCCGAGGTGCCAGGACCTTCAGTAGCGGGCTTCCGTGTCCTTTCAGGCCTGGCGTGGAGCTGAGACGGGGTGGCTGAGGGACCTGAGTCAGCATGGGGGGGAGGTGGGAGGTGCCTGTGGCTCCCAGCTCTGATTGTGTCACCACAGTGCGTCTGCCCCAGCCTCACCCAAAGGGACACCTCGGGTCTGGGCGTGTCCCCAGGAGCGAGCACAGCCCCCCAGGACGGCCCCTGCCACTTGGAGGAATTTATTGACCCCCGATTGACCCCCCCAGGAGTCGCCGATGGCGTTTCATCACCACCCCGTGCTTTCATGGAAGCGCTAGCCAGCCCCTGGGTGTCCTGGTGCCTTTGCTGATTTATCTCCGCCGCCAGGAAAACGCAGGCGAGTGGCTTTGAGAGATGAACTCCAGGACTGCGTCTTCCTGGCAGGGGGGAGGTGGCACAATCCCGGTCTCAGCCATCGGAAGCCAGTCTTGCTCTTGGACATTTAAGTTACCGAGAGCACAAGTGAGGCTAGAAGCCAGTATAGCACCTTCTGAAACGGTGAAGAAAATGAAGCCGTTCTTTCTCGGGGGGTCATGACCTCTGCAGCTGCATGAAGGTGGGTTGGGGGCTCCGGGGCTCCGTGCAGCAGATGCCGAGGCCGAGCCCCCGTCCGAGCGCGGCTGTTAATCGATGGGGCTGCCAGGAAGGTTTGTCAGTTACAAATGTTCCAGGGGCTGGAACGCCTTACGAAGCAGAATGCGGGCTCCCCCTGTAAAAGAAAGGCCTGGAATGTGTCTCCGGAGGGGTGGAGAGGATAATCAGGTCCATACAGATAAAGCTCCCTTTCTGGACCCCTTGAACCAGGCGTTGCAGGATGCAAAAGGGATGCAGAGAGGGCTCGGGGGTAGACTGCTTTTAAACACCGAGGTGGTTACAGTGGGAGGACTTGCCAGAATGGAAACAGTGTGAAATAGTGCCCGTTACACGCCTCTGCCCTAAAATGTTGTGCTTCATAAATAGTAGATGTTGAATAGATAGGTGTTGAACGAGTTAATTCTTAGGTCTAAAAACTAGCCGGGTTCCTTAACAAAATAGGAAGACTTAAACCCACAAGTAGATTGTTGCCCCCGATTTAACCGTTTTCTTTGGTGTTTTACATTTAAACAGGACTAGAAACCCGGTGTCTTCTTGAGCTTTGTTATTTTTGAACAAACATAAAAAAAAGGCATTTTAAATGATAATGAGAATATGCCTAGGAACACATTTTAGAGTAATGTGTGGATTTCGTGAGAGTTTATTTTTCAGCTGCATTGGTTCCCGTGGCACCGGGTGTTTTTCCTAATATTAAATACAGCATTAGTCTTCAAAATATATGAGACGTGTTAAGTCTTATCCTTAGGGGATAGCTAATAGGGGTGTGTGTGTGTGTGTGTGTGTGTGTGTGTGTGTTAGCAAGGATGAAACATTTCTGTTACTACGAGAGAAGAGGGATAGTAGGCTTTATCCATCTTTTGCATTTGATTTAAAATCTGCAATGATGAGATGTAGATTTTCATCACAAGATAACATTTGAAAAGCTCATGAATTAATTTTATAGTAATGTCTGTTTTTGAAAATAATTTTGGGGTCCATGCTGTATGAACGTGATAGACGCACAATGAAGGAGAAGCCACGTGTAGTTCATTGTTACCAAAGAAGAATCAGAAATCTGGTTGGACTTGGGGCTTTGGAAGAGCCCAGTCTTGAACACGGTTTGGTTAGATAGACATGACTCTGTGCAGTGGTGCTTTTGGTGGCTGTCATTAAAAGATCTGTCTCGTTCCTGACTTAGCTCAGGACAGTGAGATTTAAAGTGTTCTTCATCAAAACTCACCTCATTGTTTCTGAATTCCCTGGATAAATTGCTGAGCCATTAGTTATAAGAGATTTGAGACTGAGAACAACACACCTTGAGTGCCATTCGGACCTGTCTTACCTCAGTGGCCGAGAATGCCCACGCCCAGAACCTTTCCTAACTCTCGGGAAAACCAAAGTGTGTGTATTGAGACTGGATTCCCTGGTGTTATCGTATTTCACGGTGCTTACTGTGGTCCCGGGTGGTTGAAGGCCCTTTACAAATGTTACCTCCTGTAATCCTCTCAATAACCTCTGAGGTGTAGGTACTATTTTTAAAAAAATATATTCTATTGATTTTAGAGAGGAAGGAAGAGGGAGGGAGGGAGGGAGACACATCAATGATGAGAGAGAATCATTGATTGGCTGCCTCCTGCACGCCCCCCACTGGGGATCAAGCCCACAACCCAGGCATGTGCCCTTGGCCAGAATGGAACCTGGGACCCTACAGTCCACAGGCCGACGCTCTATCCATTGAGCCAAACCAGCCCGGGTGGTTTAAGTACTATTAAATGAAGTGTCATAGCCTCCTTTCTTGGCACCTCCACCTTGGAAATGACCTAGCGGTCCAGGCCTGCGGTTAGAGTTCCTAGACCCAAGGTCCTGTGTTAGAATGTGGTGATGCTGGCAGTGCCAGCCGCCAGCCTGTCCTCTTCCCTCTCTGGCTGCCCCTGCTCCTTGAGGGGCCGTCTGCACATGCATGCGATTGTCCATCCCACTGTCCAGCTCTGTCCCTCCCCCCATCCTCCTCATAGCAAATGCCCATTGGCTGACCCCCTAGCCTAGGGAGGCCCCTGGAACTCGAGTCTTGGGTCACAGGGCAGGTGAGATGTTAATATCAGGTAGGTTTGCTCTCTGGGTTCCTGATGGGGAGGGGAAGGCTAGTAGCGGAGGGCCAGAATGGGCTCTCTAAAATGAGGGGCTCGTGGCCGGGGGTCTCATGGCGTTAGCACTCATGGTAGTTCTTCTTTTTTTTTTTAATATATTTTATTGATTTTCTACAGAGAGGAAAGGAGAGGGATGGAGAGTTAGAAACATCGATGAGAGAGAGACATCGATCAGCTGCCTCCTGCACGCCCCCCACTGGAGATGTGCCCACAACCAAGGTACATGCCTCTAACTCAGTGGTTCTCAACCTTCCTAATGCCGTGACCCTTTAATACAGTTCCCCATGTTGTGGTGACCCCCAACCATAAAATTATTTTCGTTGCTACTTCATAACTGTAATTTTGCTACTGTTGTGAATCATAATGTAAATATCTGTGTTTTCTGATGGTCTTAGGCAACCTTCAAAGGGGTCGAGATCCACAGGTTGAGAACCGCTGCTCTAACTGGAATTGAATGTGGGACCTTTCAGTCCTCAGGCCGACGCTCTATCCACTGAGCCAAACCGGTTTCGGCCATGGTGGTTCTTTGAAGCAGCTGCTTTCCCCCTGACGCCTCCTCTCTGATGACTTGACGCATTAATCCTGGGCGGGAGCTGGAGCATGAGCCCACTTGTTAGGACCGGGGAGATGGTCACTCTGCCTGCCCAGGGCAGAGCCTGAGGAAAGCCTGGTGGAGGGCCATAGCGGTCCTGCCTGCAAGCTGGTGGTCAGCCCTGGGCACAGGGATGAGGCATAGGTGATTGAAGCACCCCATGGCTGGTTCCCTCCCCCAGAGATCCAATTGGCTGGCACCTTGGTCTGGACCTTCCCATCTTCCAGAACTGAGAAATGAATGTGTGTTGTTGAAACC
>JAAGEH010002529.1:4745521-4792156 GCA_011751065.1 Lasiurus cinereus | reverse complement strand
GGGGGCGTGCAGGAGGCAGCTGATCGATGTTTCTAACTCTCTATCCCTCTCCCTTCCTCTCTGTAAAAAAATCAATAAAATATATTAAAATAAAATAAAATATTTAATTCATATTTGAGGAGGGGGTCGAGATACATCTGATTGTCCCTCCCTCCCTCTCACCCCCAAGCCGCTCCCTCTCAGAAGTAAAAATGTCTGCATTGGAAGGACGGAGTGAGTTTCTCCCCAGCTCATGCCTTACCTCCTGAATCAAGACAGGGCTCTGCGGGTAAGGAGGCTGCCCACCTCTGTTCCACAGTATCACTGACGAAGCTAAAATGCAAGGCACTAATGGCATCACTGTGCGCTCTCTGTAATAGCTGGGAGCTCTGAGAGCTATTTTGACAGGGATAACGTATGATTTATAAATTAAGTTAATGGATTTCCTTTTTAATGGGAAGTGCACTTGTGTAAGATCACTTCTGTTCATGTAATAATCAAGTCCCTACAGAAAGTGCTTTCGCTTGTATTTTTGGAGGGTCTTTTTTAAACTGCATGTCCTGGGCCATTTTTTTCTTTTTAATATGGCCCAGCTAATTTCATAAGGAAAAGGTGTGGGGCTGCCCAGATATCATTTCCCTCCTGACATTAATTGGCTCAACTGTCTGCTCATTCAAAGCCAAGGCTGAGAGAGGCTGACCTTGCAGAGATTTCTACCGTGTGACCTCGCTGGCGATTCTTTGCTCCTTTAGTTGGGGTGATGACTGGCTTGGTGAGGGTTTGGGTCAGCTTTGTTGTTGCTTTATTTTTTAAAAATTTTATTTTATGTTTAGAATTTTATTGACTTCAGAGAGAAGGGAGAGGGAGAGAGAGGTAGAAACATCCATGATGAGAGAGAATCATTGGTTGGCTGCCTCCTGCATGACCCCCACTGGGGATGGAGCCTGCAACCTGGGCATGTGCCCTGACCAGGAATTGAACTGTGACCTCCTGGGTTCATAGGTCGACCACTGAGCCACGCCAGCGGGGCTGTTTTGTTTGAACATACTTTCATTGTCCAGAAATAATATGAAATATCTTACAATCACCGCTATTTTTTAATGAAAAAAATTATCTTAGCACCTATTCATGCTTATAGGGACTAGTATTATGAATTTCCTTCTCCGTTGAGTTCAGGTGGCCTGATGGGGCCATTTGGGGGACAGGAACGCTGGGCAGGGTCTCAGAGGGCAAAGTGCCATCTTTTCTGAGCACCTTCAGGAGGGTTGGGTAGGAGGTCCCCCTTCCACCGGGTGGCATCAGCGGGTGCCGGGAGGAGCCAGTGCCAGTGTGGCCGGTGCGTTGGAAAGGAGAAGCAGTGCTCACTGCTGACCCTTCTCCCTGCAAGCCTTGCACCCCGTTCCCATGGCTACATCCACACTGCTGAGCGCCCCCAGAGCAAGGTCCAGGCCAAGCCGGCTGATCCTAGCACGAAGGCAGCTGATCAATGTCCAGCGGGGACTCCACTGTCATGTTATCACATGCTGCCATCCTCTCCTCTGCCCCACCCCGGAGACTCCCAACCTTTACCACTTCCTCCCCCCTTCCCCCCAGCAAATCCTCTCCCCTCCCTTCCTTAGAAACCTACCTGCATAGAAACTGCATCCATGTGCATGGAAACTTACCTCCTGGTCACCCACCTGCATCCCCATTTGTTTGCCTTTTAAGGGTTGACTTCCGGTTTTTACAAAGAACCGAACCCAGTGTCTGCACGCACCACTCACCAGGTGCCTTAGGTCCGCCTCCTGCCTGAGGGACAGTGGCTGCCCTGGGACCTCCCGGGGAGCGTTGGGCATGCACAAGACCCGGATCCCCTGATTCTGACTTAACTGGATTGGGGGGTGCCCACAACACCAGCTCTGCAGAGTGTGATCCCCGTTTTGTAGGTGAGGAACCGAGGCCGAGCTGGGTCCTCTCCAGTTGTGTAGTTGGAAAGCACACTGGCCATTTGTCCCAGGATGCTCTGGCTTTTACCAGTTAGGGGAGGGTCCTGCCCCTTAAGAGACCTGCACCTTCAGAGTCCAGGGGTCTGGACAGCATCCTCGTTTCCTCGGCCCAGGGGTACCCCCTGGCCGTGCCCAGGGAGCCGGGACTGTGTTCGCGTCACTTAGACCGGGCCGTGGCAGGCCATTTGCATTCCAGGCGATGCTGAGCGAAGCACACACGTCAGCGAAGCCCAGCTCCGTGTATCATTTTAATGCTGCCGTAAACCATCTGCAGACCCTGAGTGGCCGCTCCCAATGGCATCTGCAAGTCCACGATCCGAGCTGAAAGCTTCCCGATTATTTATTTCTTAAATAATCCCTGCCCGGGATGCGGAGGGGAGTTTCTTTAGTTTTCGTTTGCTTGGCTTTTCCATGGAGAAAGAGGCATTTCTGGAGGTCCCTGGGGATGGCTCAGTATAGCTCTCACGGCCCCTCCCCTTCCTGGCCGGGGCCTCCCAGTCCCGCAGGCTGGGGAGGGGAGGGTGGCGGGGGGTGGGGGGGTGGGAGAGGCTCTGGCAGCGGAAGGAACCCCTGCCTTCGCGACCTCAGAACGCAGCAGATGTGAGGCCCACACTCCATCCTTTGAGAAGCAGCCGATGTGCTTTAGCAAGCAGGGCACGCTCTCTGTGGACTAGCAATTGGCTGCTTTTCTGTTTCCTACGTGGTTCAGAGATGGTGCTAGAACTGTTTGGAGGGGAACGTTATAGGAGCACTGTCGTTACTCGTGGGTAAATCACATTATCTTAGATGGGCCATCTTTGCAAATTAAGTTCATTCTATTGCAAAGTTGGCGATGGATGGATGGTGCTTGTGCGTTTTCGTTCCGATCGAATGGAGCGCAGACTTCGAATGGAAGGAGCGGCAGGGGGATGGATACATTTGAACTGGATTTTTTTTTTTAAATCAGCAGTTATTTTAAGCAGTGTGGGTCAAAGGCAAGACCGCCTCTGCATTTGCACACTGATAGCGGATGTGACTGAATGTTGACAGTGATCTAGTGATCCTCCTAATACAGTGGTACCTCGAGATACGAGTTTAATTCGTTCTGTAACCTTGAGGCGTGGGAAACTATGAGACGCCCCAGTCTCGGTAAACTGGTGGGTCGTGTGCAGCCGGCCGATCCGCGCGATGACTCCTATCTCAAATGTTGCTCGTATTTCAAAGCAAAAATCGCTCGCTCGATGGCTCGTATCTCAAAAATCTCATATGTTAGGGCACTCGTATCTCGAGGTACCACTGTACTGTAAGGTTCGAGGCGCAGGGCACGGGAGTCAGAGACCAAGGCATGTCCAAAGAGGCGGTTTATTCCACACTAACCAGCGAGGTGTATTACGGAAGAGGTAGGAAAACCAGGATTGGAGGAGGGGGAGGACCCGCTGGACTGCCTCCAGCTTGGGAGACAGTAACATGAGCTGTGGTGTCCATGCCTTTTGAGGGGACAGAAAGGGATTGGGCCAGGACACTGGGCATGGCTGATTGGTGGTTGAATGTCTCAGGGATGTCTTGGGGGCAGACGCTGGTTATGTTATAACTCTGCCCACCAGTTTCGGGGAGGGAGGATATTTGGAGTAAACTTCTGTCCCCATCACCCCGTACTGCAGGCATCACCAGGGTGCAGGATCTGCAGCAGGCGGTGTTGCGTGCTGCCTTGGGATGCTGACCCAACCAACCAACCAGACAACTAACAGACAAATGCTAACCAACAACCCAACTAACAGACAAATGCTAACCAACAACCCAACTAACAAATGCTAACTAACAAACAAATGCTAACCAACAACCCAGCTAACAAATAAATGCTAACCAACCAGACAACTAACAGACAAATGCGAACCAACCAGACAACTAACAGATGCTAACTAACAACCCAACTATCAAACAAATGCTAACCAACCAACCAGACAACTAGCAAACAAATGCTAACCAACCAACTAGACAACTAACAAACAGATGCTAACCAACCAGCCAACTAACAAAACAAATGCTAACCAACAACCCAACTAACAAACAGATGCTAACCAACACCCCAACTAACAAATAAATGCTAACCAACACCCAACTATCAAACAGATGCTAACCAGCCAGCCAACTAACAAACAGATGAGCAAATAAACAAACTCGTCA
This sequence comes from Lasiurus cinereus, assembly GCA_011751065.1. Classification (NCBI taxonomy): domain Eukaryota; kingdom Metazoa; phylum Chordata; class Mammalia; order Chiroptera; family Vespertilionidae; genus Lasiurus; species Lasiurus cinereus. The sequence goes on along the minus strand of JAAGEH010002529.1, from coordinate 4,788,029 downwards.
GGACGGGAGAAGAGCTTCTTATTAAAAGATCCGCCCTCTTGCCTGGGTCTCCCTTCGCTCCTAGAAATAAGTGATGGGCCTCTACCCGCCCTCACCCAAACCCAGACCTGCACCTTGTTTGGGATATTGGAGTTCGTTGTGCCAAGTTTGGGCGCTGTACGTAGCTCATTTCTGACTCCCTCCATGGTGAGGTCTCTCATATGGTGTCTTGGGGACACGTCTTTGATTGGAAGAGATAATACTAGCGTCTACAATTTTTTTGCGCCTTAAAATCTAAAGTTTACTTGAGATGACGCTAATTTTCCAATGTTGTCAAAATTATTTATCTGCTAGGCTACGAAACTATTCAGGCTTTCCATGGCATGCAGTGGCTTCATACCACTTTATATTATTAAATTCCTCAGCAGGGATGTGGTGTATTTCACACCAAATGCAGATCCTTGGAGAGAAGCAGCCACTTCACGAGAGGAACGACTCGGAGGTGACTTGGTGTGTGGGGACTGAGTGGGAACTGGGATCTTGACCTCTGCATCTGCCACAAAGGAGACTGCGGACTTGCTGGTACAGGGGCTCCAAAGGAACGAGGTGTGAGAATGGTCAGAAATATCTCCGAGCACGAACTTGTGCTTTTAGGCAACTCGTTTTCATTGTTGTCTTCCCAGGAATATTTAATTTGGGGTCTGTGGAGGCCGTTGCTTTGCTCTGTACATCTTGTAGGTACAATGACTTGGAGGGGGTAGGGGTGGAGGGTAGCTTGTCTTAGACACTCACGCTATATACATAACGCCAGAATATCAGCTTCCGGTGTCTGACTTGACAAGATCGACAGACACCATCTTGATAGGATGTAGGCCCCATCCGCTGGCCCCCAGTGTCCAATAAGTGACCATTAGGTATTGGGTGCGTGCTTTTCTGTTAAACATAGAACGTTAGCATTGTCTTGAAGTTTAAGAAGAGTGGAAGTAAAGTGGGAGTGGGACTTGTTCCCTGTCCTTAGCACAAAAACCATCTGAACTGTGGTTTGCTGGCTCTGTGCTAGGTGGTTTATATCATTGATCCAACGCTACATGCTGTAACTAGGAATGGCTTTCTTTCTCCTTCCTTCCTTCCTTCCTTCCTTCCTTCCTTCCTTCCTTCCTTCCTTCCTTCCCTCCCTCCCTCCCTCCCTCCCTCCCTCCTTCCTTCCTTCTTCCTTCCCTCCTTCCCTTTCTCCTCCTTCCCTTCTTTTCTTTCTTATTAATCCTCGCCTGAGGATATTTTCCCATTGATTTTTAGAAAGAGTGAAAGAAAGAGGGAGAGACAGAGAGAAACATCGATGTGAGAGAGACACATCGATTGGTTGCCTCCTGCACGCACCCCAACCAAGGCTGGGGAACCAGCACCCTACCTACGTGCCCTTGACCAAAATCCAACCTGGGTGCCTTCAGTTCATGGGCCGATGCTCTGTCCACTGAGCCAAACCAGCTAGGACTAGGAATGCATTTTCTTGGTGTAAAGCAAGGTGGGGGGAAAAAAGAATATAGTTCTTCACGTTCAGTTCAACCTTTCGAGCTCTTTTTTGATTCTCTGAAGGTGAGTGATGCTTCACCGGGCGTGTCAGGTGGCCCCCATTTGGGGTGGGGAGCAAGGATGCCTCCTGTCCTGCAAACCCTATGTGCAGTGTCCGCCGAGAGGAGGATGCTGGTGGTGTCAGAGGCCTGGCCGGGGATGCACAGGTTTCTTCCGTTGTGTTTATGGAGCATCTCCGTGTCCTAAGCACAGCCCAGACCTCAGTGTTTGTGGGGGCTCCGAACATCCCCAGGTACGCGTTTCACAGACCGCATGGCACATCCCGGACTTCTGGTAGACCATCTTCACGCAGTGAATCGCTGTCGGCGGCGGTAGGTGGTGCTTTTTATTTCCCTGATCTCAAGCAGAGATCTTATAAATTCCCTTTGCCTGAAATCAGCACGGTTGCTCTCTCACCTCCCCCGATTTAGAGTCCTTTGTTTTCTTTTGCATACTTTCCCAGAGGATCCAGGAGTTTTAATACTTTTTAAAACAACGATAACTTTTCAGAGGAGGGCACTATTGGACTGAAATGTTGTGTGTTAAAACATCACTGTATTTACCCTGGTGTCTTTCGTTAGGAGGGAATGTTAATAGCTGTGGCTCACAAAGGGTTCTGCGAGTCATTTTAGGGAGAAAAAAAAAAGCATATTAAAGAGTTTGCAAAGTCAAATAAATCTGCTTATCTTTTCTGGATCAGAGTTCCCACGCCGATTTGAGCACGGAACACTTCTGAGATAATACCTGGTACATTACCATTATGCTTGGCTACTCGTTTGGAAAAAAAGCTGATCTTTGAAATTTAGAGACCTAATTTATAGACAGCATTCTCTCTTTTTTTTTTTCATCTTTCTTATCCATCTGTCTCTGTCCATCTTCTTTTTTACCTCAACCCACAGCATTTTTCTTTTATCCATGTTGATTTAGCTCTGCTGAAGATGTCAAAGAATTTTCTAAGTTTTAAACCTGAATCCTGACATTGATAATTCTTAGCATTATGCATTTCCTTGTGTCTTCCTTGTTGTTGTTTTTGTAGGCCAATGTATTGTTTTATTTCTTTTTTTTTAAATTCTTGTCCCCTTTTCCCCCCATATACCCTCTGCCACCTCCACCCTCTACCTGCCCGCCCCCCGCGCCCAACTTTCTTTTGTTTATGTTGTTGTTGTTAATCCTCATCCGAGAATATTTTCCCATTCATTTTTAGGGAGAGTGGAAGAGAGAGGGAAAGAGAGAGAGAAACATCGATGTGAGAGAAACACATCGACTGGTTGCCTCCTGCATGAGCCCTGACCAGGGCCCAGGCTGGGGAGGAGCCTGCAACCAAGATATGTGCCCTTAACCGGAGTCCAAACCGGGACCCTTTGGTCCACAGGGCAACGCTCTATCTGCTGAGCTAAACCATCTAGGCCTGCCCCCTCTTCCCACCCCCAACATTCTTAATAAAATGAGTTCACCTGAAGTGGGCAGTGTCCTTTCTTCAGTCCAATTGAAAATGAATTTTGTACCCTAAAAGCAAATAGTGATTTTCAGTGGCTCTCTTAGCTTTCATTCTTTCTCTCATGTCGTCTGGAGGAATGAGTCTGAGTTAAGCAAGGCAGCTACTTAACTACCTTAAGTAATTTTCCCAATTTCTATGAAAACTACCAGCAATCAGGGATTTGTAGGCAGTGACCCGAGACTGTCTATGTGGTGTACATGCCCTTCACCAGGTGGCATTTACGCACCCACAGGCTCATGTCCTGTGCAGAGACTGTTCCAGAAATTTCTCTTCTATAGTGAGCATTGCCATTTCAAAGGCAAAGTAAGATTAGATGAGATGTGTGCCCCCCCCATTCCCACCCCTCCGCCCCCTCCCCCCTTTCTGGGTCCTTGAAACCATCGCCATCCTGTTGGAGGCAGTGTCACCAGTCAGGTTATGTTTGTTCGCTGGTTTTGATTTGTGGAATATCCGAGTGGAAAGAAGTAGCAAGCGGAGGTTTTATTTAAAGATCAGAGGCTTCGGGGTGTGAAGAGTTGAGGGGGGAAAGCTGTCACCCTTACAGGAGGGTCTGTTACCCCTTCCAGCAGGAAAATTGGGAGCAGAAAGGTCAGCTGCTCAGAGGCAAGGGCTTCTTCTGTTTACAGGTCACTAGCATCACTCCCGACCGGAGGTTGGGGGGGCGGTGAAGGTGGGGGACACTCTCAGCTTCATGCGGTCTCAGAGCTCAACATGCTGACAGATCCTGGATACGCGGTTCGTGTTCCATCTCTCTGAAAAGCCTTGCACGTGAAACGATCTCCTCTTCTTTCTTTGGGGGGCTGCCTTACATCTCATTGAAATTCATAGAATATGAATTATGTCTTCCTTCTATATCAGGATTGCCGGAGCGCCGCTTGCTATAGATCTTGAGTTAATTAGAAATTAGATCATGACGGAGGGATGAAACATTTCACTATTTAAAACACAAAGCAATTACAAATCCCGTGCACTGTTTCGAAGCTTTCTGACTTGAGATGTTTTACTGACTGCACCCCAAGGTTACACTGCGCAAAGCTCCTCTAAAGAAAACGTGTTTTGTTTTGTTTTTCTCTGACTTCTGGAAAACTTCAGGCCATCCTCAAGAGTAGAGGATAGCAACATCGCACCAAGCTTGCTGTGTCTCCTTTTCTTTTTAATATATTTTATTGATTTTTTACAGAGAGGAAGGGAGAGGGATAGAGAGTTAGAAATATCAATGAGAGAGAGACATCGATCAGTCGCCTCCTGCACGCCCCCTACTGTGGATGTTCGCGAAACCAAGGTACATGTCCCTGACCGGAATCGAACCTGGGACCTTTCAGTCCACAGGCCAATGCTATATCCACTGAGCCAAACCGGTTTCGGCTCCTTTTAATTTTTATATTTTTACTTGAGCGTTTTACAGCATACAGGATATGTCATCTGTAGATCCAGCACTGCATACCTTGAAGCGTGAGGATGTTATAAAACAATATACCCACGTCATTCTATCACACATCACAGGTTCCCAATAACGTGACAGCCTCTGAAAGAAAACCTTTAGAAGTATTTGCACACGATGTTGCTCCATGGTTTTCTTTCTGCATCTCGGAGGGGGCTCACCCGTGTAGATGCTTTCATCCTGAGTAGATGCTTTCATCCTGAGACCCGGCTTCTGATCGCTGACTTGTTGGAAAGTACGGCTGGGGGGAGCGGTGTAGAGGGATTATGAGTTCACCCCCCGATTGCTCACAAACATTAGGGCTACAATTCTTTTTTTTTTTTTAATATAGTTTATTGATTTTCCACAGAGAGAAGGAAAAGGAATAGAGAGCTAGAAACATCAATGAGAGAGAAACATCCATCAGCTGCCTCCTGCACACCTCCTACTGGGGATGTGCCCACAACATGCCCTTGACCAGAATCGAACCTGGGACCTTGCAGTCCCCCGGCCGAGGCTCTATCCACTGAGCCAAACCGGTTTCGGTTAGGGCTACAATTCTTATTCTACGATTTACCGATGGAGGAGCCGGTTCCCATGTTTAGCCTCCACTCCGGTTCCTGCCTGTTTCTAGGAATGTAAACCTACGCTGGACAGGCTCACAGAGTAGCGGTCAATGGATGTAGGGCCCGAGGGATGTTTCGCCTTTATGATGATAAAGTGAAGAAAAAATACGCGACGACTCCTCCTCCATCCCTCTCCAAAGGATAACGCCAAACAAGAATTCCTCAGAGGTAGCCATCGAGACAGATTTGAGACGTGATTCCTGACCTTTTGTTGTTGTTGTTAATCCTCACCTGAGGATATTTTCCCATTGATTTTTTTAGTGAGAGTGGAGGGAAGGGGAGAGAGAAAGAGAATTAGTGATGTGAGAGAGACACATCGATTGGCTGCCTCCTGCATGCACCCCCCCAGGGACCGAGCTGGGGAGGAGCCTTCAACCCAGGTATGTATGTGCCCCTCCTTGACTTGAATCAAACCCGCAGGCCGACGCTCTATCCACTGAGCCAAACTGGCCAGGGCTCATTCCTGACCTTTGTTAATGCTTCTACAGACATCGAGCACGCACTCTCCCCCACCTCCCTTCCCGTTAGTCCTGTGAGTTATTTTTGTTTTATTCTGAAGGAATCATAAAGGAAATAAACCCTCTCAGCCACTTGCTTTTTTTTCCGCTTTAATTGGGGACATCTACCCCATCATTGTGCCGATAGATTTATCTCTTTCCTTTCACTGCTTTCTGTTATATGGATATCTCATAATTTCATTCTTCCCTCTGAGGTTGTTGCTATGATCAATTATTGGGTGTCGCATTTTGCATGTGTATACAGATCCCTAGCTGTTAGAATGGGCGGAGCCATGGCTGTGCACACTTAAACTTGTTTTCCAGCCCAAACTGGTTTGGCTCAGTGGATAGAGCATCGGCCTGTGGACCGGAAGGTCCCAGGTTTGATTCTGGTCAAGGGGATGTACCTTGGTTGTGGCATATCCCCAGTGGGGGGCAAGCAGGAGGCAGCTGATTGATGTCTCTCTCTCATCGATGTTTCTAACTCTATCCCTCTCCTTTCCTCTCTGTAAAAAAAATCAATAAAAAATATTAAAAAACAAAACAAAACTTATTCTCCAAAGACATTGACTGACCTTAGTCTGATTTAAGTTTTCTTCTCTTTGCCTTTTTTTAAAGTTTTACTTTCAAAACAGTTTCTATTTAGAATGAAACACATGGAAGAGTTCTCTTCACAGATTTTGTCATGGGTTTAAAATCCCTCCCAGGTAATCTTTTTTATTCCAATTGTGTGTGTGTTTCCTCCTTGTTATAGTCACGAGGTTCTGGTTCCTTCCTGCCTACACCCACTTACCAGTTCTGCCTCGTGGGGTTTGCCGCTGGCGTGGGGGTGAAGTGCCGGCTCCCAGCCCCATCTACCCCCTGGAGGGTGAGACCCGGGCCTCCCACCCCTCCCACCCAGGTGCACCATCCGGTGAGAATGCACAGCCGGGAGGGAGCATCACTTCGGTGGTGAACGCGGTGACCTCTGCAGGCCTGTCTCCTCTTCCTCAGCATCCTGACAGCTGTTAAGAGCGCATCTGTTTTGTCCATTCATGAAAGAGCTTGATACTCCGCCGGCTCATTCCCGGGGGGAAGGCAGGAGCAAGAGCTGGTCATTTCTCTGCGAGGCCTTAGCTGCCCTTTTGGAGATGGTCCGTTCCCACAGGAACAGGAGGAGGATACTGCTGCTGGGAGCGTTGGAGATCTTAAATATATTTTTTTATTGATTTTTTACAGAGAGGAAGAGAGAGAGATAGAAAGTCAGAAACATCGATGAGAGAGAGACATCATCGATCAGCCGCCTCCTACACGCCCCACAGTGGAGATGTGCTTGCAAGCAAGGTACATGCCCCCAACCGGAATCGAACCCGGGACCTTTCAGTCCGCAAGCCGCTCTATCCACTGAGCCAAACCGGTCTCGGCTACGTTGGAGACCTTTTTCTCCACGTTTGTTTAGTTGTGATGCGGTAGTGCTTTACAGGAGTGAACTCTGGCTGACCTTCTCGGAGGCTATAAGCCTGAAAACGTGGAGTGTTTTGATTTGCTCAGAGGAGGCGTTTACCCTTTTTGAAGCACAAAGCCCCTGGGAAAAGAGGTTCTCAGGTGCTTACTATTTTAAGTGCCAAGAGCCTGCCTTTCAAGTCTGGTTCCCACCTCAAAAGACATAACTTTTGCCCTAACCGGTTTGGCTCAGTGGATAGAGCGTCGGCCCGTGGATTCAAGGGTCTCAGGTTCGATTCTGGTCAAGGGCAATGTACCTTGGTTGCGGGCACATCCCCAGTAAGGGGCGTGCAGAAGGCAGCTGATAGATGTTTCTCTCTCATCCATGTTTCTAACTCTCTCTCCTTCTCCCTTCCTCTCTGTAAAAAATCAATAGAAATTTTTTTTAAAGCCGTAACTTTTGAGAGAATGAGGACGAGCAGTTATGTGTTTATTGATTGTTGATAAAGAAATACATCCATAATATCTGAAACAATCAGGTTATAAAAGCATGTATTCTCCCTTTTTGGAAAAAAATGAACGCCCATATGCATATCTAGACAGAAAGGACTTAAATGTTAAGGAACGTGGGATGGGTTTCTTATGACTTGGGGTCATCTTAATGTACTGACACCTCTTAGAGGCACCTGAACCCTTAGCGACAATATGGATTATTTAGGTGGTTTGGGATGGGAGGAAAGGAAAACAAGACCCCCCCTTTTTTGGTGCGGAAAGGTAATTACCCATCCTCAAGAACACAGGCAGTTTTTTTGTTTGTTTGTTTTTATTTTTATTTATTTTTAAAAAATATATTTTATTGATATTTTTACAGAGAGGAAAGGAAAGAGATAGTTAGAAACATCGATGAGAGAGAGACATCGACCAGCTGCCTCCTGCACACCCCCCACTGGGGATGTGCCCGCAACCAACGTACATGCCCCTGACCAGAATCGAATCTTTCAGTCCTCAGGCCGAGGCTCTATCCACTGAACCAAACCGGTCTCGGCCACAGACGGTTTTGGAAAAGCATCTCTGAGTGGAGCGCTGAGCGGTGGAATGTCTGAGTGTGGCGAGGAGCAGAGTCCATTTCTGTGTAGGGGTCAGTGTGTCTGAGACTCTGGCTGCTCACTCCAGACATTTCCCATGGGTCGCAGCGTGGGTGCGCTTGCTGGATCCAAGGTATGCATATCCTAAAAGAGGCTCGAAACTCAATTTTACCAATGTCACCGTCATAAATGGCCTGTCACCGAAGTCAGTTCCTCAGGTGCCTCCCTGACGGAGAGGCAATTGCCTGTGGCCTCTGGGAATGACTGATCTAACATGTATCTACCACATGTCGCAGGTAAAGTGAGCCAGTGGGTGAGCTCAGTTTTTAAAACTCGTTATGTACATTGTCTAAATATACTTCACCATATACATAGAACATTTCTTTTTTTCCCTTTTTTAAAGGTAAGATTTCTTTCTTTTTTAAAAAATATATTTTATTGATATTTTACAGAGAGGAAGGGAGAGGGAGAGAGAGTTAGAAACATTGATGAGAGAGAGACATCGATCAGCTGCCTCCTGCACGCCCCCTACTGGGGATGTGCCCGCAACCGAGGTACATGCCCTTGACTGGAATCGAACCTGGGACCTTTCAGTCCACAGGCTGATGCTCTATCCACTGAGCCAAACCGGTTTCAGCACATTTCTTTTTTTTAATCATTTTTGATTTTCAGTGACAATCGATAGACATTATTATCTTGGTTCCAGGTGTACCCCTCCCCACATCATTAGACATTATGTAGCTTACTAAGTGATCATCCTGACACATCTCGCACTCACCTGGCACCATGTTAGTTATTAGAATACTAGAGGCGTGGTGCACAAAGATCGTGCACTCGGGAGGGGGCGTCCCTCAGCCCAGCCTGCGCCCTCTCACAGTCTGGGACCCCTTGCTCCTTACCACCTGCCTGCTCACTGCTGGGCTCGCTGCTCTTGGGCATGGCCACGGAGGTGGGAGAGACTCCTAGCACCGCTGCTGCCCTGGCCAGCCCTGAGCCCCGCCTGTGGCTGAGCGGCGCTCCCCCTGTGGGAGGGCACTGACCACCAGGGGGCAGCTCCTCTGTTGAGCGTCTGCCCCCTGGTGGTCATTGCACATCATAGCGACCAGTCGTTCCGCTGTTCAGTCAATTTGCATATTAGCCTTTTATTATATAGGATTGCTGACTATATTCCCTATGCTGTACTTTATATCCTCATGACTGTTGTGTTACAACCAGTTTGCACTTAATCCCTTCACCCTTTTCACCCAGTCACCCAGATACAGTGGTACCTGGAGATACAAGTTTAATTCATTCCGTAACCTTGAGGTGTGGGAAACTATGAGATGCTTGAATCGCGGTAAACTGGTGGGTCGTGTGCAGCCGGCCGATCCCCGCAATTACTCCTATCTCAAATGTTGTTCATATTTCAAAGCAAAAATCGCTCGCTCGACAGCTCGTATCTCAAAAATCTCGTATGTTAGGGCACTCGTATCTCGAGATGCCACTGTATACATGTAACATTTCTAAATGTGGATGAAAGTTTGTCCCTGTGTCCTTTCTGTCAGATCCTTCATGTTAAAAAATACTCATGTTGACTCCTTTGTGAATCATCACATTGGATTTGAGAATTCACAAAGCGTTATGAGAAATCTTTCAAGAATTATAGAAACTTGTCCTAATCGGTGTGGCTCAGTAGATAGAGTATCAACCTGTGGACTCATGGGTCCCAGGTTCGATTCCAATCAAGGGCATTTGACTTGCTTGCGAGCACATCCCCAGTAGGGGGCGTGCAGGAGGTAGCTGATCAATGTTTCTCTCTCATCGATGTTTCTAACTCTCTACCCCTCTCCCTCTGTAAAAAAATCAATAAGGTATATTTAAAAAAAAGAATTATAGAAACTCTGTAGAACACTAAACACTCTAAAACTTCAGCATTCTGGTTCTTAAACCGGGCGCACAGTTGACCATCATTTACTGCATTGACGTTAATGTGTTAGGACAGCTTTCTCATGTTCCCTGTTGAGCTTGCCATGTTACGGTGTATATGTCAGCATGTTTTAGGTCCAGGATTCATGGGGTGACGGTGTAGCCTCAGATAATACGTTCCCTGCTTTCCTCGCTGGGCTCTTCTTCATGTTATTAATCAAATGGAAGTCCCACCTGTGCACCTAGCCAGTGGGATTAAGCTAACATACCCGTCATCACCGACGTTTTTTGCTGATGAGCATCGTGGAGACCTCCCTCCCCCACCTTTGCCTTTGTCATTGGGTTTCGTTTAAAAGTCCCATCTTTCATATGCTGGTAAGAGAAGAACTTAAGTGGGAAATGTAATCTGAGTATTCTGACTCCTAAATGGACTCCGCATGGGCCTGTGGCAGCCAGCCACTCCGTGGGCAGTGCTCGCGTTGAAGTGCAATGGAAGGGCAGCTTCTCCGGGAGCCGAGAGCAGCCAGGTGAAATGAATGTAGCACAGTTCACGCCTTCCAGATGGATGGTCTGGAGCCCACTGTCCCTTTAAGGCTCTGATGGGGTCACTGATTTGGCCAGCCTGCTCCCTGGGCCCGTCGGCGGCATGGAGTGATGCCAAGTGGAGTGTGACACTCTGAGATTTCTTTGGGGTCCAGGTCTGGGTACTGCAGCGTGCTCTCTGAGGCGTTTTGTCACTGTGTGTCACTCACAGGTTCTGCTCATTGTCGGGGAACCCGGGAAGTGGTCAGGGGGGAGGCCTGGCCTGCAGGCCATGCCCACCTCCCTTCCTGAGCTTGTCCGGCCAACCTGCAGTCACTTGTCCTCACCTGTGAAGTGGAAACTGTGGCACCTGCTACGTTGGCTTTAAGACCGATGAGAAAAGTACATGCACTGGAAAGCGTTGTGGAAATCTTGAGGTTCCTGTGGGTTGTTGTGCTATTTGTGTTATTTACTTATTTTTAAAATACATTTGTATTGCTTTCAGAGAGGAAGGGAGAGGGAGAGGGAGAGATAGAAACTTCAATGATGAGAGAGAAACATGGATTGACTGCCTCCTGCACGCCCCCCCTACCGGGGATGGAGCCTGCAACCAGAATAGAACCCGGGACCCTTCAGTCTGCAGGCCGACACTCTATCCACTGAGCCAAAGCGGCTGTGATTTATTGTGCTGTTTTTATTTGGCTTTATTTTTTGTTACCTATAGTCTCAGGATTTAAAAAATGGTTTGAGGGCATGTCTGTAGATGTCTATTGTTTTTGCAACTCATGACCTCAATTGCACAAGTTACTCAATAGGGAAGATTGCAAATTACCATTGTAGTGATATTTTTATGGAAAAACAATAACTCGTAGGAAAGGGTTGCATGCCTCTTTTGTGTTCACTCGATAGACTGGCCTTGGAACCATGGAGTCTTTCAACTTGCCCCCCATCTCTGCACCCGCTCCTCCCTTCTCAAACTCGCCTTGCCTAGGAACTTAGACCTCAGTTTTACCTCTGCTTCCTCTGAGAAGCCCTCCGGACACCCCAGCCTAGGTAGGGCCCCCAGTTACTGTCCTCTGGTCTATGTGTTCCTCCTTCATGACAGGTTCCATAGCCTTGAGTTAGTAATTTTTTTTTTAACGGTCTGCCCTCTGCCTTCAGAAGGACATATCGTCACCTATGCATATTCTAGTCAACTATGCAGAACTCCTAATCACAAGGAAACACTGAAGTAAAAGACTTTTTTAAAAAAATTTGCCTTCCATGGCAGTTTATAAGCTCAAAATGGTGGGGACCACACCTGGTGTATTTGTTGTTCGTTGTATCTCAAGCCTGGAATGGTGGGTGTGTAAATCATGCATGGTGTTCAGATGAATGATTGAATGAATGAGTGAGTGAGTGAATGAATGAATGGTGTGTACATGTATCTGTTTTTGCAAGGTAGCTGGATCATTCAGATGAATAAAAAGGGCTTAGCCGAAACAGGTTTGGCTCAGTAGATAGAGCATCAGCCTGTGGATTGAAAGGTCTCACGTTCGATTTTCCGGTCAAGGGCACATCCCTAGTAGGAGGTGTGCAGGAGGCAGCTGATCGATGTTTCTCTCTCATCGATGTTTCTAACTCTCTGTCCCTCTCTCTTCCTCTCTGCAAAAAATCAATAAAATATATATTTAAAAAATAATTTTAAAAAAGGCTTAAATCTTCATGGTCACCGACCCTCCTTGCTCTGTACTTCTCCTCGGAACGATTTCTCTTCCTTGGCGTTCCAGGATTTCTAACTTGGCCGTGAAGACTGACATCAGGCTTTCTCTCCCGCAGCTCCCCCAGAAGAATGGTCAGCTGTCCACCCTCAGCAGCTTAGCTGAGCAGGAAGAGCGCCCCCCGCAGGAGGAAGCCCTGAATGGCCAGGAGGAAGCAGCCCCTGGCCCAGAGGGTAAGTCACCCTCCCAGGCTCTGAGCCGAACCACAGGGGCCGGAGGGCAGACGGCACCTGCAGAGAGGAACCAACACAGGTCTGGAAAGGATGTGCACATGCCGTCACCCTCCCTGGGGGCGGGGGGTGTTGACAAGACAAGCGGTGAATGGGTCGCAAAAGGAAATATGTATCTGGCCGTGGGGTAGGCCCTGCACGTAGGTTGGGAAGTTATAGAGCGACTCTTGGGTACAGGAAGTGGAGTCACCTTTCCTCTTCCTTTCACGCCCTTACCTGGAACATCATGTGTTTTTTTTTGTTTTGTGTCCCCACTGTTGCCTTGTCCCGATTATTACTTGTCTGGTGTCTAATGGGAACCCTTGGAAACGCTGGGGTCCTGTTGCTGTGAGAGTCAGGGTCTCTCACTCTGCAGAGAGCCCGCTACAGGTGTACAGATGTGTCAGTCGTGTGCGTTTCCCGCTGGGCGCCTCTCTTTGCCTACCCCGGGAGGTGTTGCATGCATGTAGCCCCTGAGCCTTGAGATCCTAGAGGGGTGGTTCCTGGAAAGCGAGCCTCCCCCCCACAGTAACAGGGGTTTGATCTCAGCCCGTGCGGAGGGGCGAGAACCACCCCTTAGTGTCAGGATCAAGTCCCTTGAAGGGCCACCTGTTGAAGAACCGTGCTCTGTCCTGGAGTTCTATTTCCATCCTTCTCTTCCATCATCAGGAAGGAATAATCTAACATCCACGATCGGAGGTATGTACATGGATGGTTTGGCATGCAGTCACCCGACTCTTGTGTGTGACATGAACGAGATGAGCGGCTGGGGAAGTCCTGTGAGAGGAGACTGGCCATTGGCTGGGTTACGTGAGATTCTCCCCACACAGGGGACCCGTTTTGTTTGTTGGCTGGTCCCATAAAACTGCTTCGGGGCGGGGGACTTGTCCTTCCTTCCCTTCCGGACTATTTGGCTGGTCACACAATCTGACATGACCAATGAACAGGAGAAAAATAAATTTAATTGCGGACACAGAGGGGATGTGGGGCTTGGGGGTGTATTAAAGATACAAGACACAAAAGCCAGCCAGGTGCTGGAATCTTCTATAATTGCTTGAGCTAGGAAAAGGCTGGGGTCTGGAGATACAAAGTGGAGGAAGGCCATCCTCAGGAAGGCCCAGGGGATGCTGGGAAAACAGACTGCTTAGGTAGAACGGGATTTCTGGTAATAGCTCTCTTACTGATACAGACCCTCTCTCCCAGGTACATGTAGGCACTGAGCGTGGAGGTGAAGAGTTTTCCTAAGTGCGCTGGGTTTTGATTATCTTTAGCTCAAAATAATCCTTCTGCCAAAGTGGCATATTGGGAGAGTTGCTTTGAAGCCCTTCAGTGCTGCCCTAACCGGTTTGGCCCAGTGGATAGAGCCTCGGCCTGTGGACTGAAGGGTCCCAGGTTCGATTCCGGGCAAGGGCATGTACCTTGGTGTGGGCACATCCCCAGTAGGGGGTGTGCAGGAGGCAGCTTATTCATGTTTCTGACTCACCGATATTTCTGGTTCTCTATCCCTCTCCCTTCCTCTCTGTAAAAATCTATAATATATCTTAAAAACAAACAAACAAACAAAAAAAGCAAGATGAAGCCCTTCAGTGCGGATCTTCCTGTGGCACCTTAGTCTCATAGAAGAAGGGCTTTGCATAACTTAGCACAGAGTTTCAAATCCCTTCCTCCAAAATAATTGTAAGGGCTCAACCCAAACTCCACAGCCTCACACCTTGTCCAAATCACACTTTGTCCAAATCTCCCGCAGCACACTGGCAGTCTCCCATGGTCAAGCCCATGTGCTGGAGGCTTCAGCGAAGATGAAAACAGCCCAATTCGGAGTCCTGATGTTAGATTGTCAAACAATATTTTTTGTGCTTTTCCTCTTGACATCAGTGATGATAGCCTGTGGTTAGGTTTCACGGTTATTTCCAGAAATCCATTCCACATGTACACAAAGGCATCCTTTGGTTTGCGACACTTAATTGAAGATCCTGGGACCTTGGTTTCGGCCAGTCAACTTCAGGAAGAACAGATCGGACCCATCCTGGTCCCTGGAGGCCTGGCCCGCAGTGGGATTGGGTCCTGCCCTGCGTGATCAGATGTTGGGGGGAAACTAGAAACTAGGGGATTCCTGCTAGAGGGGTTTTCATCTCAAGTGACAATATTCAGCAAAGCCAGAAGTGAAGGCATTTTTTCATGTTGACTTGCTTGCTCTCTTATCTGAGACCAGAAATACTGGTGATTCAGAACTAGTCCTCTTCCTATAAAAAAAATGGGACCCTACTTTCTTATAAATGTTCTTCAAATGATGAAAAAAGGGGAGTGCCTACTAAAAGTTTCCTAAAAATTGTGTGGCAGAGTCAGCTATGTATGTTTTGGAGGGGATTTCAAGACCATTTAATTTCGGGGTCATCTTTTAGAGAGTACACAATTAGAAATATCTATTAAAATGAACACACACACACACACACACACACGTAGCTCAGTTAGTTTGAGTGTCATCCGGATATGCCATGGTTGTGCATTCAATCCCTGGTCAGGACATACAGGAATCAACCAATTCATAAATGGAACAACAAATCAATGTTTCTCTCTTTCTCAAATCAATAAAAAGGAAAGAAAAATAATTCACAACAAATTACTTTAGCCTTGGAGGTTTAACCCTTCTGAATTCTTTTCAGGTGATTATACTTTTATCAAACTGCTGATATGGATTTGCAGGCCTTCCCCAGCTAGAAAGTTCTATTACAATGTGCCACTCCCAGCATTCTCAGGGGCTGTATGAGTGCTATTAGTCTTGTGGAAAATCTGCTTCTGCTGAAAAGATTAAAAAAAAAAGACACATCTCAACCCAAACTGTTGTTTGTTCTATATCTGTGGCTTATATGGTTTCCATGAATTAAATGCCTGAACGAAAAAAGATTTTTAAAATATTCTATCTTGGTCTGGGACCAATTTTAGATTTAAAACTTTTGCTAATTAGAACTTTAGGATTTAAAAAAGAGCCCTAGCCGGCTTGGCTTAGTGAATAAAGTGTCAGCCTGCAGACTGAAGGGTCCCAGGTTCGATTCCAGCCAAGGGCACATGCCTGGGTTTCAGGCTTGATCCCCAATAGGTGGCGTGCAAAAGTCAGCCAATGAATGATTCTCTCTCATCATTGATGTTTCTATCTCCTTCTCCCTTCCTCTCTGAAATCAATAAAGAAATATATTTTTTTTTAAAAAAAGCAAAACTCAATCTTAAGTATCTGTTGAGGGCAGATTATTTTTTCCCCAACGCAAATGGGAAAATTCAACACTCTGACATTAAAAAATGTAAAGACCCTTCTTTGTTCTGGCAATAACATATTTAGTTGTTAAAGGACCTAGAGAGCGCATTGCTGTATACCAGCAAGCAAGCGATTGTCTCGCAGTTTAATAAGTTTGAATTTATCGTTGACAAGACATATATATATATATATTTGCCTTTCTGCAGAATAGACACAGCCAACATTGTAAAGCCATGTGAGAGCCATGTTTTCTCTCTCCCTTTCACAGGTCACATGTGTTTGTGTGAGCAAATAAACAGTGGTAGTCTTCCTTTGGCTTTGACATTTTTGCTCACACTATTTGCACACCCAGAGCGAGGACATTTGCACCAGCAGTTGGGTGCTGTGCGTTAGCATTGGCCACTGGGGGCCGCTGCTTTCGGGGTTCCAGCCCGCTGAGCAGAGAGCAGGCTGTGCTGCCCTCTTCAGAGAATAGGGACCGGTTGGTTGTTCAAGATAATGGGCATGGGGACCACTCTTGTATAGCTATTCTGACCCCCGGGGCAATACTCACCCCAAGAAAAATAAAGACCAGCCTGGCCGGTGTGGCCCAGTGGTTGAGTCTGAATCAGGAGGGTCACGGTTCGATTCCTGGTCAGAGCACATGCCTGGTTGTGGGCTTGATCCCTAGTAAGAGGTGTACAGGAGGCAGCTGATCAGTGACCCCCTCTCATCATTGATGTGTGTGTGTCTCTCTCTCCCTCTCCCTTCTTCTCTGAAATAAATAAAAATATAATTTTTTAAAAAGACAAATAAAGACCCCAAAATCTTGTTGCTTAACGCAGAAGCTTTCCAGAGGGTGGATTTCTTACATGTCCCAGGATTCCGCTTCTCTGTGTCTGGATATTTCCCGCAGACACAGGAATGAAGGAGCCATTGCTCAGTTACCGAGAAGCTTAACTTGAAAACGGGAGAATTTCATTTTTCAAATGGGGCTTCTGAGCACCATCGTGGCTGTATTGTATTTGCGGTTTGAACCTGCTGGCTCCTGGAGCTCAGCGCCTGTGGGATATGGGCAGCCCTCCCTGCGTGTCTTGTTCTCTTACAGAAAATCCATTCTGGAATTACAAGTAGTTTTTCTTCGCTTTTGATCCTTTAAGAACTTTCTGGGCAGTGAGTACCGGGAGGGCTGCTCCAGGTTTCTGTTCAAAGATGACCTCCCTCCCCCCAAATACTTGTTTTTCTCGGAGAGGCTGTTTCTGTATTGAGAAGAAATGTTTTTCTGATTCAGACCCTTTTCTGTTTCCATTTGTGACATACAGTGGTACCTCGAGATACGAGTGCCCTAACATACGAGATTTTTGAGATACGAGCCCTCGAGTGAGCGATTTTTGCATTGAAATACGAGCAACATTTGAGATACGAGTCATCGCACGGATCAGCTGGCTGCACACGACCCACCAGTTTACCGCGACTCGAGCATCTCCTAGTTTCCCACGCCTCAAGGTTACGGAACGAATTAAACTTGTACCTCGAGGTACCACTGTATGTCACAAATGGAAACAGAAAAGGGTCTGAATCAGAAAAAGGTAATTGGCACCTTGTTGGTGTTTTCATGAAGACAGGCCTATGGCCCACATTCCTCATTGTTTCAGAAAACCGGAGAAGAACCAAGCAACACTCAGAGAGGTGGAGTGACATTTATTACGTGCGGGGCCAGAGGAAAATGTCTCTCAAATCCTGGCCCCCAACATGGAGGAATTTTCCCTATTTATATGCTTTTACCTTCTTTGTCTCCCAAATACGGGGTGTTTCTGGCCCCCTTTGCAAGTTCTTAAAGAGCCCCTATGTGCTGGGGTCTTGAGACCTCAAACAAAGGCTTGGCCTGGTGCCAGCACTGATAATTTCATCTGGGGACAGTTTAATGGCCTCTCTAAAGTGGGAGTAGTCTTATTTTCCTTATTATTTAAGCAAGCAAGCATTTACAGAAGCCAAATAGCAGGGTTAAAATTTCAAACAGCGCTCTAACCGGTTTGGCTCAGTGGATAGAGCAGCGGACTGCAGACTGAAGGGTCCCAGGCTCGATTCCAGTCAAGGGCCTGTGCCTTGGTTGGGGGCACGTTCCCAGTAGGGGGTGTGCAGGAGGCAGCCTAAGGAAGTTTCTCTCTCATTGATGTTTCTGACTCTATGCCTCTCCCTTCCTCTCTGTAAAAAAAAAAAAAAAAATCAATAAAATATACTTTAAAAAATAAATCAATAAAATAAAATTTCAAACAGCAGTTTTTAGATCAGATACCTGCTCTTAGTTTTACCACAGAAGGTCTAGATATCTTTTCTCGAAAGTAAAGATGCATTTTAAATGCGTTCATCAATATTAATCTAAAAAAGCTGGCTGTTCGCTTTCGATCATTGTGAAAGGATTGAGGTGTCTAAGAATAAAGAATTCTCGTGCATTAAAAAAACAACAACGGAACTCCCAGGAGCCCAGTGGAGGAGAAACGGACTTCTGAAGTCCGCAGCTGCCCGGTGATTTAAAACTGGCTGCTAGGCAGATTCAGAGCCCCGAGGGCCAGATGAAAGGAGGGGGTGAGGGGGGCTGGATGCCCGAGCTGCCTGCAGTGGCCCTGGAAACTTCGCTTTCGATCATTGTGAAAGGATTGCTTTTGTGTGTGTTTTTTTTAAAATATATTTTATTGATTTTTTACAGAGAGGAAGGGAGAGGGATAGAGAGTTAGAAACATCGGTGAGAGAGAGACATCGATCAGCTGCCTCCTGCACGCCCCCTACTGGGGATGTGCCCGCAACCAGGATACATGCCCTTGACCGGAATCGAACCTGGGACCTTCCAGTCCGCAGACCGACGCTCTGTCCACTGAGCCAAACCGGTTTCGGCAGTAATGAGTGTTTTACAACAAGCAATACCAGACTGAGGCCTTTGGCTTGCTGGCTGCAGCAGTTAAACCAGAGGCCAGTGACTGCTTCCAGCCTTCCGGCAGCCGCAGGAACAGAGCAGCGAGCCCGGGGTCTGTGAACGCAGCCGACAGAGCTACTGGAAGCTCCCTGTTTGCCAATGTACCGAAAGGGCTCAGTACCTGTTGCTGCTGGAAGAGGAGGGGCTGGGATCCCCTCCCAGTGCACTCCCATGGGAGAGGCCTGGTCGCTGCTCTGCCACAAAGGGGACTGGTGGGGAGACAAGGGCCCTGATACCCAAGCCACTGCCACAGAAGCGCTTTGCAACGTGCAAAGCTGTTTCTCACTGCAGCGCTGGCTGTTTTGGACCGACAGCTTAAAGGCAAAGAGCCAAGGAAAGGTGCTCTCCCTGGACTGGGGAGCCTTCAGGACTGTGAGGTTCTCTAAGAGAGGAGGAGTCTGACTGAGGGGTGGCAGAGACCTTATTGGGTGGGAAGGACCTAAGGCCGCAGGTTAAATTTATAAATTATGGCCCTGACCGGTTTTGCTCAGTGGATAGAGCTTCGGCCTACAGACTCAAGGGTCCCTGGTTGCGGCCACATCCCCTGGGGGGGGGTGGGGGGGTGTAGGAGGCATTTGATCGATGTCTCTCTCTCATCGATGTTTCTAACTTTCTATCCCTCTTCCTTCCTCTCTGTAAAAAAATCAATAAAATATATTAAAAAAAGAAAAAAGAACTTGCAAAGGGGGCCGGAAATACCCCATATTTGGGAGACAGACTAGGTAAAAACATATAAATAGGGAAAATTCCTCCACGTGGGGGCCCAGAGTTTGAGAGACATTTTCCTCTGGACCCGCGCGTAATAAATGTCACTCCATCTCTCTTAAGTGTTGCTTGGTTCTTCTCCGGTTTTCTGTAACATCATTATTTCTCTCCACATCACTTGTCCATATCTGGCATTCCACATGCCTGTGTCTTACCCCCACCTCTGCTAAGATCAAGGAAGGGTCTAGATCAGTGGTTCTCAACCTTCCTAAGGCCGCGACCCTTGCATACAGTTCCTCATGTGGTGGTGACCCCCAACCATGAAATTTTGCTACTGTGATGCATCGTGATATAAATATCTGCATTTTCCGATGGTGTTAGGCAATACCTGTGAAAGGGTCGAGACCCACAGGTTGAGAACCGCTGGTCTAGATGGTTCAATCTAGAACAGTGTCTGACACCTAGTCAGTGCTCAGCAAATATCTGAGTAAATGAAGACACCGTTTTAAGTTAGAGTGAACAATATTATATGGTTACTGTACTTCTGTGGGAGAGAAGGACCTGTTTTTCGCTTTATATCCGTTTATTTCCTGTGTAGTTTTTTAACACGCAGCTTTATGGAGTCGTCCGTGGCTTCTTGGTGGCATCAGCTCTGGCACAGCTGGATGCTCTTCAGTCCCCGGGCTGGGCTCTCGCAGGTGCTGGCTCGGGGTGGCCCAGGTGTTGTTGCCTGGAGACGTGAAACCAGACCCTGACCTGCTGGTGATTAAATGAGGACTCTCAGTCCTCCACTGCTATCTCGTGTAAGTGCTCAGTAGACAAAGAGAGGGGGTTTTGTTTTCGCTACTCCGGTGTTTCGAGTACAATATTATTGCATGACGGGTTCTCAAGCTGTATCCTGTTTTGCCATGTTTTGAAAACGAGAGCGAACACTCACAAAATAGGCCTTGAACTTGACAAAAAAGTACGGGCGTGTGCAGTTTCTGGGGACGGTTTGAATCCATTCCCCACTCTTGTAGCTGTTCTTAGCACGCCTCTCCGAAATTACTTCATGTCATTGACAGATTGGGGGTGTCATAGTCTAGTGCTTTCATCTTTAAAGAAACGTAGAGATTTTTTTGTTTTGTTTTGTTTTGTTAGTAATGAACAGCCTAGCTGTATGGAGAGGGCTTTTTTCCCTCTGAACTGCATCCAAGTCTGACAGTGCAACGAGCCTCGATTTTTCCTTCTAGCTTAAAAAAAAAAAAAAAAGTGGAGGTGGGGCAGGTAGAAGGGATAAGATCTGGATTCATCCTCCCTCCCTTTTATAAATCACTTCAGGCCTTGATCTGAATAGTACATCCCTTTATCTCTCTGAGCATCAATTTCCATCGTGACATGAGTATTTTCATCCAAGATGAAATTCTGGGATTGAATAGCGTCAGAATCAGTAGTCATACAGGCCTTAGAAACCAAATGATGGGTTAGCCGCTGACGACGCAGAAGAGACCTTGAGCGGGTGGGAATCTACTTAATAATTTCTTTGTGCCTTTTTATAAGAACACTTTCGTGCTTTTTCTTGTTAGTCTGATCTCAAAAGCCGTCTCCTAGATGTGAAGTTGTCATTTGGTGACAAAAGGTTCAAGAGAGAAAAATGTATTGGAGAATGTCTCTTTGTGTAAGCATTTAGGTATGAAAGAAAGGTAAGTAGCTTCATAAATGTGGCTACAGATAACGTGTCTCTCCTCCCCCTCCCCCAATATGGGAGAAGATGGGAATTATGTCATAGGGGTTGGTTATGGCCAGGATGGGGGAAAGATGCTGATAAATGCCATACCTACTTGCCCTAAAGGCTGCCAGTCAATCTTTAATTACTGCAGAGACTCACACGTGGCTATCGTTTAGAGCAGCGGTTCTCAACCTGTGGGTCGCGACCCCTTTGGGGGTCAAACGACCCTTTCACAGGGGTCACCTAAGACCATAGGAAAATGCAGATATTTACATCACGATGCATCACAGTAGCAAAATTTCATGGTTGGGGGTCACCACCACATGAGGAACTGTATGCAAGGGTCACGGCCTTAGGAAGGTTGAGAACCACTGGTTTAGAGGTTACCTCAGTCCTTTGTGAGTAGCGTGGATGTGCTGGTCCATTTGAGGAAGAGCATTGATGAGACAGCCTGTGGGCTTGTCCAGATAATAAACCAAGGTTCAGACGCTGCTGAAACCTGTTTGGCTCAGTGGATAGAGCGTCGGCCTGCGGACTGAAAAGTCCCAGGTTTGATTCCAGTCAAGAGCATGTACCTTGGTTTCGGGCACATCCCCAGCAGGAGGTGTGCAGGAGGCAGCTGGTTGATGTCTCTCTCTCATCGATGTTTCTGCCTCTCTATCGCTCTCCCTTCCTCTCTGTAAAAAATCAATAAAATATATATTTTTTAAAAAAAGATTCAGACCCTTTCCCCTGCGAGAATGGGTGGCCCATGATGACTAAGCCACTAATGCAGCGGTTCTCAACCTGTGGGTCGAGACCCCTTTGGGGGGTCCATCGACCCCATCACAGGGGTCGCCTAAGACCATCAGAAAACACAGATATTTACATTACAATTCACAGCAGTAGCAAAAGTACTGTTAGGAAGTAGCAAAGAAAATAATTTTATGGTTGGGGGTCACCACAACATGAAAAACTGTATTAAAGGGTCGAGGCATTAGGAAGGTTGAGAACCACTGTACTAATGGAAACAGTAAGTTATTTTAGCCAGTTAACTTATTTCACAAACAGTCCGAAGGTGTTTTCTCAGAGATTCACCCCTCCCCAGTTTCACTACTGTCGCCACCCCTCAGTGGTGCTACACCGGTATGCTCTACGAAAGGATGGCTCGGTAACTTCCAGAAGATACATTCTCTGGGCTTAAATTTTACAACTTTTGAGCGTATCCGTGGAGTCTTACTCCTGATCAGCAGACTTTGAACTTTCCCCAACTCCTTGTGCAGGGAAAGTGCCAGGACCTGCCGATGTCCACTCTGGCCTGCAGTGTGCCCAGCGCGTGTGTGGTGTTGGTGAGCGGTGATCTGGGCTAGATGTCGTTAGAGGGCCCACTGCGTGCTCAAAGGTGTCTTTACGGGGACTTGCAGCGTGTAGGCCGACACAAACACAAGGCAGCTGTCCCACTGTGTTCCTTTACGGGGCCTGCCAGGATGAAATGCCACAGCATGGGTCATGTAAACAACAGACAATTATTTATGTGTCTATTATTTATTCTTTAAAAAATTTTTAAAGTTTTTTTTAAAATATATATTTTATTGATATTTTACAGAGAGGAAGAGAGAGGGATAGAGAGTTAGAAACATCGATGGGAGAGATATCGATTAGCTGCCTCCTGCACGCCCCAAGTGAGATGTGCCCGCAACCAAGGTATATGCCCCTGACCGGAATCGAACCTGGGACCCCTCAGTCCACAGGCCGACGCTCTACCCACTGAGCCAAACCGGTTTCGGCTAAAGTATTTTTATTGATTTTTAGAGATAGGAAGGCGAGGGGGGAGGGAGAGAAACAGGGATATGAGAGGGAAACATGGATTGGCTGCCCCCGGCACACACCCTCCCGAAGACTGAGCCTGAAACCGGGCGTGAGCCCTGATCGGGAATTGAACTAGCGACCTTGCCGTGCACAGGATGACGCCCAACCCCTGGAGCCATCCCGACCAGGGCCAGGAATGCATTTTCTCTCCATCGGGAGGCCACAGGGAAGTCCACGATCGGGGTGTCTTCACGTTTAGTTTCTCTGAGGTCTCTGTTTTTGGAGGGGACACAGTTCAGCCCAGAACACCTGCATTCCCGAGGGACCAGCGGAAAGTCAGGTTGGGGACCCCACAGCCTGAGTGGAAGGAGATGTGAGCGGCCGTCTAGCCAGGCTCCTGCCCCCAAGTCGGAGACCATCTGCTTACACACTGGAAGGTCACCGAGGCACAGGGCCTTACCCGATGCGGGAGCTAGACGTGAGCGTAGGCGAGGTCCCCACTTTCCAAGTACAGTGGTACCTTGAGATACGAGTTTAATTCATTCCGTAACCTTGAGGCGTGGGAAACTATGAGATGCTTAAGTCGCGGTAAACTGGTGGGTCGTGTGCAGCCGGCTGATCCGCACGATTACTTGTATCTCAACTGTTGCTCGTATTTCAAAGCAAAAATCGCTCGCTCGACGGCTCGTATCTCAAAAATCTCGTATGTTAGGGCACTCGTATCTCGAGGTACCACTGTACCCGTATTTTCGGGCATCTAAGACGACTTTTTAACCCAGGAAAATCTCAAAAAGTCGGGGGTCGTGTTCTCTCTAAAAGGAAGCTAGCCCCCCACCGCCCTGCTCCGCTCCCAGCGCTGCCTTCTGGAATGGCCTGGGACAGATCCCCTCCTTTCTCCGCACGGCAGCCCTCTGACTATGTGAACACATTTATCATGTCGTCCCTTTCATCTCTCCTTCCCCAGGCAAAACATCTCCCGGGGAAATAAGCTGTCCCACATTCAAAGAACAGTGCCAGGGCCTCCATAGATATATTTCACATATGAATGTGTGCGATGGACGCTTGCCAAGCATAGCTGGGTTTCAGTGTCAACATTCCTGCTCTTTCAGGAGAGTCTCACACTCTGCAAGCGGTGAGAACAACCTCGTTTGCTTCACACCAAGGGTTACGACGTGCCAAAGGGATTGATTGGTCAGAGGAGGGAGGCACGTTGCCGGAGAAGGGATAAGAGAGGTCTCTTGCCAAGGATGTTGGCAAATGAGGCACAGCCAGAAGGCACGCAGGAAGTGTTGGTACATGTTGATAGGCGTTTCTGCTGCTGGAAATATCGCTCATCCTTTCGGTACTTCGCTCGCCGTGGTCATCAGCTCAGAGCCTGACCTGAGCCTGACCTGATGCAGGAGCTAGATGTGAGAGGAGGGGAGGCCCCCACTTTCCAAGTACCCATATTTTCCGGCGTCTAAGACGACTTTTTAACCCGGGAAAATCTTCTCAAAAGTCGGGGGTCGTCTTATACGCCGGGTGTCATCTTCTAGGGGGAGTATATCCCAAACTCTATATTTTAACTGGAAAAGTTGGGGGTTGTCTTATATGCCCAGTCGTCTTATACGCCGGAAAATACGGTAATTGTTCCTTGTGAATGGAGAGGCAGAGTCACAGAGGCACGCTGGCAGCCAGCCGCTCGCTGTCTAAACCCAGGGAGGGACCTTTTTATAAAAATGCAACGCTTGCCTCGTGCTTGTCAAGTGTTGGCCTCGAACATTCCCAGTTGTGATCGTTTGCATTCGGTATTCGAACACAGGAGGCAGTCAGTGTATTCTTTTTTTAAATATTTTTTATTGATTTTTTACAGAGAGGAAGGGAGAGGGATAGAGAGTTAGAAACATTGATGAGAGAGAAATATCGATCAGCTGCCTCTGGCATGCTTCCTACTGGGGATGTGCCCACAACCAAGATACATGCCCTTGACCGGAATCGAACCTGGGACCTTTCAGTCCGCAGGCCGACGCTCCATCCACTGAACCAAACCGGTTTCAGCCTGCTGGGTTCTTATGACCACTTTCAATCCACAAACGCATGCACTGCACTCCAGGGAAATGATTTTCTTATTTCCCTTTCTCTGTTCTCCTTTCATTATTCAGATTTTAGACTTTCTAGAGGCCTAATTAAAACCTTTTTTTCTACTTTTTATCTCTTCGTATCTGGCTTTCTGTTTTGCAAGAATGTCCTCAAGACTGGATTTCATTTTGCTTACTAGAATATACTGTACATGGTTTATTTTTGTTACTATATTTTTAATTTCTTCTTTTTTTTTTTTTTTGAAGTATTCTATTTTTTTCCTGGCTCTAGTATCTTTTATGTCTCTGAGGATTTCTTTAAAAGTTCATTTCTCTGCAAAGCCTCTTTAAAAGTTGGTGGGGAAAAAATAATAGGTTGGAACATGCTAACTCAAATTAAGAGACAATGCAAAAGACTGCTGTACCCATGGAATCTATGAACAGGAATGTAATTCCTTGCTCCTTAAGAACTCATCTGGCCAAAACCGGTTTGGCTCAGTGGACAGAGCATCAGTCTGCGGACTGAAAGATCCCAGGTTCGATTCTGGTTAAGGGCATGTGCCTTGATTGCGTGCATGTCCCCAGTGGGGGGGCGTGCAAGAGGCAGCTGATGGATGTCTCTCTCTCCTCGATGTTTCTAACTCTCTATTCCTCTCCCTTTCTCTCTGTAAAAAATAAATAAAATATATATATAAAATATAGAACTCCTCTGTAGTCCAACCCTGTGACCTGTATGTACTGTCTGCACCCAGGGAGGCCTCCTGCCTGGGCATCTAGTGAGTGGGAGGGAGGTGGGAGTGTTTATGTGTAGGGTTTGGGTTTATGCTCCTGAGAAAACAAAGGGGCCAGCTCTGGGTTGGACGCTGCAGACATTTGGGTAGTTCTGTCACTGGGTCATTTCTCCCCAAGAGTTGGGGAGCTTACACTGTCCCTGGGAAAGAAGTTAGCAGCAAGGGGAGGGATGTTCAGTTTGGTTTGTAGGTCCAGTGTGTGCCCTGGCCATCTGTGGCTATTGAACACTTCAGATGTGGCTACTCCTATTAGAGGCGCGCTCACCTGGGGATTCGAAGGCTTAGTACAAAGCAGAACGTAAAATCAGTCATTTTCCACATTGCATACATGTTAACACACCGTTATGGATACGTTGGGAGAAGATCAGACATATTAAAATTAACCACACGCGTTTTCTATCCTTTCCGAGGTGACTACTAGAAAAGTGGAAGTCACCTGTGGCTTGCTTGGGGCTCACATTGTAAGTCGGGTGGGGAGCGGTGGGACAGAGGGGTTGGGTCGCCAGTCACCATTTCTCCCTGCAGCTTGCCCCTCCTGCTCCCTTTGGTTCAGGCGTCAGGCACATGAAAGATTGTTTCTCTTGGAGAAGTGAGCCGACACTTAGGTTGATGGCTTCTAGCACAAGATGATGCTTCTCTTATTAGGATGCATTTCTGAAAAAAGTGATGATAAAGGCACATGCATGCTTTTTATAGAGAACTCTAGAGGCCTGGTGCACGAATTCACGCATGGGTGGGGTCCCTCAGCCTGGCCAGCGAGCAATCAGAGCAGTCAGGGCCGGCTGACAGGAGGGATCACCCGGAGATTGGGGGCCTGATTGGGGCCTGCTGGCTGGGGGGTGCACTGACCACCAAGGGGCAGCTCCTGCATTGAGCGTCTGCCCCCTGGTGGTCAGTGCACATCATAGCAACCGGTTGTTTGGTCGTGTAGGCTTTTATATATAGTATTTTTCAAAGGCTTCTCTAAAATGAGGCTTACCTATATTCAAAGCAGTATTTCTCAACCTTCTTTTCACTTGCCTAAGGAGTCTTCTGGGACATTTTTTTCCTAATTGTTCTTCCTTAAAAGTTTTAATAGATACACATACTATGTATCTGTTTATGTTATATACCTGTATGTGTGCTTCATACATAAAGAGTTAACTTTGGGAGGTGGGAGAGGGATGGAAGGGATTAATAGGGGGAAAAAAGGGACATTTGTGTTACTTTCAGCAATAAAGATAGCCTGACCAGCGTGGCTCTATGATTGAGCGTCAACTTATGAACCAGGGGGTCATGGTTTGATTCCCGGTCATATGCTAGGGTTGCAGGCTTGATCCCCAGTGTGGGGCATGCAGGAGGCAGGTTTTTCTCATCATTGATGTTTTTATCTCTCCCTCTCCCTTCCTCTCTGAAATTAATGGAAATATATATTTTAAAAATCCTATCTAATAAAGAGGGAACATGCTGACTGTCACTCCGTCACAAAGAGGGCTGCACCCACAGCTGAGGCCAAGTCCCCATAAGGAGTCTTAACGAGCATTCTGCAGGGACCTGAGGCTACACGTTTCCTTGACCCTGTGAGGCTTGACAGGGGACCTCAAGCCACACCCTCCACCCAGTGGGGCTTGACAGGAGGCCTCAAGGCATACCCCCACCCCTGGTCTGGGCTGGGGGACCTCAGGCCACGCCCCCCATCCGGGCACCAGGCCACAGGACCTGAGGCAGGGCTTGATAAGGGTGGGACTGGCCGGGTCTGGATCTAGCCCAATGGGGTGGGGGGCAGCTGGACCTGGGTCTCACACAATTTTGAGGCGCATATGGATGGGCAAGGACTTAACTCTGGGTCCCATGGTGAGCCCCAGACTCTGACGTGAGGAAGGTTTTCATAAACATTTTCCTAATTTTCTTTCATCTCTGACACTTCTATTATAGAGAAAGGGCAAATAGCAATATTAAATTATTTCCTCTAATTAATCCCCTTTTAATGTACATGAATTTTGTGCACTGGGCCACTAGTAATAAATAAAGAGTTTTTTGGTTGTTTTTTTTTTAGCCTCCTCCCTAGGAATCCTTTGGAGGCAGCTATTGCTGACATTAAGCATGCCTGCTTTACCCTGCTAACCAGGGGTGTTAAAACTAGCAATTTCCCACCACCGAGGGAGTAAATGATAACAGTTTTCCCGGGAAAGCAAATTTCTGATATGTAGAGAACCTTAAGACTTTTTTTTTTTGACATTGTATTCTCACTTCTGATGGTCTTAAATGCAAAGGTTTTTGCTGTGTTACTTGTAATAGCCAAACAACAGGGAAATGGTTAAATAAAAGGATGAGTCATTACAAACTAAAAAGAATGCACGATTTAAAATAAGCCTAATAGTTAACGTGTGCTCTGCTTCTAGAATACACTCAGACGTGCCGGCGTCAACCTTTATTTGCACCTCAGCATAACATGAGCATGGGTGGTCTGTTTACTCTCCGCCAGCGGAAGCGCAGGCACATTTGGCCACACGGCTCTCGGGGAACCAGGCTGGACCACCCCAGAGACAGGTGTTCAGCCTTCGGGTGAGCAGGGCACTCGGACCCAGGACACTGGGGTAGCACTCCCTCCTGACCACGGGTCTGACCCACGCTGGTGGCGCAGCAAGTTTTTCCTGACTGCATCACTTTGATAAGATCGCACTTTGACCTCCATCTGATGGCAGCTTGCTGGCATTGATGTCCGTGATGGGGGAGTTTAAGATCATGGTTTAGGCCACCTTGCACTTTTGATAGAAATCAGAGGTTCAGCCCAAACCGGTTTGGCTCAGTGGGTAGAGCGTCGGCCTGAGGACCGAAAGGTCCCAGGTTTGATTCTGGTCAAGGGCATGTACCCAGTAGGGGCTGTGCAGGAGGCAGCTCATCGACGTCTCTCTCTCATCGATGTTTCTAACTCGCTACCCTTCTCTCTTCTCCGTAAAGAATCAATAAAATACATTAAAAAAAAAAAAAAAACAAAGGTTCAGCTTTAAGGTTCAGGGTCCTGCGGTGCTGAGTCCCCAGACCACCAGGGTCAGGCATCCAGTGTGCTTTGGCCTCACTGTAAGAGTGACAGAAGGTCACTTAGGAGATTTGTAAAATGTAGGGAAATTCTGAGACAGAAATCGCCTGTGACTTCACTATGGTTGGCTTTTTTCCCCAGGTCTCTTTATCTCAGATATACAGATATATGTATATGTATATGTATATGTATATGTATATGTATATGTATATGTATATGTATATATACACACATACACATACATACACACATATACATATATGTGTATATGTAGATATATTATGTATATATACATATATGTGTGTATGTGTATTTAAAAAAGCAAAATTAGGATTAGATGGACTATGTAATTTTATCCTGTACCTGCCCTGAGGAGGTGTAGATTTATAAACCACAAATATCCCACTGAAGAGTTCGATACACACTTTCCTACCCCTGGGACACTTAGTTTCTTAAATATTGTACATCCCGAGCGGTAGGTATTCTCATACATCAATCTCTGCCTCTCGTTTGGCATATTTCATCGACCTAGCGTTGCCAGATCAAAGAATGTGAAATAGGTGGGCTGGATGAAAGGGAGAGATAACACTTATTTTATGTCGCTGCTATTGTTGGGGTTGCGTTTTTAAATATTTGTTTCCGCTTTGCTGTCTTTAAATTGCCTCGGTCAGGGCTTCCAAGTCCCTTTGGCTCTTCTGTCATTGCCACAACCGTCCCTTTGAGGAACTAGTCTTCTGAGGATTTTGAGTCACAGTATCCGTGTCTGTATAAACATGTCCAATTCCACCGGACCATACCATCCAATGAGCTGGTGTTTGGGTTTGTAGCTCAGAGAGAGAGAGGGAGAGACAGAGACAGAGAGACAGAGAGAGAGAGAGAGAGAGAGATGCACATACGTTCAGCCCAGGAGCGCCTGCCTGGCCTGTGCCATGGGGGGTCATTTAGAGTCAGTGTACATGTTCATCTCCTCCTTCACGGTTTCCCAGCAGCTTTCTTTTTATTTTTTTTCTTTATTTTTTAGAGAGGAAAGGGGAGGAGTGGGGTGGGGGGAGGTCGCCTCCCGCATACACCTGCCCAAGGATAGAACCTGAACCCTGGGTATGTGCCCAGCTGAGAATTGCACCTGACACCTTAGGGGAAAACACTTTTTTTTTTTTGTCATCTGTTTTGTTGGTAAACATTTTCCCATCACTTTTGCTTTGGGCGATGATGTCATCCTCTAAAAGTTCTGGTTTAACAAAAGCAGAAAACAGGGAATGGAAGCGGCCATAAAAGCAGGCTGCCTGCGCTGTGCGCTTTAGCTCAGGTACCATCCTTAGTCCTGCATTTGTCCTGCTCGATGGCTTTTCTTTTCTTTTTTTAATAATCATTATATATATATATATGTATATATATATATATATATAGTTGATTTTTTTTTTACAGAGAGGAAGGGAGAGGGACAGAGTAAGAAACATCGATGAGAGAGACTTCAATCAGCTGCCTCCTGCACGCCCCCTACTGGGGATGTGCCCACAACCAAGGTACATGCTGGGACCTTTCAGTCCTCAGGCTGACGCTCTATCCACTGAGCCAAACCAGTTTTGGTGGCTTTTTTAAAATACAGACATCTAGAGGCTTGGGGAGCAGCTGGGCCACACACTTGTGGCTGATCACCCTGAGCAGTGGGGCACAGAGGAGTGCTGTCTGCTGAGGAAGGCAGCGGCTTTCTGCACGGCCTCTTTAAGAATATCAAATCAGTGGTGCTCGTCTTTACCAGGCCCCCCCAAGATAAATTAAAAGTTTAAGTGACGAGCCCAAACCGGTTTGGCTCAGTGGATAGAGCGTCGGCCTGCGGACTGAAAGATCCCAGGTTCGATTCCGGTCAAGGCCATGTACCTTGGTTGTGGGCACATGTACAGGGCAGGGCCTGCAGGAGGCAGCTGATCAATGTCTCTCTCTCATCGATGTTTCTAACTCTCTCTCTCCCTTCCTCTCTGTAAAAAATCAATAAAATATATTTTAAAAGAAAAAAAAAGTTGAAGTGACGAAACCGAGCAGCAATGCATCTGGTTTTGTAAATGTTGGGCCTACACCTTGCAACTGGCGAGGCATCTTCCTGCCAGCGCAGGGACACAGCTGTGGCTCATCCTGTGGTTGGAAGGGACACTGGGGAGGAAGGAGTTGATGGCCCAGCGGCAAAGCCAGGTCCCCATCGATGTGTGCGCCCCTAAGTGTAACCTGTGTGCTCCACAGCGGACACCAAGTGCAAGACAGCCCCGCGCTGTCCCCTGCAGCTGGAGGGGAGAACGTGAGAACCGAGACCTCAGATCCTTGGGGTAGCGGGGCCTCCCGGGACCAGTCTGGGAGGGGTGTGGGCTCGACCTGGGGACCCAGTGTGTGGGCTGATCCCCATGTGTGGGAAGGCTGCAGGCCACTCAGTGAATGGAGCCTCCGGAGCCGGCTTTCTCTGTGGTCAGCACAGCCCTGGGGCTGGGGCTGGGGTATTGGGGGTACGGGAAGTGGGGAGGTCGGAGCTACTGTGTGGACTGCAGAGGGACATTAGCACCAGCAGCCTCTCTCTCTCACCAGACTCCCGTGATCACGGAAGGACTTGGTGAGCCAAAGAGAAGGCTCCCTCGTGGGAGATGCCAGGTCAGGAAGCTGGGAGGTGGCGCACTCAGCAGCAGCCCCCCGGCGCCAGGACAAGGAGCGTCCCTCCCGACCCCATCTGGGTTCAGGGCCAGGCCGGGCACTGGCTGGGGTAGAAGAGGGACATCAGGTCTGGAGGGCGAAGCTGATTTTTCAAAACCAGGTCAGAGAGCCAGCAAGGAAGCTTTCCTAACTCTGCACCGTTTAGGCCTGAATGTGGTGCAGAGCGCCCCCTCGTGGCCAGAAGGAGCTGCGACCTCTGTGCTAGTTGGCTTTTTTTAAAATTTTTTTTAATAAATCCACTCCACCCTGTTACACCCCACCTTCCTCCCTGCCTCTAGAAGTAATGAACAGGATCTTCACGGACTAAAGGAAAGAGAAATAGTAAAACTATGGCTTTGTTTGCTTAGACTCTAAGCCTTAGAGGAAGAGCCGGTGTTAACAAGGTCAGAGGGGCAGGGCATAGGAAAGGGATGGAAAGAAGGAAATTGACGCAGGGGAAACCTAACCAGAGATCCATGTACAAAAGAGAGTGTCAAAATGATGAACACACACGGACTCTTTTACCAGTCACCTGGTGTCTTTATATAGGACAAAGCTGAAGTTTTGGTGAAAAGGTATTGAAGAATTTAGGGCTGCCTGTCTGGGCCATATGGTTGGAGTGTCGTTCCTTACACCAAAGGGTTTCTGGTTCGATTCCTGGCCACGGCACTTACCTAGATTGAGGGTTAAATCCCCAGTCGGGCTGCAGAAGGGAGGTGATTGACCAATGTTTCTCACATCCATGTCCCTTTTCTCTCTCAAATCATAAAAATATACCCTTGATTGAGGATTAAAAAAAAAGAAAAGCCGAAACTGGTTTGGCTCAGTGGCTAGAGCGTCGGCCTGGGGACTCAAGGGTCCCAGGTTCGATTCTGGTCAAGGGCGTGTACCTTGGTGGCGGGCACATCCCCAGTGGGGGACGTGCAGGAGGCGGCTGATCGATGTCTCTCTCTCATCGATGTTCCTAACTCTCTATCCCTCTCCCTTCCTCTCTGTAAAAAAATCAATAAAACATATTAAAAAAATAAATAGGGCTGCCTAAAGCGTTCAGCATTTCCAGCCTGGGCGCTGGCTGAGTCTCAGGCCGAGTGCTTGGCTCCCGGAGGAGTGATGCTGTCTGGGTACCGGAACGTGGCACTGGCGGGTCTCAGAGTCTGAGCTGCAAACCCCAACAGACCGAATGCTCTGGTATTGGGGCTTTTCCCCCCGTTGCCTTGATCGGGTGCGGGGGACCCCAAGTCGGCCTTTGCCACAACCGCCCTTGCACCGAGTTGAGGACGCAGGTCCGTGCATGCACCACCGCGGGTGCCAAACAGACGGCGACCCTAGCGCGCACCCCCAGGTGCCAACAGGGAGCCGCGTTCTGCACCTCATCAGCTTTTAAAGCAGCGGTTCTCCACCTGTGACAGGTCGGGACCCCTTTGGGGGGTCGAACGACCCTTTCCCAGGGGTCGCCTAAGACCATGGGGAAATGCAGATATTGACATCACGATGCGTCACAGGAGCAACATGTCATGGCTGGGGGCCACCACCCCAGGAGGAGCTGGATGCAAGGGTCGCGGCCTGAGGAAGGTGGAGAACCCCTGTTTTAAAGGAACAGGAGGGTGCGGAGCGGACAGGAGGGTGCAGAGCGGACGGGAGGGTGCAGGGCGCCGCTAGCATCGCGCTAGGAAAAGCCCAGCTGCTGAACGGACCTGACCGGGGTGCCAGGAGTGAAGTCATGGCCCAGATAAGATTGCTGCTGACTCGGGGTCCTCCTCGCCCTGCAGGCCCTGCAGCTGGTGAGCTCCCCATTCCCGCCTGGGTCTGTGCCGAGCCTCCCCGCTGCGCTGCGCTCCGGGGCGGGCTGCGCGCCTCGCAAAGGAAACGCGCGGCTCCGGTCCCCCAGCGGCCGGAGGGCGGGCCCGGCCGGGGCGGTGGGGCTTGGGGTGCGGGCGGGGCCGCTGTCACCGCCTATAACCGCCCGGGCCGCGCCGCCCCGCCGCCCTGTGTGCAGCCTGCGGCTCCCCTCGTCCCCGGAGCCGAGCCAGACTGCGGAGCAGCGCGAGGAGCGGGCACCATGCTGGGCATCCTCACCATCACAGGTGAGGCGGGCGGGCAGCCAGCGGCACGGGGAGCCCCTGCCTGCGCCCCTGCAGCCTGCCTTTCGGGGGGTAGGGGGGCGACCTCGGGCTGGGCGTGTCCTGCT
The DNA here is from genome assembly GCA_011751065.1 of Lasiurus cinereus. NCBI lineage: Eukaryota > Metazoa > Chordata > Mammalia > Chiroptera > Vespertilionidae > Lasiurus > Lasiurus cinereus. The sequence continues at coordinate 4,754,408 of JAAGEH010002529.1, read as the reverse complement.
CTCGGGGAGCCGACTTGTTCGTTGGTAGGAAGCGCCTTCTCGGTGGTTCCTAAGGACCAAGCGGACCGCCTGCCTGCGTCCTTGGGGGCCCGTGCAGGCATCTTTGCGCTGTGCCTTTCGGGGGAGACCTGGAGGGGACGTGGTTGGGGGACTGTGCCCTGGATGGGGGTGAGTTGCCCCAGAGGCTGGGACAGCCGCCTCACTTGCTGTTGAGATGAAATATTCAGAATCCCTGGTTTGGAGGAATGGCATGCATGGCACTATCTGTAAGTTGACCTGCTTGTTTGGAATGCCCCTGGCTAGGATGGTTCCCGGAGATTGGGGGGACCCCAAATGTTAGCACTGGTGGAAGGGGTGGTTTGGTTTACACTGTGAAGCTGGGGGGCTGGCATGGAGGAGTAGGTAGGACACAGGAATGCTGCTTCTGTGTGCTTTCCAGAAGGTCTGGCTGCGGGTGGCGGATAGGACGGGGTGCCCGTCTCCAGCGAGTGAGTGACCAATACCCAACTTGCGGGCTCGTAGTCGCAGCTCCTCTGACTCGGTTTCTATCGTGGCGTGACCCCTTAAGACAGTGGTTCTCCACCTTCCTAAGGCCGCGACCCTTTAAGACAGCTCCTCATGTGGTGACCCACAACCATAAAATTATTTCCGTTGCTACTTAATCACTGTCATTTTGCTACTGTGATGAATCGTATCTGTGTTTTCCAATGGTCTTAGGCGACCCCTGTGAAAGTGTTGTTCGACCCCCAAACACTGGTTGAGAACCGCTGCCTTAAGAACCTGCTGGTTTCCTCCTCTCTCCCGTTTCCCGGTGACCAAGGACAGGAAACCCCTTTTGCTCATTTAGGGTTACAAGACCCAAGCTCTTCTCTGTGTCTGTGAGACCATCACTCGCCCAAGCTACATGTTCTCTTTCTGCAGCAGAATTTTTAGGACTGACTTTTCTCCCCTCGACGTAATTGCTTCCGCCGAGCCTTGTCCTCTGAAAGAATGTTAAGTAAACGTGAGCGCTTAGCCAAACACGGAATCGCTCTCGCTTCCTATAGATTAGCTTGTTTACGTTGAGATTTCCTTAACTTCCTTCCCCGTGTTAACTTGACTAAGACTTCCTGTCCTTTTACCTGGCGTGCAGATTGGCGTGGTGCTGAGAAGTGGTCCTTCCATAGACTACACAAAACCTAAACGTGAGAGACTCAAGACTCCCCACTTTTTCCAGATCACTTACTTTTCCTGTGAATGAAATAGATCAAGGCCCCAGCTGAGAGAGGCTGCTGGAGAGAGTGGTTTGTGGGTCACGGTTGGGGGTGGGGCTCCTGCCATCAACACTTTTCTGGGTGCCTTTTGTATAGATAGCCTGGCCTTCCCCTTCTGTTCACTGTTGGATTATCACAGGCTGAGTTTCTGACGGGAGAGGAAGGCAGTCCTGTTTTAGCACCAGCCAGCCAGGAGTTAAACTTGGGGAACGTTTAAAAATTGGTTCCGATCATCCCAGCGGAGTCAGATGTGATCTGAAGCGGTTGGAAGGCCTCTCTCTAACTTTGAAGGCAGCCTCGTTTTTAAAGCAACCATGGCTTTCTGAGTTTTACTTCTGTTACAACGGAGAACGGGACAAGATTCCGTGATTTTTTTTTTTTTCTGGCAATAAGGCAGCACACAGGAAACGCTCACTCCAAAATTTATGACAGCAAGTGAACATTTCTCAGTGGCAAAGGGGAATTTCAACTGCCTTTTTTTTTTCTTTTTTCTTTTCTTCTTCTTCTTCTGTAAGTTTTCCTGATGAGGAGGATTTATAGCCAGTTGTCTTTATGTAGCAGGGGGGGGCAGAATCAGGAAAGGCACCGAAAAGTTTCATCGTCGGCATTCGGGGTTAATGAAATCTCAGATTACTCACCTCAATGTGAGTTATTCCAGGCCTCTGCAGCGCTCCGTTATGCAAGGAGCATTCAAGTTTCACAACGACCAGGAAGGGAACAGGATGATGACATGTTTGCAGGATTACTGAGGAATGAGCTTCCATTTCAGAAAAGCAGGGGAAAGCTGCAGGAGCCGACTCCCCTCCCCGACCCCACACCCCCCACTGAAACAGGGGCGGCAGGACTTGAACCCACACCCTCCTCCCCCACACACTGAAATGTCAGCAGGACTTGAATGATGACACGAGTGATCCTTCACATGACATACGAGGGCCTTCCTCGAGGTCTTCCCTTCACTTCACCTTGGCAATAACTTAGCTTAAAATCTAGAAGATTAGCGATTTGATATGATGATCCAAGAGGTGTCGTCTCCTCCCTGCGAGTATCAATGATGTGCCAGAAAACACACACACACACACACACACACACACACACACACACACCACAAAAAACTCATTGAATTAGGGAACTCCCATACAGTGAGACGAACTAAAACACCATGAGGCGTTAGGGAACATTCTTTAAATCTAAAGTAAACTGCTGGAAGAGACACTCCTTCCGCAGGCAGGCAAGGTCTGGGTGATTTATGACGCACGTCTCTGTGCAAGTCATTTTCCAAGATGCAATAAAAACCCTTCCCTGCTCTTATCTGCCCTGGAGACAGCGGCGTTGTCCAGCAACTTGGGGGACATCGGCCCGACACCCTCACATCTGTGAGAGCCATCATAACAGCTGCCCCCCACAGGTGCCCTCTCTGTGGCCCTTGCCATTGCTCCCCACAGTTACCCTGCCACAAGGAGTGGGTAACTCCCCTTTCTCCTGAAAATGAAGCTCCTCTGGTCCCACAGGAGCGTCGATGCTGAGTGCCTGGTCCAGGGCCCTTGCTTGTCGTGTAGGGTGTGTCCGTGGAACCTCAGGTGAGGCCGGGGGTGGCGACCTGTAGCGGGTTTGGCTTATCTGGGTTCTAATCCCGGTTCAGCACCTCCCCTCGGAGGTTCTGTGGTTAGCGAGCCCTCACACAAGGGACTCGGGGGGTGTGGATCTCAGGGATGGATTCAGAATGCAGAGAATTCCTGGAAGCGATCCAGGACAATGCTGCAACTCGTAGGGGAAAGTTAACCAGTTCCAGATGTCACTGCCAGCGGCCCCGAGGTGCCTGGGGAATGAGCCCGCTGGTTGCACTGAACTTCGCCGTTACTTGAGGGAGATAATTTTTAAAAAAGGAAGAAAGAAATTAAATGCGAAAAAGCACCCTGTATGTACGCTCTTTATAAAAGCACTTCTTGTTTGTGATATCACACTGTTCGTGTTGAAGTGCTTTTGAAATAAAATTCAGCCCTGACTGGTTTGGCTCAGTGAATAGAGCATCAGCCTGCAGACTTAAAGGTCCCAGGTTCGATTCTGGTTAAGGCCATGTACCTTGGTTGTGAGCACATCCCCAGTAGGAGGTGTGCAGGAGGCAGCTGGTCGATGTCTCTCTCTCTCTCTCATCGATGTTTCTAACTCTCTATTCTTATCCCTTCCTCTCTGTAAAAAAAATCAATAAAATATATTTTTTAAAAATTCCATCGAGGTAAAAAGAAAAGGAAATCACTTCTTGCTTTCAAGTAATGTACAGGATGACGCTCCAGCCAACTGAGCTACCCGGCCAGAGATGTGCCCCTCATCTTTTAGGCTGTTTTTATTTTTTTATATTTATATATATATATATATATTTTTTTTTTTTTTTACTCCATTTGCTCAGCAAGCTATCATCTCTAACTCACTCGGAACCCATGTGCAGACAGCACGTGAACGTACCTTACAAAGGGTTTCTGCTAAAGCACAAACCGGGTCAGGGGTGGGAGAGATGGTGGTTGGTTGCTTGGAGATCTCTGGCTTCAGCCGGACCTGGGTAGCGTGGGCTGACTTTGGGGTGCCTTGGGGATGGGAACGTGAGGCAGGAATTTAGCACAGAAAAGAGGGCTTCCGCCACCCCTGATCTGCACTCAGTCCAAAATGGGGTACAGGGTCTAGATCCTGACGTGGTGCAAAAAGAGGCAAGAGGATGTCTGTGCCCCGTTCTTTCTCCCCTTTAAGTGTTTGTTGGACGTGAAAGAGGTAGAAATGGGTGCCACATGGCATCGGCTTCCAGAGGTGGAAAGGACCCCCGAAGGGTGTGTATGGGGGTTCCGCAGGCCTTCTGGGCCTGAGGGCCTGGGAAAGGCGGCTGCCCGCGGGGAGAGCTGAAGCTGCTCGCTGCTGCCCTCTGCTGTTGGAAAACACGCAGGGCTTCGGGCCAGGCTTTGTGGGTGGCGGTGAAAAGCTGGACCCACGGGCATGGTTGAACAATAGGGGGAGGTAAACATAGACATGCAGCCTGCTTCTCCGCTTCTCCGACTACTGGGTGACTGCTCAGAAGCAAATTCAGGTATTCCTAGTGATCATCTCCGAACAGGGTCTCTGTGGATGTAATCCCCTCTTTCTCTATGTTAAAATGCCCTGTCATTTATATTAATTCTGATGGGAATCGGTAAAAAATCATTGAAGACAAGTCATCCTGTTCTGAAGGAAACAATAAGGAAGAAAAAAGACGTTCTAGCCTTTGTTTCATGATTAGTACAGTGGCACCTCGAGATACGAGTGCCCTAACATACGAGATTTTTGAGATACGAACCGTCGAGCGAGCGATTTTTGCTTTGAAATACGAGCAACATTTGAGATAGGAGTCATCGCTCGGATCGGCCGGCTGCACATGACCCACCAGTTTACCTCGACTTGAGCGTCTCATAGTTTCCCACGCCTCAAGGTTACGGAACGAATTAAACTCGTATCTCGAGGTACCACTGTATAGATGCCAGCTGGTAGCTCATCCTCCGCAGGAGCCTTTGCAGGAAGTGCTGGAGGTGACCTTGGAGCTGAGGACAAGAACAGAAACCTCAGGGCGTCTAGAGGCCGAGGGCCCCGTGCTCACCGGTGGTGCCGCTGGAATGGAAGCACCGGTCTGCCTCCAGAACGCGTGTGCTGGAACCTTCTTCTCTGCCTGAAGTCTGCCTCTTCCTGTGTGTGGGGGCGGGAGGGTAAGGGAGGGTAGTTTTTCTATTGTTCACTACATTGGTAGCATTTATATTAGACTGGAGGCCGATGCAGGAAATTCGTGCAAGAGTAGACCTTCCTTCCCCCGGCCGCCGGCACCAGCTCCCTCTGGCACCCGGGACCCGAGCTTCCCTTGCAGCCCCAGCTTCATCCAGGTCGGTTGGTCATCCAGAAGGACATCTGGCCTAATTAGCATATTATGCTTTTATCCTATCACTCCAAGACATAAGATGGCCGCCCCCATGTGGACACAAGATAGCCACCACAAGATGACCAGCAGGGGAGGGCAGTTGTGGGCAGTTAGGGGTGACCAGGCCAGCAAAAGAGGACAGTTGGGGGTGACCAGGCTGGCAGATGAGGGCAATTGGGGAAGACCAAGCCAGCAAGGGAGGGCAGTTGAGGGGGATCCATGCCTGCAGGGGAGGGCAGTTGGGGAGAACCAGGCCTGAAGGAGAGGGCAGTTGGGGGGAACCAGGTCTTCAGGGGAGGGCAGTTGTGGGCAATCAGGCAAGTAGGGAAAGCAGTTAGGGGTGGCTGGGCCAGCAGAGGAGGGCAGTTGGGAGAAACCAGGTCAGCAGGGGAGGGCAGTTGGGGGTACCAGGACTGCAGGGGAGGGCAGTTGAAGAGGGCAGGCCTGCAGGGGAGAGAAGTTGGGAGGGGGACCGGGCCAGCAGATAGGGCAGTTAGGGGTGACCAGGCCAGCAGGGGAGGGCAGTTAGGGGCAATTGGGCCGGCCAGGGAGCAGTTAGGCATCAATCAGGCTGGCAGGGGAGTGGTTAGGGGGTGATCAGGCTGGCAGGCAGAAGTAGTTACTGGCAATCAGGCAGAGGCAGGCAAGTGGTTGGGAGCCAGCAGTCTTGGATTGTGAGAGGGATGTCCAACCACCCATTAGGCCCAATTCTGGTAAACGGGTGGTCAGACATCCCTCAAGGGGTCCCAGATCGGAGAGGGTGTAGGCTGGGCTGAGGGACACACACACCCTGCACAAATTTCGTGCACCAGGCCTCTACTTACTATAGATCATGTGAGGCAAAGATCCAGTGTCCGCTGAAATCAGGTAGGGTGAATCACCACTCTCTCAATTTTTGTTTTCTAACTTTTTATTATCTGCACTTGTTTACTCTTCTGAGTGATTTCTAAAAAACAATAACTCCAGCCTGGCTGGTGTGGCCCAGTGGTTGAGTATTGACCCATGAACCAGGAGGTCAAGTTTGATTCCCAGTCAAGACACAGGCCCAGGTTGCTCGATCTCCAGTAGGGGGTGTGTAGGAAGCAGCTAATCAATGCTTCTCATCATTGATGTTGCTCTCTCCCTCTCCTTTGCTTTCTGAAATCAATAAAAATATATTAAAACACACACACACAAATAACTTCAAACTCACATGTAATTGCGAAAATAAACACAGTCCAGGGAACCTCCAGATGCAGCTGTGGCTAACATGATCTCTTGTGCCTCGTTATTGAGTCCCTATGTTGGGAAACAAGACACCAACACAAACCAGCATGAGATACAATTTCCTGAACCTTTGGAGGGGAGTTCTCCATCGTGGTCCTTTGCTCCCAAATTCTTCATAGTCACAGGCCAGTTACAGAAATATCACAGTTATCAATGTCACATACTTGCATTATGACAGTGCTTTTAAGTAATCTAGCATCCTTGTTCCAGTCTTACCCATCAGTCTAATGGTGTCATTTTTAACACTCTCCCGTGACCCACATCCGTGTTTGGGTTGGGTATTATATGCTTCAGCATCTTTTCTTCTGGGACATTTCCATAACCATCGCCTTTTAAAAACACCAGCATGTTCAAAGCATGTAGTTCTCTCCCCCTTTCCACTACATTCCTGATTTTGTGTGTGTTTCTCCCCGATTCACTTCATACTATGCATTCTCAGCCAGGGGTCTGTCCTTCTCAGAGAATGGCACCCCAGGTCTCTCTGTCCCTCATACTTGATGTTAATAAAGTCTTTTGCCTTTTTTCTCCCCTGTATTACCAGGTTTTACCTACCCTTTCTACTAGTAAGCATGCAAATATCCAGTCCCTGCTTTCCCTGACCCCCATTTAGTACCCATCCTACTTGCTTGCCCAGTCTTCATGATGGCTGCAAAAATGACCCTCAGGTACCCTTCAGAACCTGTGAGTGGGAGGGTAGGATATTTTTACTCTCTTTTTTTAAAAAATTTATTTATTATAATTTTTTTCAGAGAGGAAGGGAGAGGGATAGTTAGAAACATCAATGAGAGACATCTATCAGCTGCCTCTTGCACGCCCCCTACTGGGGATGTGCCCGCAACCAAGGTACATGCCCCTGACCAGAATCGAACCTGGGACCTTGCAGTTCGGAGGCCGATGCACTATCCACTAAGCCAAACTGGTTTTGGCTTTTTTTTTTAATTATTATTTTTTTAAGCATGAGAATACCATGAAAAAAATAAAATAACAGTTTTATACACTGGAGTGAAATGTAAATTGCTAGCCACATTAGGCATAGAGCAATTTCCCCAGCTAAGTGTGGGCGTTGACATGTGTCAATACTTCTTGTCCTGAGTGGCATTTACAAGTGATAAAAAGTTATAAGGATTTACGAAGCATAAGAATGTTAACCCTTGGAAAAATACAAAATTAGTTTTTCTTTTAAAATGGTAACATTTGGCTGAAACCGGTTTGGCTCAGTGGATAGAGCATCGGCCTGCGGACTGAAAGGTCCCAGGTTCGATTCCGGTCAGGGCCAGGTACCTTGGTTGCGGGCACATCCCCAGTGGTGGGCTGTGCAGGTGGTAGCTGATTGATGTCTCTCTCTCACTGATGTTTCTACCTCTCTATCCCTCTCCCTTCCTCTCTGTAAAAAAATCAATAAGCCGAGACCGGTTTGGCTCAGGGGATAGAGCATCGGCTTGCGGACTGAAAGGTCCCAGGTTCGATTCCTGTTGGGGGCATGTACCTTGCTTGTGGGCACATCTCCACTGTGGGGCGTGCAGGAGGCAGCTGATCGGTGTCTCTCTCTCATCGATGTTTCTGACTTTCTATCTCTCCCCTTCCTCTCTCTAAAAAAATCAATAATATATATATATATATTTTTTTTTTTTTAAATCAATAAGATATATTTTTAAAAAATGGCAAAATCTGTGTTTTGCTCCTCTGCCAGCCTTGGGCCCACCGGGGATGCCCCACACCTACCACTTGACAGTGGCCACGTCCCATGACCACTGAAAGACACAGACTTCACTTAGGCCTGTAAATGGTAGCTGTGATGGGCACGTGCAGTCCATGTGCTAATAACAGTCAATAAATGAAGGCTCTTCGGACCCGGCGGAGGCTGGTTCGGTTCCTGCCAGGCCCGGGTGCGGGGTGCGCACTTACAGTTCCGAGAGCTGAGGGTGTGGCGAGTGGCCTCAGCCAGTGGCACAGCTGCCTGCGTGCTGGGGTTTGAAGAGGGGACCCCCCTAACCCCCATCCCCACAGCCAGGGGCAGCAGCCGCCTGCGTGCTGGGGTTTGAAGAGGGGACCCCCTACCCCCCCATCCCCTCAGCCAGTGGCAGCCGTATGCATGCTGGGGTTTGAAGAGGGGACCCCCTACCCCCCCATCCCCTCAGACAGTGGCAGCCGCCTGCATGCTGGGGTTTGAAGCGGAGACCCCCCCTATGCCCCCATCCCCTCAGCCAGTGGCAGCCGCATGCATGCTGGGGTTTGAAGAGGGGACCCTCCTACCCTCCCATCCCCTCAGCCAGTGGCAGCCGCATGCATGCTGGGGTTTGAAGAGGGGACCCCCTTTCCCCCCCATCCCCTCAGCCAGTGGCAGCCGCATGCATGCTGGGTTTGAAGAGGGGACCCCCTACCACCCCCATCCCCTCAGCCAGTGGCAGCCGCCTGCGTGCTGGGGTTTGAAGCGGGGACCCCC
>JAAGEH010002529.1:4646363-4740521 GCA_011751065.1 Lasiurus cinereus | reverse complement strand
CTTCCCTCTGTGACGCGCGGCCTGGCCTCCAGGGGGCGCTGTCGTCAGCCGCGCCGCCCGGCGCCTGCAGTGTCCGCCCCGCGATGGGGCAGCCGGGAGGGGACGGTTGGGCCTCCCGGGCTCCGGTAGCGCAGCCCCTGCCCGGCGGCGGCGGCGGCGGCGGAGGCGGCGGGCGCCATGCCCTGGTGGAGCCACCTCTGCTGTGAGTGGCGCGCCCCCTCGGAGGGTCACCGGGCCCGGCGGGCGGGGCCTCTCGGTTCCGTTAGTGGCGGGGGCGGAGGCTCCGTCCGCGCTGGCAAGAGCCCAAGGGGAGCGGGGAGCACCTGCCGGGGGGCCCGGGGGTGGCGAACGGGGTGCGGGCGGGGGCGGAGGCAGGGAACGCCGCCCCTCCAGCGCACCGTTAGCGCCGGACCCGTGTGGCTCAGTGGGTAGAGCGTGGGCCTGCGGGCTGAGGGGGTCCCGGGTTCGATTCCGGTCCAGGCCAGCGGTTCTCCGCCTTCCCGAGGCCGCGGCCCCTTTAAGAGGGCTCCTCCTGGGGTGGGGACCCCCCAACCATAAAGTTATTTTTGTGGCCACTTCATCACTGTCATCTTGCTACTGTTACGAACTGTCATGTAAATATCTGATAGGCAGGATGTGTTTGCATGGTCACAAATGGAACATCATTGAGGCATAGGGATTCGTCGCAAAAACAATAGGTGATTGTATATGGTGAAATAGTTATTTCTAATGACCAATGATTTTTTTTAAAATATATTTTATTGATTTTTTAGAGAGAGGAAGGGAGAGAGAGAGTTAGAAACATCGATGAGAGAGAGACATCGATCAGCCGCCTCCTGCACGCCCCACAGTGGAGATGTGCCCGCAAGCAAGGTACCTGCCCCCGACCGGAATCGAACCCGGGACCTTTCAGTCCGCAGGCCGACGCTCTGTCCACTGAGCCACACCGGTCTCGGCAATAAATGAAATGTTGTCTTGGATCGTGGTGTAGCATGGGTAACAGTCTTCATATGACAACAGTAAACTACATGGCTACATTCTGCTACACCGAGGAGCTGTGTGTTGGTTCCTAAGACCATGGGAAATAGGTGTTTTCCGCTGGTCTTAGGCGACCCCGGTGAAAGGGTCGTTTGACCCCCAAAGGGGTCGCGACCCACAGGTTGAGAACCGCTGGGTCAAGGGCATGTACCTTGGTTGCAGGCACATCTCCAGTGGGGGGCGTGCAGGAGGCAGCTGATCGATGTCTCTCTCCCATCGATGTTTCTAACTCTCTATCCCTCTCCCTTCCTCTCTGTAAAAAATCAATAAAATATATTTAAAAAAAAAACAAAAAACAAAAAAAAAACATCGTTAGCTTTAGCAAGGGCCCGAGAGATGCTGTTAGTGGGGAGCCTGGAGGTGAGCGAAACGGGGGTGCGGGACAGGATGGCGCAGGCCGCAGTGAGGTGAGTGCGGCCAGCGAGCAGTAAAGGAGACCAGAGCGGGATCTGGGTGCCAGCGCGGGTCCCATCCAGCTCCTCAGGCAGGGGCAGCCACCGGGTCGCACGTGGTGGGGGAAGGGTGCCCCTGGGTAATGTGCACGTGTGCGGTCAGAGTTGGCTTTTATGTTGAAACCCAGTTTTTAAGCCTGGGCCGCCGGGCCTGGGAGTTTAGAGGGCCATGCCCAACCCCAGGGAAGGTGGGGGTCAGGGGGAGAGGTCACCCCCAGGACTTGTAGGCCTGCATATGGGCCTAAGCAATGGACACGGGCAACAGGGGGGTGGGGGCATGAATGGGGGGAGGATGGGGGGTAGTGGGGGAATAAGGACACATCTGTAATACCTGAATCAATAACGAAATAATAATAATAATAATAATAATAATAATAATAATAATAATAATAAAAGATGGCTTCCTGATGTGATCGAAGCGCTATTTTAGGAAGCACGGTGTCTCCTAGGCTCCGCCCGAGGCTGGTGGGGCAGGAATCAGGGCTGAGTGGCGTGTGCCAGGCCTTTGCACCAAGCACCGAGGCGCCATCCGTGCCCGCAGGGGCCCGTCTGAAACCGTTCTGCCAGGAGTGGCTCCTAGGATTCCTTAGGTCAACAGAGACGACCGGCCAGTTGACAGGACTTTCAACATTTTGTGATCCTACATGCATTCTTTCATATAACCGTGTATCCCCTCTATCAAGAAAGCATCGGAATCTTGCTAAGCTAGAAGCACCCCCAGTCACTGTTCCACTGGCAGCTGATCATCTTTGTTTCCCTGGTTTTGCCTGGAAACACCCCCATCCGCCCGGGACTGAAGAAAAAGGGTTGCAGGTTGAAATGCAGATGTAGGAGCAGGGAAGGATGGTGTGATTAGCGCCTGCTTTCCCACTGTGTGAGCGAGAAGGATCCCTGCATTTTCTCTTGAATTCTAGAAAAGTTCGTGAATGGGTTTGTTTTGACCTCCGGCTTGCTGGCAGGAAATGGGTGTTTGTGTTCATTACTAGTAAATTTGTATTAGAATTAGAGTTTATTGAGAGGGGGCTTGACATTTTTCCTCTGGTTAATTTCCAATGATATCATGCACCTTTTTAAAAAGCTCACACCTCTCGTGTTGCATAAGAATGTGTTTGTGAGTATGTTCATTGGGGACGTGTGTAAGAAGTAGTGCCTAGCATGGAAAAGCACTTGAGATCTTTCATTCTTGATGCAGTAGAATGACCAGAAGGATCAAAATGGAAGTTATATCTACATTTATTGATCGGCATTTTTTTTTCCGTAAGGAAGTACTCCCTGCTCCCATTTATGTTTTTAGTATCACTCCTTTTTTTTTTTAATCCTCAATTGAGAATATTTTTTTCCATTGATTTTTAGAGAGTGGAAGGGAAAGAAGGAGAGAGGGAGGGAGTAGAGAGAGAGAAAGAGAAACAGAGAGAGAGAAACATCCATGTGACCAAGACATACATCGGTTGGTTGTCTCTCGCACGAGTCCTGATCAGGCCCAGGGGTCAAACCTGCAACCCAGGTATGTGCCCTTGACCGAGAATCAACCCTGAAATCCTTCGGTACGGGGCCAACGCTCTAACCACTGAGCAAAACAAGGCAGGGCTTTAGTATCACTCTCCATTCATGGATTTTTTTATTTTATTGAATGCATTGTAACCCATCAGTATTACTCTTCTCTTTTATGCTTCAAAGTTTGGCCAAAAGGAGCCCCTCGAAACTGGCTCTCGTCCTTCTGATATGCCTCCCTCAGCTGCTGAGTTCCTCTTTCCTGCCGTGCTGAGAAATATTCTTCCTACTTTCCCTCACCCAACCAGAATTCCCCAAGGGGTTCTAGTGTCTTCTGGGGACTTGTTAGAGACCAGACTAGTGATCACATAGACTGCCCCTCCTTTCGATTTGTCTAGTTACTTATTGGTGTTGTTATTCGCTTATGTCTTTAACCCTGTGTTCCCTATAAAGTGGAAGAAGTTATATCTAAAACTTGATGGACTCTAGATCATGGGTGTGATATGTGATTCCATGTTGTGCTGCAACAGAATGTACACCATCTGGTTGACCCGCTGTGGCTACTCATTTTTTGATAGTTGAGATTGTTTCTGTCTTTTCACAGAAAGAGGAGAGTAGTATCTTTTTTTAAAAATATATTTTATTGGTTTTTTACAGAGAGAAAGGGAGAGAGATAGAGAGTTAGAGACATCGGTGAGAGAGAAACATCGATCAGCCGCCTCCTGCACACCCCCAACTGGGGATGTGTCCGCAAGCAAGGGACGTGCCCTTGACCGGAATCGAACCTGGGACCTTACAGTCCGCAGGCTGATGCTCTATCCGCTGAGCCAAACCAGTTTTGGCCAGAGCAGTATCTTTAAACCTGAAATTTTTTAAGGTCATTTGAAAGAAGTAGACTATTGCGATTCACAAATCCTAGGTAAGACCCTTACCCATCCTGGAGTTGCCTGCCGTTAAAGAAAGTGTTACCTGGTTGTGTTTTCAAAATGCTTTCGTTTCCTTGAGTTGTAACCTTTTCTCCCTTCTTCTCCCCCCGCCCCCCTCTGTCTTTTCTGTTAACAGTTGGACAGAGAGACTCTGAAGATGTGAATGAACGAGGTTCCGAGAAAGAGATGGCCGCCACCTCGCCGGTTGTCCAGGACATCACCAAGGACAGGCAGGAGGAGATGCCGGAAATCCTCGAGCAGCTTCCGTCTTCGGAAAGCAACTTGGAAGAGCTGACCCAGCCGGCCGAGGAGTCCCAGACCAATGACGTCGGGTTCAAGAAGGTGTTTAAGTTCGTCGGCTTCAAGTTCACCGTGAAAAAGGACAAGAACGACAAGTCCGACGCCGTCCACCTGCTCACCGTCAGGAAAGAGGAAGGCGAAGGCGCCGGAGAGCCAGACGGGGCGGGTGACCACCAGGAGCCGGGCCGGGAGGCCGGCGAAGCCGCGGCCAAAGAGAGCGAGCTGAAACAGTCGACAGAGCAACCCGAGGAGACCCCGGACCCCGAGGAGGCCCCCCAGCCCGAGCACAGCAGCCCGGACGTTTCTCTTCAAGCTGAGTCCGGCCCCGCGGCCGAGGAAGGCCGAGATGGAGAAGAAAAACCAGACCAAGAGCCCCCCAAGTCTCCAGACTCTCCCACCAGCCCCGTGGCCAGCGAGACGGCGTCCCCCTTCAAAAAATTCTTCACCCAAGGCTGGGCCGGCTGGCGCAAGAAGACCAGCTTCCGGAAGCCCCGGGAGGAGGAGCCGGAGGCTTCGGAGAAGAAAAAGGAGCAGGAGCCCGAAAGAGGAGAGCCAGACGCCAAGGAGAAGACAGAAGATCCCTCCTCCGAGCAGCCGGCGGCTCCGGACCAGCCACAGCCACAGCCACAGCCACAGCCACGGCCACAAGAGGCGGCCACAGTCACCGGCCCCGACGCCAGACTCTCGGCCGAATACGAAAAGGTGGAGCTGCCCTCGGAAGCTCCCAGGCAGGCATCCCCCTCGGAGAGACCCGCCCCGTTAGCCACCGAAGTCTTTGATGAGAAAGTGGAGATCGTGGCAGAAGTCCACGTGAGCACGGCAGAGAGCGAGGAGGAGCGGAGAGCTGGGGGCGCAGACACCGAAGAGCCCCCACCGCCGCCGCCATCGGAAACATTGGCTGACACCCAGGCGGAGCCCCAGGAAGCCGCACCTCCCGGGGGCGCTCCTGGCGGGGACCACACCCCGCCCCCCGAACCCAGTCCCGAGGGCCTGGTGAGCGAGGTGGAGATGCTGGCGTCGCAGGAGAGAGTGAAGGCGCAGGGCAGCCCGCTGAAGAAGCTCTTCACCAGCACGGGCCTGAAAAAGCTTTCCGGGAAGAAGCAGAAAGCCAAGAGGGGCGGCGAGGAGGAGGCGGCGGTGTCGGCGGCAGTCGGGGAGCAGCCCGCAGGCCCCGCGACGGCGGAGTCGCCCGACAGCCCCGAGGAGCCCAAGGCCGAGAGCTCTGCCTCGTCCCCGGACGAGCCCGAGGAGATCACCTGCCTGGAGCGTGGCATCTCGGATGCGCCTCCACCGCCCCCCGAGGGGGACGTGGAAGAGGGCGCCACGTCCGACGGGGAGAAGAAGAGAGAAGGGGTGACGCCCTGGGCATCCTTCAAAAAGATGGTGACGCCCAAGAAACGCGTGCGGAGGCCCTCGGAGAGCGACAAGGAGGAGGAGCCGGACAAGGCCAAGAGCGCCACGCTGTCCTCGACGGAGAGCGCGGCCTCGGAGCTGCCAGAGGAAGGGAGAGGCGGCCCCGGCGAGGAGCCGAGGCCCGAGGAGCCCAGGCGCAAGGTGGACACGTCCGTGTCGTGGGAGGCGCTCATCTGCGTGGGCTCGTCCAAGAAAAGAGCCAGGAAAGCCTCCTCCTCCTCCGACGAGGAGGAGGCCCCCAAAGCGACGGCGGCCGCCACCGCCGAAGGCCCGAAGCCCGACGAGGCGGGGAAAGAGCGAGGAGAAGCGGGGCCCGAGGCCGCCGGTTCCCAAGAGCGCGACCCGGGCCAGGGAAGCTCCTCGCCCGAGCAGGCGGGCAGCCCCTCCGAGGGGGAGGGCGTCTCCACCTGGGAGTCCTTCAAGCGCTTGGTGACCCCCCGGAAGAAATCCAAGTCCAAACCGGAAGAGAAGGCCGAAGACGTCCCGGGCGCGGTGGCTGGCGTGGAGCATCCCGCGGCCGACGGGGAGCCCAGCAAGGAGGAATCATGGGTGTCCATTAAGAAACTCATCCCGGGCCGGAGGAAGAAAAGGCCGGATGGGAAACCGGATCCAGCCGCCGCCACCGCCATCGAGGCGGGGCCCGCTGAGGTCCACGAAGACGACCCCGACGTGCCGGCCGTGGTCCCGCTGTCCGAGTACGACGCGGTGGAGAGGGAGAAGATGGAAGCGCAGGCGGCCCGCCGCCGCGGGGAGGAGAAGGCCGAGCCGGAGGAGGGGCCGGTTTCTGTGCCCGAGGAGCTAAGCAAGCGTCTGGTCCACACCGTCACGGTGGCTGTCGTCGATGGGGCCAGGGCCGTTACCAGCATGGAAGAACGGTCGCCTTCCTGGATCTCCGCTGCGGCCACCGGGCCGCTGGACCAGGCGGAAGAGGGAGCCGGACCGCCTGCTGCAGGGGGGTCGGGAAGAGAGGTCCGGGCAGAGGAGACGCCCGTCGTCAACCAAGGCGGGCCGGAGAGCCGAGATGCCGGTGAGGACACCGTGGCCGGTGAGGACACCGTGGCCGGTGAGGTGGAACTGGCCTCCGAGGCCGTGACCGCCGAGGAACCCCTGGGGGCGTCTGCTGCCGAGGAGGCCACCGAAGCGTCTGGCGCCGAGGAGACCACCGACATGGTGTCGGCCGTCTCCCAGTTAAGCGAGTCTCCGGACACCACGGAGGAGGCCACGCCGGTGCAGGAGGCGGAGGGCGGCGAGCCCGATGCGGAGGCCCAGGAGAGGCGGACCCAGGAGGTCCTGCAGGCGGTGGCAGAGAGGGTCAGAGCAGCGTCCCAGCTTGATGTCAGGGGCCCGCGCAGAGCGGGACCCCCGCTGCCAGAGGTGGCAGAGACCGAAGAGGATCCTCCCGGGTCGGAGCTGCAGGAGGAGGGGGACCCGGGGTGGCAGGGACAGGGATGCACAGGACAAATGACAGCTGAGACTCTGGCACCGGGGGAGGTCTTCGGACAGGCCGCCCCAGAACACGCGGAAGAAGTCCCTCGGGTCCCCGCCGCCGAGAGAGCCACGTCTGGCGAGCTCATCACCCCCGGCCAAGCCGAAACCTTGGTTGACGTCAAACCAGAGATGGTCCCCGAACAGCCCGGGGGCCCCGACTCAGCCGAAACGCTCACAGACAGCGAGACCAGCGCGAGCACCCCCGTGGCCGACTGTGACGCTCCCCATGCCACGCAGCAAGACAAGGCCACGGAGGTCCACGCCGAGGGCGAAGGCGCGTCCGGCACGAAATCGCAGGTCGGGGAGTCCCAGGCAGCTCCTGCGCCGAAAGAGGTGCCCGCGGCACCCTCTGGGCTCCGGTCCCGGGAAGAAAAGAAGGAACACTCAGACACTGAAGAGGGTCCAGAGCAGATGGAGAAAGGGGTATCAGTGGAGACCGCACCCACTCTTTCAAAGGCTGAGGTCGCTCAAGAGGCTGGCCAGTTTGCCGACGAGGAAACCAAAGACGGACCCGTGGTTGAAGGACTTGAAGTGTCTGCAGACAGAGAAATGACAGCTGGTCAGAAAAAGCCCACGGAAGTGGCCCTTAAAGAGGAAGTTACCGAAGAATCGGATTGTCAGGAGGATGAAAAGACTGAATCCCAGAGTCCTGCTCAGGCCCCTCCCGCCCCAGGGGAGAGGGAGATGGTAGTGCAAGTGGACGGGGAGGAAATGGACGCCGAAGCAGGCCACGGGAGTGAAGAGAAACGGGAGCCCAGACCGGTGGAAGTGCTCAGCCAGCCGCTGGTCCAGACCATTCATGTGACCGTCATAGACGGGGAGAAGGAAGTTACCCGCTTTGAAGAAAGCGCTCCTTGGCTGGTTCAAGAGGAAGCGCTCTGCACAGGCATTCAAGTTCAAAGCTCGGAGGCGTCATTGCCTCTGACGGCCACGGCTGCGGAGGAGAAGGTCTCGGGAGAAACCGTCGAGCCTTTAGAAGCAGCCGGACCTTTAGAATCTGCAGATGCACATGTGGAAGCAAAGCCCTCTGCCGGAGAAGGCGGTGCTGGTCAGCCAGGCCAAGATGCAGCGCCCGCAGACCCCGAGTCCCAGGCGGAATCGGCCCCCATCACCGCACCCGCCACCCCTGCCGAAGGCGTCGTTGCTGAGCTGGAAGGAGAGAGAACCCCCTCCCCGGAAGAAGACTGCGAGCAGGTTGGCGAGCAGGAAGTCAGAGGGAGCGAAAGGGGAGAGGAAGGATTCAAGGCCGAAAAGGAGATTCTGCAACTTAAGACGGAGAGCCACAAGCTGGTGCAGAACGTCATTCAGACAGCCGTCGACCAGTTAGTAAGCACCGAAGAAGACACAGCCACCGACGGCCAGGCCCCGGCCCCGCCGACGGACGCCGACCCTCAGGAAGCTGAACAGGAAGCTGAAAGAGAAGAAAAGGAATTTCAGGGCCCGGCAGAGGCTGAAGCCGCCCGCGAGGAGTCCGCACCGACCACTGTGGGCCCACCCCCCTCAGAGGTTTCCAAAGACGCGAAGGCAGCTGCCGACGAGGCCATGGTCCCCAGCTCCCGTGTAAAGGCCCAGCCGCTCGAAGACCTCGTTCTCCCCGTCCAGGAAAAGAGAGAAGCAACCGGAACCAAGTCTGTGCCAGAATTCGGTGATCGTGGCGCCGGCTTAGGAGAAAGAACAGAGAACGAAGCGCAAGAAGATGGAAAACGTGACGCCGTCGATTACCCCGAGAACCAGCTCTCGGCCCTGGTAGACCCCGAGGCCTCGGGAGACTTAACCAAAGAGTCCCTGGATGCAAATGGACCAAAACTGAAGGAGAAGGAAGTGGGATTTCAGGAAGGAAAAGGGCAGAAGGCGCCAGAAAAGGAGATCAGAACGCAAACA
This sequence comes from Lasiurus cinereus, assembly GCA_011751065.1. Taxonomy (NCBI): domain Eukaryota; kingdom Metazoa; phylum Chordata; class Mammalia; order Chiroptera; family Vespertilionidae; genus Lasiurus; species Lasiurus cinereus. The sequence continues at coordinate 4,731,532 of JAAGEH010002529.1, read as the reverse complement.
CCGGAGGAGACGCAGGAACAGGAGAGGCAGCCAGCAACACCAGAACTTGCAGAGTCCTAAGACGCCATGTAAGCCAGCTTCCTTTTCTTCGGAAATCATGGTTTTCCTCTCTCGGGCCGTTCGAGGGCCCGTTTGTTATAAGGGAAACAGGAGTTCAAACCAGTGTGAATTGAGGGGGAACCTGCCATTGGGAAATGCCCGTCAAACAGACTAGGAGATCTGGGGCAGTTTCCTTTTTTCTCTCACTGAAATGCCATCCAGTCACATTGGTGTCATGAAAATAATGATCTCATTTCATCCCCAGTGCGACTGCTTTCAGAGAAAAGGAAGGGCCCACATGTGCGTGCTTGGCCGGAGATCTGAGAAATATGTTGTGCTCACTCAGCCCCCTACCAACTAGTCTGTTGAGTTTTTTTATAACTAGAATCTCAAAGTAGGTTTTATATTATACTGCTTGAAATTTATTTTATAGCGCTCTAGAGGTAAAATGATTTTTTTTCCAGCATTAGTCACCAACACTTTTTTTTAAAAAATATATATTTTATTGATTTTTTTTACAGAGAGGAAGGGAGAGGGATAGTTACAAACATCAATGAGAGAGACATCGATCAGCCGCCGCCTGCACACCCCCTACTGGGGATGTGCCCGCCACCAGGATACATGCCCTTGGCCAGAATCGAACCTGGGACCTTTCAGTCCATAGGCTGATGCTCTATCCACTGAGCCAAACCAGTTTCGGCCACCAACACTTTTTAAATATGTATTTTTATTGATTTCAGAGAGGAAGGGAGAGAGAGAAATGTCAATGATGAGAGATAATCATTGTTTGGCTGCTTCTTGCAAGTCCCCCAAAGGGGATTCAGCCCACAACCCATGTGCCCTGACCAGGAACCAGCCTCAGACTCCTGGTTCATAGGTAGATGCTCAACCACTGAGCCACGCCGGCTGGGCTAACACTTTTTAAAAGACTCCAGTGCCTGCCGAATCCGGTTTGGCTCAGTGGATAGAGCGTCGGACTAAAAGGTCCCGGGTACGATTCCGGTGAAGGGCATGTACCTTGGTTTCAGGCACATCCCCAGTAGGGGGCGTGCAGGAGGCGGCTGATCGATGTCTCTCTCTCCTTGATGTTTCTAACTCTCTATCCCTCTCCCTTCCTCTCTGTAAAAAATCAATAAAATATATTAAAAGACTCCAGCGCCTGTGACATGTTAGGAAACCGCCCGCAGACACTGGCTTTGAAGTCGAAGAGCACCTTCACAGTTCTTCTGTGGTTTTGCTATAAAGGAGGAGAGAGGAGAAAGGAGTCTGTTATTTATTTCGAATCTTTCTTTGTCCTCTAGTTACACGCGTGTCTTTGCAAGACCAGAATGCGAAGACGAGTGGTAGAAGAAAATGAATGCTGCTGATGACATCCAAGACCCAGATTTCAGAACTTTGGAGATCTGAAGAACAGGCCCGCCCGCCGATCTCCTTCCCAGAGGGCCCCGACAATCCTGAGGCTGCATCGGGAGCTAGAACCGGTTCCTCCTCCAGACCGCCTGCCGCATCCCCGCGATGCCACCCCATGTTTCTCACCCGAGGTCCTGAATTCTCCACCGGGAACTGGAGTTGGCCATACATACCTGCCTGGTTCCGCTTCTCAAACTGGAGTATCGTTCTTTATGTATTTATATGTATGTTTTAAGTAATCCTCCTCCTGTATCTATTGTATATTTTTTTTGTTCTTACCGTTGAAGGGAGACGTATCCCAGTCTGTGATGGGGCCCGGGCCACGGGGTCGCCTCGGCAGCTCTGAGCCTCCCGTAGGACCTGTGAAAGCAGCTTCCTAGAAGAACATTCCTGAGCAGAAGCTACATTCTCACTTTAAAATTCCCCGGGGGACTAGGCCTGGTGATTAGCATTACTCTGAAGTCGGTCATTTTGCTGATACGCACCGCGTGCTGAAAACGAAAAGCATCTTTTGGGCGGAAGCATATAGAGTGTCCTGTGGTTACTGTGAAGTTTTTCTTTTCTAGCGCAGTGGAGGGCGGAAGTTCTTTGTTTTTTTGTTTTGTTTTTTTGTGTTTTTTTTTTTCAGGAGTGGATTCATCTTCCAGTCTTTCTCCTAGTTGTTATGGTGGTTTGGACAGATGTGGGCTTCATCCCGAGGCAAAGGAGTGAAACAGTTTTTCATACTCTCAAGAAAAGGATGGAGTGTTTTTAAGGTTTGGGTTCTGCTCTTAGATGCTGGACCACCTTTCCACGCAGCAAGAAGCGAGGCAGGCTCTCTACAGTGGCCTTCTGAGAGAGGCAGGGTTGTGTCTGTGCCACATCTGTGCCCGCTCCTTTAGAACAAGGTTGCATTCTGTTCATTTGGATAAACTGTGATTTGACAACGGTTTTAAATAAAAGATTTGCTGGTCTTATTAGATACTAGGAAGGCTGAGATCTATGTTTCCTGCCTTCTACAACATGCTTAAGCTAGAATAGAGATCGGCAAACTGCAGCTCGAGAGCCACATGCAGCTCTCTGGCCCCTTGAGTGTGGCTCTTCCACATGATACCACGGCCTAGGCAAGCCTATTTTGAGGAAGTGGCGTTAGAAGAAGTTTAAGTTTAAAAAATCTGGCTCGCAAAAGAAATTTCAGTCGCTATACTGTGGATATTTGGCTCTGTGGACTAATGAGTCTGCCGACTGCTGAGCTAGAACGTTCTAACGTACTTGCTGTGTGATGTGACCACTTTGTACCGGTTTGAGTTCCTGTTCAGAGGAAGTCCTAGCAGATAGGTATCTGCCAAAATCAACCAGGAGCCTTTCAGACGGACGGTACTGGTACGATGCTACCATCTGGTGGTATCTTCCCGAAAAGGTCCATTTTCTGCATTCATTTTTGTTCCCGAGGAATGTTCCTAGAAAGAAATGTTAAGAAGGCTTAGTCGTAAAATTGCCTTGCCTGACAGGCGATCTTGGAATTTTTTTCAATGTCAAAAACGATTTCTGATTCTTGCTAATAGATAAAGGATTCCGTCGAACCGTTGCCACACGAAGAATAGTCAGTTGTCTGCCCCCAAATCCCACTTTTCCGCAGATAAATTTTACTCAAACTCGGTACTCCCAGTTTGAGAACTTAATTTTCATTTTAACGGCCAATTGATTTTATAGGATAACCTTCTAGAAAGACTGGAACAGCCTTTTAGCAGAAAGAACATTTGCTGTTAGAACTGAAGAGTAGTTGCTCTGATACCAACACACCTGACAGCAATAAAACATGGGTTCTAGTGTATGGCCTTGTGGCTTAAAGCCCTGACTCCTAGCCTTTTAGGAATCACTCTCATGTATAATAGCCACCTGTGCTTAGTTGCTGAAATTTCCAAATTAAAAACAAACCTGGGATCTAAATCAGTGGTCGCCAACCGATGGTCGGCAAGGTTGGCAACCACTGATCTAAACAGCCTCCCTGGCCAACTTGGGACTTAAAAAAAAAAGTGCTAGTGTCAAACTTAGAAACATCACTGAGTAGAGAGAATCATTGCATTGATTGCTGCCTCCTGCACGCCCCCTACTGGGGATCCAGCCCACAACCTGGGCCATATATATGCCCTGAGAGACTAGAACCATGACCTCCTGGTTCATAGGCTGACGCTCAACCCCTGAGCCACACCGGCCAGCAGCCAAGTGTCAATTTTTCGAAGATCAACCAAAAAGTATTGGAGATGACAGCAATTTGGAAGTTCAAATGAGAGCTTCGCTATTGACTCAACTTCCGCTCTCTGCAGGAAGAAACTGCTGTTTTGAGCAGATTAAAGATGTGTGTCGTTTGTGGTAGATTTCCTTTTTCTTTTTCTTTTTTTTCTTTCTTTTGGTTTAAATTCCATCCCGCCACTTCATCCCATTTGTCCTGACCTGTGGCCCAGCAGGTGTTCACATCTGGTCCTTCTTCCTAACTGCTTCCCCTGCTAACATCCGGACGGGCCCTGGGTGACTTCTGTACAAGCTCGGTACCTCTGTCTGTTAAGCAACATTGACAAAAGTGTGAAATCCAGTTCTGTGTCCTCAGTCTAAAGCTGCCGTTACTTTGTGGAGTTCATAGTAACCGTGTAACCTGCAGAAATTGGAGCAAGTGCCTAAATTTTGCTATTTTTGGCATTACTTACGGAACCATGTACAACAGAAAGCAATGCAAGACTTGTAATCTCTCTCCACCTCTTGTCATTGAAGACTCTAAAATGTGCCCCCTAAAAGGTTATTTTCTTAACGGTTCCCACAACTTGTCTCTCTCTGTACATGTCATACTTTGTTCCAGAGATTTCCTTTGCTGTTTGGAGCTACAGATAGTTAAGGGCTGAACATTTTAGCTTTCCGTGTAAACCTCAAGCCTAGCAGTTTTTCTTTAACCGAAGACAATATTTGATTCCTAGTTCTGTTTTGGGGGCAAATTTTCATTTATCTAAATAAAATGCAACCTAATGAAACGCTATGGATTTTTCTCTCTCATTTGTACTTGCTTTCATTAATTCCGTTTGGCTTTTCCCTTTCGTTTTGTGATACTCCTCACACATTTAACTTTTTAACTACTAAGCCATCCCTTTGTGACACTGCGCAGAGCATCATGGGAGTTGGGAATGTATCTGGGATATGTGTGAATGTGCAAAAATCTGTCAGTGATTCTTAAATGTTTGGGGTCAGGGCCCCTTTAATTGGAACCTTTAATTGGAATCTTATTAAACCTCTAACCTCAAAAACCCCACAATGAACAGTGTCATGAACAGTTTTGGTATAGTCACACAGACTTACCTTGAAATCCCAACCAACAATCAGAGCGAGAGTTCAGTCTCTACAAGAAAGGAAATGGATACAGTTGAAGGACTCCAGGTCGTGAGCGGATGAAACCTGGACTCAACCAATGCGTCCAGTAACTTCAAGCCTACGTGACTGTTCATTTTCAGGGTGATTCCAGAAGTGGGTCTGCTGAAAACCTTGCATGTTTGTGTCAATCCAAGTTTCTCCTCTGTGGAGAGCAGCTAGAGCGTTTGGACAGGTTCAAGGCTCGGACTAATGAGAGGGCACGATCCTCTCCTGGCAAAGCCCTCCCAGCACAATTCCAGCCAAAGGCGACAGCTGTAAGCTTGACCTTGCGGTCGGCACCTGTGGCCCCACGTGGCTGAGTGAGATGGGCTGCGGGAGGTGCAGCAAGCAAACAAAGCTTCATCAGGTGCATGTAACCGAGTAGATTCAAAACCCGCGAGAACGAGAAGTTGAAACCACGCCCTGACTTTGCCCCGTGGGATCTGGCTATAAAACAGACTCGCCTTGCAGGCTGTGGTGCTGTCTCTATCAGAGGGTGGGCAGTGTCCCACCTGGACCCAGCTTTTTTTTCTTGTCTTTTCTAAATCCTTCATCCCCGCTCTGGTTCACCCGTGGCTGTGCCAGGTCGACACACTCCTCTCCCAAACCCCTCACCATCTCCGGCCGAGGTCCCTGGAGTTAGGAAATGACCTGGGCCTGCAGGAGGGGCTCGGTTGCGTGCTGTCCTGTGCACTGAAGTGTTGCCGGTTTGATTTCCGGTCAGAGCTCATGCCTGGGTTGGGGATTCAGGCCCTGATTGGGGCCCATACAGGAGATAATGGATCGATGTTTCTCTCTCTCTCTCTCTGTCTCCCTCTCTAAAGATGTCCTTGGGTGAAGTAAGGATTAGAAAAGAAGAAAGAAACTGATCTGGGGTCTCTTTTTATAGATGAAAGAATTAAGATTATCACCTGCTCTTAAGTGGTAACAGGTTGAGGCTAAGGAGGCCAGGGCTGGGTGGTGTGGCATGGTGGTGAAGATAATGAAGAAAATCAACTTTTTTAAAACGTCACATCTCACAAATCAAACCTAACACTGAGGGTATTTTTTATCGGTTTTAGAGAAGAAAGGGTGGGGGGAAGAGAGACATCAATGCAAGAGAGAAACGTCTATCTCCCACGTAAGCCCCAACTGAATATCGAACCCGGAACCTTTTGGTGCTCGGGAAAATGTTACAACCGAGCCACCTGGTGCGGGGGGAAACCCATTTCTTTAAAAACTTAACTGGCACCCTTAAGGATGTTCTACTCTGTAAGCTCATACTGCCTGTTTTCCCATTGCTTGTTGACACTGAAGTTTGTCACACCAGAGAAGGGTTACCCCTGACCTCTTAAGGGAAGAAGCTTCACCCTAAAACACTCGGATTTGGGGAGAGGGAGGGGGTGGAGCAACAATTCCGAACGGATGACATAGGACCTAGTGTGTTACTAACCTACCACAGGATAGTGGATACCAGAGCCTAGTGACCATTCTAATAAGGGCATCATGAATGCGCACACAGCAATACTCCAGCGAGGCGAATTTAAGTTAGAAAATTAGAGGGTGCGTGATCCTGTTTATCCCTGTTAGTCTGAGGAGCTCCCCTAGTTCCTGGAAAAGCAGGTGGGGTGGCCTGTTAAACTTGAAACCTGAACCCAATTAAGGCTCTTTTAAAAGACGCGTCAGAAATGGTAACGGAGGGGGGCCGACGGGCTGCATCAGGAATGAGATGAACCCTAACAAGTGTTCAAACAGGTTAGCAGGGAAGTGAGGCTATCTGGGCTGTGCTAGCATCTCCCAAGGCAGGGTCGGGGGTTGTGAGTTTTTGATGATCACAATAGCTAGGGCGGTGGTCGGCAAACCGAGTTTCAGGAGCCGCATGCGGCTCTTCGGCCCATGGAGTGTGGCTCTTCCACAAAATATCACATATGGGCGGGCACGTAGAGTGAGATTGAAACTTCGTGGCCCACTCGAAGAAGTCGGTTTTCGGCTCTCAAATTTCAATCGTACTGTTGATATTGGACTCTGTTGACGAATGAGTTTGCCGACCACTGGGCTAGGGTGTTACTAGAACTCTTTAAAACTGGCCCTAGCTGGTTTGGCTCAGTGGATAGAACCTCCGCCTGTGGATCAAAGGGTCCCAAGTTCAATTCTGGTCAAGGGCATGTACCTTGATTTGCAAGCTCCTTTCCGGAGAAGAAAGGACGGAGAGAGAGAATCATCAATGATGAGAACCATTGATCTGCTTGCTGTCTTCTGCACGCTCCCTGCTGGGGGCCTAGGCATGTGCCATGACTGGGAATCAAACCCTGACCTCCTGGTTCATAGATGAAGGCCCCGGGGAAGATCTTACTAGAATAATATTCAGCAGCTCTCCGGGTGTATCCTTTCAGGGTGTGGTCCCTACTAATTGATTGGCAGGCACCAGAGAATCATTATGCAATGCAGTTGGTCCTGAGGTCAGCTGTGCCTCGTTTTGTTGCTTTTCTGAGCCCAGAGGTGAAATACAACTGAGGCACAGATGTTATCTCTGGGGCGGAAAGGTCAGGCGATGCTAGGGGAGAAAGGTCATCGAGGGCCGAGAGCCCCCCCTATAGTTGATTGTCCTGTGGGAGGCACCTGGGACTTTCCACCTGGCGACCTCCCGAGCCCATCTTCCTTGCTCTGCTCCTGTCGATCTAACTGGCACAGGCCCTTGAGCCAAATGGTTGCTGGTTTGATTTCCAGGGAGGGCATATGTGGGGGTTTGAGGCTCGATCCCGAGCTGATGGATGTCTTGCTCTCACATCAATGTTTCTCGTGCTTTCTTCTCTAAAAACCAAATACAAAAAAAATCTTTAAAAAAAAGCAGGGGGGAAGGGATCCTATCCTTCCTCCCTGCAGGATTACAAACATCTGTGGCATCCACTCATCACCCAGCTGGCAGGGCTCCGTGGTTGAGCGTTGACCTATGAACCAGGAGATCACGATTCAATTCCTGGTCAGGACACACATGCCTGGGTGCTGGCTCGATTCCCAGTGTGGGGCTTGCAGAAGGCAGCCGATCAGTGAGTGATCCTCTCTCATCGATGATGTTTCTCTCTCTCCTCCTTTCCTCTCTGAAATCAATGTAAAAAACAAAACCAAAAAACACAAACCCTTAGGACATGCCCCAGCCGTTTTTTTTTTGTTTTTTTGTTTTTGTTTTTTTCCCAGTAGTTAAGAGTGTCAGCCCAAGGATTGAAGGGTTTTGGGTTCAATTCCAGTCAAGGGCACATACCTCTTGGGTTGCAGGCTCGATCCTCTGCCCTTGCCCTGGTCAGGTGTCTCTCTCTCTCTAAAAATCCACGGGAAAATATCCTTGGGTGAGGATTAACAAAAAAATTAAAAATAAGATCCTTATGCCGAAACCGGTTTGGCTCAGTGGATAGAGCGTTGGCCTGGGGACTGAAAGGTCCCAGGTTTGATTGGTTTGATTCCGGTCAAGGGCATGTACCTTGGTTGCCAGCACATCCCCAGTGGGGGGCGTGCAGGAGGCAGCTGGTGGATGTTTCTCTCTCCCCGATGTTTCTAGCTCTCTATCCCTCTCCCTTCCTCTCTGTAAAAAATCAATAAAATATATTTAAAAATAAAATAAAACCCTTGGGAGGGAGAACCCAGTGCGCTCTCCCTCCTGGGAGCATGCTGGTGGTACCTCTCCCTCTCCCTTCCTCGCCACCCACCCCTCTCCTTCCCTGCCCCGGGGACTTGACTGTTAGCTTCCTCCCTCCCAAGGGCCCTTCCTTTGCCTCCATAATTTGTCTCCCTAAACTCATTGCTTCTAAAAATTACTTTTTCTACCTCTATGACTTACCCAATATATGTTCTCTTACAATTTGGGTCTTGGCTCTGAATTCTTTCCCAGCCAGAACCCAAATTCCAAGATTGCTGAACCCAGGTTGAGGTCCGACCCCACCGGTCAGACACCTGGTTGCTGCCCTCCCCTCCCCCACCCCAAGAGGCAACAACACACAACTCCACCAACTGAGCCACACTGGCCAAGACAGGACAGCCCTTCTTAAGAAAGGATTTTCCATTTCTTTTAAAAACATGTATTTTTATTGGTTTCAGAGAGGAAGGGAGAGGGAGAGATAGAAACATCGATGCTGAGAATCATTGATCAGCCGCTTCCTGCATGTCTCACACTGGGATTCCACAGGGCATATGCCCTGACTGGGAATGGAACCGTGAACTCCTGGTTCATAGATGGATGCTCAACTACTGAGCCATGCCGGCCAGGCCATGTTTTTTACTAGCAGAGAGGACACATCCACCTAAGCCATCTGCATTTCCTTTCCTCCTGTCTCCAGTGCCTTCTCAGGATTGTGGCTTGCTAGCACACCCCCCAGAAATACTTAGAGGGGGGCTCTATGGGGTGGGAGCTTGGATTAGAGGAAGCCAGTCTGCAGCCTCTCCCTGGTCACTCTGGAGCAGCGGTTCTCAACCTGTGGGTCGCGACCCCGGCGGGTGGGTCGAACGACCAAAATACAGGGGTCGCCTAAAGCCATTGGAAAGTACATATATTTACATTACGATTCATTAACAGTAGCAAAATGACAGTGATGAAGTAGCAATGGAAATAATTTCATGGTTGGGGGTCACCACCACATGAGAGACTGTATTCAAGGGTCGAGGCCTTAGGAAGGTTGAGAACCGCTGCTCTGGAGGCTCCCCAAACTGGGCATCATCAAGGTTCCCTGGTCTCTCTGGCTGCTGCCTTCAATCCTTTGTCTGCTTAGGTGCATCTCTAACTAAAAAGGTGAAATCATTCTTTAGTTCATCTTTTTTTTTTTTTTTTGCAACAAAAATATTCATAAAGATACAGTTTTTATTTATTGATTTCAGAGAAGAGGGGAAGAAATATCAATGCTGAGAATCATTAATTGGCTGCCTCCTGCCTGGGGATGGAGCCCACAACCTGGGCAGGTGCCCTTGACCAGAATTGAACCTGGGACCTTTCCTTCTGCAGGCTCAGGCTACCTAAAGATGAATCAACTGCTAAGGGGTGGAGGGGGGTTTGAGGAGGTGCTAGTAGCACCTGGATTGGGAGCCCTGGCTCTGTAATTACTCTGATTACTTGTATGACCTTGGCCAATGACCGGACATCATTTTATCTCCTCCTCCAGACCTCACCTCTCTCACAGTAAGGAGGCCCATGTAGGTGGCCTCCTCCAAAACGATGCAGGGTGTTTTGTGACTTTTCTGTGCTCCAGGTTAACAAGGGGAATTAAGAATGAGAATGGAGATTAGAATAAATCCCAGGGTCTCAGACATGCACTTCTTCTAAGAGCTCATGCCCCAATCTGTACGCTCTACCCATCTCCTGAAGGAGCCCCTCGCTTCAAACCAGGAAGCAGCCGAGACCGGTTGGCTCAGTGGATAGAGCGTCGGCTTGCGGACTGAAAGGTCCCAGGTTCGATTCCGGTTGGGGGCATGTACCTTGCTTGCGGGCACATCTCCACTGTGGGGCGTGCAGGAGGCGGCTGATCGATGTCTCTCTCATCGATGTTTCTGACTTTATCTCTCTCCCTTCCTCTCTGTAAAAAATAAATAAAATATATTAAAAAAAAAACCCCACAAAATAAACCAGGAAGCAGGCTAGAAAGGACTCCTTCCCTTTCAAGTCTTCAGGACCCTGCCTTTAGGCTGCATCCTGGGGGTGGTGTGGAGGGCGGTGGAGTATGCCCCAATTTCCCCTTTCATAGATACTCAGAGAATATACTGGACACAAGACTCTCATTTAAGTTAGGAATGTGAATATCATTTTTTAAAAAGAAAATCAGCCGATGTGGCTCAGTGGTTGGGTGTCAACCTAAGAACTAGGAGGTTCGATTCCTAGGTTGTGGGCATGATCCCATGTGGGGCATGCGGGAGACAGCCAATCGGTGATTCTCCCTCATTATTGGTATTTCTGTCTTTCCTTCCCTCCTCTGAAATCAATGAAAATACAGTGGTACCTTGAGATATGAGTGCCCTAACATACGAGATTTTTGAGATATGAGCCGTCGAGCGAGTGATTTTTGCTTTGAAATATGAGCAACATTTGAGATAGGAGTAAACTCGTGGATTGGCCGGCTGCACACGACCCATCATTTTACCGCGACTCGAGTGTCTCATAGTTTCCCACGGAACGAATTAAACCCGTATCTCGAGGTACCACTGTATATTAAAAAAAAAAAACCGGTGGGAACCACTCAATACTATTTCATAACCCAGGTTTACACAGCATGAACCTAGGCAAACACTACTCGACCTTTTTCTTCCTTGTAACAGGAAGTTGGGTGACACCATCTCCAGACCATTCCTTGTCAGACTTTGTGCAGAGACATCTTCACACAGACTTGACTCATGTGAATCTCACACTACGGTGACACAATGCAGGTGTGTCAATGTCCTCATTTAGCAAAAGTGGAAAAGGCCAGGCAGGTCAGGAAAGGCCCCAAGTTCTACAGACCGAGGAGGAGGAGGAGGAGATAGAGCATCAAAGCATCCCTCAGGCAACGCTCTCCCCTCCCCCTCCTGGCATCTCTTTGGGTTGATAAGAGTCATACGCAGGGAAAATCCGAACCCATTTAATTAAATGTTTATTCAATGAAAGTATGTATAAAAACTTACAAATCTTAGAACTCAACTATACATGAAATAGGATGATGGGGTGGTCAGTTTGAACATACACGTACAGCATAGCTATTGTTCTTCCCTCTCCCCTTCGGTCCTTAAGCCTGGCTCCTGTTTTGTCACAAGGAAAGACTAATGGACCACTTTCACTGTTGGCAGGCCGATAGAGGAAACTTCAGGTGTTAAAAAAAAAAGAGAAAAAATTGGAGACTAAATATCAAAGTCATGTGTTTTTTTGTTTTTCCCCCCAAACAGTAATTAGGTTTTTTGGTCCTGATTTCTCTTTGCCATGTTTGATGTTTTTTTTTTTTTTCAGTGAGTGTTGCCAGTAAGCTAGTTAGCATGAATTTAAAAAACCCTTAAGGCTCCCATGTTCTTCTGCTCACAGCTTCCCCTCTCAGATCCTGTATCCCCTTTTCCTGTAGCAGACACACTGATTTAAAAGCAGCAGGTCGGTGCTAAAACCAATTTACCACTGGCAACTGCTAGAGCGGCATGTCAACTCTGTTCAGAAAGACCATGGACAGAAGAGGACTTTCCGTCTGATTTTTAAAACCCACACATTTACCGGAAATGGACATACAGTACTCGTTGGTTCCACTCGGAAGGAAGCCAGCGATGAGATAAGGCATGTGCATTAATTCACCTGTTTACAGCAAGGATCGCAACGTTTTTCTCTGACAAACACACAAACTCACGGCTTGTCATGTTTTATCCAAAAATTAAGATTGCCATCACATTATTACTTCTTTTTTTTTTTTTTCCCCCTTGTTTTTTGTTCAAGTAGGTTTCTTAACTAATGATTTTCCTTGACTGGACATAATCTCAAAGAATGCATTCTGAAACGAGACACCTGCAGGATGCAGACTCAGAGTGTTCTCTTGGGTTTAAGGTTTTTCCACACCGAGGTTTTGCATAGTGAAGACCCAGCATGCTGGGTTTCCTGACATCGTGTTTCTGAGAAGGAAGACGCTGCCCAGGGAAGGTCATAATTTTAGCTTACCGAATTGCATTCTGGTTAATTGGTTTTGTTCAGCACCCTTCATCGGTTCCGAGCGAGTATGCTCGGAAATCATCTAAGACTCAAAACCCCTTGGAGTTTGTAAATACTACCGGCTGTTTACCTTTGGGAATTATGTCCCCTGAACGAAGGCGAATGTTCCAGGTTTATAATGCACAGAGCCTTACGGAGGAGGAGGGGGAGGAGCAGGGGCTGGGGACACGGGCAAGGGGAGGGGGAAAGGGACCCCCGGACCTCTCTGTATCATGCCATGGAGAATGACGGTTCTGACTCGGGAAAGGGAAGGAAGACAGTCTCTGTAATAAAAAAAAAACAAAAAAACAAAAACCAACGACAGTTTAAAAAAAAAAAAAGATGAGCAACGTTCAGTCCAACAACACGGTTTCCTGTTCCTTTTTAATGCTCGCTAGCACGGGGTGGTGGTCGGGCTCCGTGACCTCGGAGTCCCCGCCGCCCAGGAGGAGGGCCCGCCCCTCGTCCAGGGCGAACACGTCGGAGTTCTGGCTCTGGCAGGAGTGCTTGACCACCTCGTTGGGCGTCGAGAACGTCTTGTCGCACAGGTTGCACTTGTAGGGCTTGTTGGCCTGCACCAGCATGTTGTCCATCTGGCTGCCCTCCTCGAACGTGCACAGCTCCAGCGTCTGCTTGTCCACCATGGTGTACGTGTCGATGCTCTGGTTGAGGCACACGTGCCGCGCGGCCTGGTTGGCCCGGCAGAAGCTCTTGTCGCACGTGCTGCACTTGAAGGGCTTGCCCGTGTGGATGTACATGTGCTCCCGCCAGTGGCTCTTCTGGATGAACTTGCGGCCGCAGATGGTGCACTCGTACTTGCGCCTCTTGACCTCCCGCTCCTGGTCCGCCTGCTCCAGGTTGTCGATGTCCGCGATGTCCGAGGGCGGCGGCGTCTCCGAGTGCGGCTGGCCGTCGATGAGGGGCGAGTCGGAGATGTGCGGCAGCTCGCTGTCGCTGATCATGCCGGCCTCGGGCGCCTCCAGGCCGTCCTTGCCCATGCCCAGGTCCGCCGCCGACGAGGCCATCGCCGCCGCGTGGCTGCACAGCGACAGGGGCCCGCGGCCCTCCCCGGGCTGGCCGGCCGCGAAGGGCACCCCGGTGTGGATCTGCAGGTGCTCCCGCAGGCTGCTGCGCAGGGCGAAGCGGCGGCCGCACAGGTGGCAGGCGTAGTACTTGGGGAAGCTGCCGTTGCGCTTCATGATGCTCGGCTTGACGTGGGCGATGGTGAGGGACGCGGGCTGCTCGTCGGAGGACGAGGCTTCCAGGTTGGTCTCCTCCCCGCCGCTGGCGGCGGCGGCGGCGTTGGGAGGCACAGGCGTGGAGACGAGTTCCGGGGACAGGGAGGTCTGCAGGGGGTCCGAGGGGGTCAGGTGTGTCCGATGCCCCGGGGGCAGGCTGGAAGTCAACTGGGAGAGCTGCGTGGCTTCGGGCACCGGCTCCTGGCTCAGCCGGGACGCCGGGGGCCGCGCGTCTCGCCCCGGTTTCTCGGGCATCGGCGCGATCTTGGTGGCCTGCCGCAGCTGGTGGTCCGCGATCTGGATGCCGTACAGGGAGGAGGCGAGCGGGAACACCTGGTCCGGGTGAGCGAAGGCCCCCTGGCTGGCCAGGCTGGCCTCCTGGATCAGGGGGTACGCGTGCAGGAACTTGATGCCCTGCTCCAGGCGGACGGGGTCGATGAGCTGCGGCGCCATCTTGCCCGTGTACATCAGGTGCAGGAGGTAGCTGAAGATGTCGGGCTGGATGTCGGAGGGCTTCAGGCGGACACATTCACTGGGGGAAACAAGGGAAAGGCCTGTCAGTCAACGTCAGACACGGTCTCAGAGGGCGACATCAAGCCTGAGGCAAACACAAGCCCTTTTTACAAAAGTGAAGGAACATTTCCCATTGCTCACTGCTGATGTCAAGCAATGGAATACAGTGGTACCTCGAGATACGGGTGCCCTAACATACGAGATTTTTGAGATACGAGCCGTCGAGCGAGCAACATTTGAGATAGGAGTCATCGTGTGGATCGGCCGGCTGCACACGACCCACCAGTTTACCGCCACTCGAGCGTCTCATAGTTTCCCACGCCTCAAGGTTACGGAACGAATTAAACTCGCATCTCGAGGTACCACTGTACTCAAGAAAACGGGAATCCATATAATTGAGCGTTAACTAGATTAGGAACGGAGAGAAATACAAAAGATATATCTTAAAGGACTGAGAAAGAGAAAGTTCATGTTAAACAAATGGGATATCCTAACTCAGAGTCTTGAAGCCGTCTTTCTCCTCGTGACTTATGTCAAGTGTGCCATGTCACATTTGTGTTTTATGGAGAGGATCGTGCACTTCCTATCCGTCCGAGTGGCCTGTGGCCCAGTAACGGTTAGGAACCAATGACCTGGCACATCCTTCGCTCAAAGTCCAGGATTCTGTAAGGATCCAAGGTCATCCGGGGTTCAATAGGAGACCTTTGTAAAGTAAATCAATCTGCCGGATTTAAAAAATGCCCTCATGTCTGAAACGACACAGGGAGCTGGACTAGGAAGAACAAGTGGCTCAGAGCAAGGCAGCAAAAGCGAGAGAAAAACAAAGCCCCATCCTGCCTGTGCCTGCCACTCTGATCCACGTCCAGCAAGACGGCGACGGAGTCCAAGGCCAGCCCGGCCCCACTCCAGCGCAGGCAGGTCGCCTTCCCAGTGCTGCGAGCCTGGCCGGGGAGCTCAGCCGGTTAGAACGTGGTTCTGGTATTCCAAGGTGGCAGGTTCAATCCCCGGTCAGGGCACATGCAAGAATCCACAAATGAATGTATAAATAAGCGGGACCACAAATCTCTCTTTAAAAAAAAAAAGTGGTTCCAGGACCACTCAACTCAGTTCCTTATCAAATGTCATCGTCGTCATCATCATCATCATCACTGTAGCTGGGCTTCAGGCATTACTTAACATAATTGCCGTTCACTGTCATATTACGGAGAAGGGGCCCAGGCTCAAAGGAGTGGAGGCCTTGCTCAGTATCCCAGACTTACTAAGCGGTAAAACTGGGAATTCAATCTGGGTCTAATTCCAAAGCCACGATACCAAGATTCCTTAGAGCATTAAAACAACCCTGTGTACAAACACACACACACAAAGAAACCAATCCTGTGTGGATGAGGCGGATGTGATCACTCCATTTTGACGAGGTTTCAAAAAGTTAAGTCATCTATGGGAGGGACCTACAGCAGAGGTGGGATGGTTGGTTTTCCGGCTCTTAGATTTTAGTGTTTACAGCACCCCTGAAAAGGCAGCCTGAGTCAAGCTGCAATAGTCAAGAGGTCCCCAAGATCTCTTCCCGGATCCTCAGCAGTGACAGAAGTCCTGTTACATCATTAGAAATCGGGGAGATACAGCTCTGCATATTATGGGGCACATGCTATCAGCCACTGGGTGAATACACTCTACGCATTTTCGGCTTCAAAGACACCTTCCTTAAATGCTTTTAGGTTTTATAATCATTTAAAAAGTTTGTGAATAGCCAAAACCGGCTTGGCTCAGTGGATAGGGCATTGGCCTGTGGACTGAAAGGTCCCAGGTTCGATTCCGGTCAAGGGCAATGTACCTTGGTTGCAGGCACATCCCCAGTAGGGGGCGTGCAGGAGGCAGCTGATCAATGTTTCTCTCTCATTGATGTTTCTAGCTCTCTATCCCTCTCCCTTTCTCTCTGTAAAAAAAATCAATAAAATATATTTAAAAATAAAAATTAAAAAAAATTAAAAGCTTGTGAATAATTTTCTTTTCTTCTAATTTTTATTTTTCAATTATAGTTGACACAATATTATATTAGTTTCAGGTGCACAACCCAGTGATTAGACATTACATAACTGAGTGATCATCACAATCTCACACCCAATGAACATCACACATAGCTATTAGAATATTATTGACTGCACTATTCCCTATGCTGTACTTCCCATTCCCATGATTGTTGTGTAGCTACCAATTTGTACTTCTTAATCCCCTCAACCTGTTTCGCCCAGTCCCCCAACGCTCTTCAATGTAACAACCACCAAATGTTCTGTGTCTGTGCATGTTTGTTTTGTTTATTTTTTCATATTCAATTGCTGATAGAATATGTATGTATTGCCATTTTATTATTCATTTTTTCTTTTTCTTCTTAAAGAAGATGCTTTAACATTTCATGTAATATTGGTTTGCTGTTGGTGAACTCCTTCAGCTTTTTCTTGTCTGGGAAGCTCTTTATCTGCCCTTCAATTCTAACTAACAGCCTTGCTGGGTAGAGTAATCTTGGTTGTAGGTCCTTGTTTTTCATCACGTTGAATATTTCTTGCCACTTGCTTCTGGCCTGCGTAGTTTCTGCTGAAAATCGGCTGACAGTCTTAATGGTAACTCCTTGTAGGTAATGAACTGCTTTTCTCTTGCTGCTTTTAAGATTCTCTCATTCTTTAACCTTTGGCAATGTAATTATGACGTGTCCTGGTGTGGGCCTCTTTGGGTTCATTCTGCTTGGGACACTCTGAACTTCTATGTCTTTTTCCTTCACCAGGTTAGAGAAGCATTCTGTCATTATTTTTTCAAATAGGTTTTCAATATTTTGCTCTTTCTCATCTCCTTCTGCACCCCCCATGATACAATTGTTGGTATACTTGAAGTTGTCCGAGGCTCCTTACACAACTCTCATTTTTTTTGGATTCTTTTTGTTATTCTGATTGGGTGTTTTTTTTTTGCTTCCTTATATTCCAAATTGCTGATGTGATTCATTTAAAAAAATTTTTTTAAAGAGAAACATCAACATTGATTGCTGCCTCTTGAACACCCGTTAGAGATTGAGCCCATAATCCAGGCACATGCCTTCACTGGAAATCAAACGGGCAACCTCTTGGTGCATGGGTCGACGCTTAACCACTGAGTCACGCTGGCCAATTTGATTCTTGACTTCATCATCTTTACTGTTGATTCCCTGTAAATTCATCTCAGTTTGTATATTCTTCATTTCTGACTGGTTCTGTTTTATGACTTCCATTTCCTTTTTTATGCTGTTGAAGTTCTCACTAATTTCCTTGAGCATCCAAAAACTATTGATCTGAACCTTGTATGTATTGATCTGAACCTTGCCTCCAGTTCATTTAATTATTTTTCTTTTTTTTTTTCACACGTGGAACCGGTTTGTCTCCGCATTTTGGAAGCCTCCATGGGCTTGTTCCCATGTATCAGGTAGAGCTGCTATGTCTCCCAGGCTTGGTAGAATGGCCGCACACAGTAGGTCTTCTGTAAGGCCCAGCTGAACAGCCTCCTTGATCACCCAAGCTAGGCACTCAAGGTGGGCTCCGCACCCCCTGGTGGGCCGTGCGCACCCTCCTGTTGTAGCTGAGCCTTGACTGCTGTTGGCACATCAATGGGAGGGATTTACTCCCCAGGCTGGTCAGCTGCAAGAAGTGGCTGCTCCCACCGACCCCCGCAGAGGAGCAGCTGTGCAGGAGGAGACCACCCACAGAGCAGGACCTACTTCCGCAGCTCTGGTGCCCGCTGAGTCTGCCCCTTGCGTGTGTCACTGTGGAAGTGGCTGGGTGGTCTGAAGCTGTCCCCTGGGTGCCCTGGCTGTGGGACTTCCCAGCAGGTGTAGGCCAAGGTCAGCTGCTGCCTGTGTTCTGCCCAGAGCCCCCCAACATGAGCTACAGAGAGATCTGCAGATGGTACTGGGCTTGGAGGTGCCCAGGAGAGGCCAAAGGGTGAACCAAAGTCAGCTGCTGCTAGTGCCAGGCCGGGGGCCACTCAGTAGGAGGTACGGGGCACATGAGGCCAAATTCTGCTTATGTGAGATCTTAGGAACGTCTGAAGCATAAGGCAAGAGAAGCCACTGTGTGGACAGGCACGCTGGGTAGGGCAGGGTCTCCGGGAATCACTGGGGCAGGGCTTAAGGGAGTTTAAGGGAGACTCAGATGTGGTGCCCGCCTGCCAGCTCCTAGGGGAAGGGCTCAGAAAAGGAACGATAGCTCTGCCAGCACTGCCACCTGGGGGCACGCAGCCCTCTGGCTCTCACCCTGATGCCCATGTGTCCTGGAGCCTTTTGAGCTGCTGCCTCGGAGTCCAGAAGGAGTCCAAGTCTGTGCATGGGCCCCTTAAGAGGAACCCCGAGACCTCAGCGGCCTCTGTCTCCCTCAGCTTCAATTCCTGCTGGGTTTTACAGCCAGGGGTCTGGGGACTTCTCTTCCTGGCACTGGAACCCTGGCTGGGAGGCCTGGTGTGGGGCTGGCACCCCTGGCTCCACAGGGGGGGACCGCTTAGCTCAGATACCCAGCCACACACGAGGTGGGACCAGCTAGGTCCTTGTCTCTGCCCTTCCTACCAATCTCGATGAGGCCCCTTTAAATCCTTAAGTTAGAGGAGTTCTATTCAGCTAGATTCCAGGCGGTTCTAAATGATGGCTGTCCTGTAGTTGAGTCGTAGTTTTGATGTGGTTGAGGGAGGATATGAGTACCGCATTCACCTATGCTGTCATCTTGACCAGATATAGTCATTTTTTATTATTCCACTTCTTACTATTATAAATAACTTTTTGGCTCCTTTGGGTGTTTTATCATATTAACAAATAGTTTCCAATACGCTAAACTATGAACAGTATACTCAGCTCTTCTAAATTAAATTTTTATTCTATTAAAAAAAGAGGAAAAATGATTTTAATTGGCATTTGTGACAAGATTTGAATAATTATTGTATTACTGTATTGATTGTTTCAAGATGAATGCATACAAATAATCATATGAGAAGTATCTGACTACAAAGAGTGGAAGCCAAAGAATAAAGAAGCAGCCTAACAACCAGCATCCCTTGAGAGTATAAAGGAGAAGAGTTACATGATTATTAAAAAAAAAAAAAAAGATACAGCAGAAAACGGTTTGGCTCAGTGGAGAAGAGCCTGGGCCTGTGGACTCCCGAAGGGTCCCGGGTTTGATCTCGGTCAAGGGCATGTACCTTGGTTGCGGGCACATTCCCAGTTGGGGGTGTGCAAGAGGCAGCTGATCGATGTTTCTAATTCTCTATTCCTCTCCCTTCCTCTCTGTAAAAAAAAAAAAATCAATAAAATATATTAAAAATAAAAAGATATTCATGTCTTTCATATCTTTACTTGGCCTCTTTTTACAATCCTTTTAAATTATTTACAGTCCTTTAAATAGGAACGAAGATACAGGTGGTTTTCCCAGTAGGCACAAGGTGAGAGCCAGCAACACTGCGTGTACTAAAAACATATCTGCATGCCCTTGGGAAGCTCAGCGTTCAGAATAAGGCTGCAGAGAGGGAGCTGGTGACAAATACTTTCATATGTTAAACAGTCAACCCTAACCTGAAGACATAAGGGGGGGCGGGGAGATCCAGGCCAGGCAGGGGCCCTTAGGGGTAAAAATCAGCCCCACAGGATACTGGGCACCTCGTGTTCTGCCCAGACAGCATATTCCTCCAGGTGGAAGGAGGGCTCAGAGTTAGCGAGTGCTCTGCCTCCCCAGGAAAGAAAAGCAGGGGGCTAAATCCGAAACTGGGACTAGGATTTTCAGCATCCATGAGAGAGGTGGCAAGCAGAGGCCCTTTTAATAAAAGCTTTAAGTTTCGTAATTTCCCCTCATTTGTTATTGTGTAGGTTGTCCTCTGTCTACAGTCTGTACACATCTCACATTTTAAAGAACTATCAGAGACTCCACATTTTTCACTGTGCTCAAGTAACAATGTGAGTCTCTGATGGCAAAGAAGAGACGGGCTGAGGAGACTCCAGTCTATATGCTTCAGCCAGTTCTGGGTCCCCCAAGAGTTGGTGACAAACCACCAAGATGAGCAAGGGAGGTCCCAGGGTTACTGCCAGGGCCCAGGGCGGTTTCCAGACATAAACTTGGTTTCTTCATCCTAATTTTTCCCCTTAAAGCAGAACCACATAGAGACACACAGACACATAAGAGAGTTGTTTCGAGAAGGTGCAGCTTTCCCTCCCAGGCAGCTACCCCTCGGCGGGCTACGGCCACGCCGGTCATTTCCAAGGCCTCTGGGCAGAACACTGCCCTCCACAAAACGGTTTCACCAAGTGGCCTGGTTTGCACATGTCTGTTTGACAGATGTAGTTTTAGCACAGCTACCAGCCTTCCGTACCAACTTCCACAGTCATTGAAAATTCCATTTTTTCCTTCACATGCTGGCATCTGAAGATGGGCTTAGAGAAGTTTGCGAAGAAAGAATGTCAGATGCTAGACATTGCCAGAAGCTGTACCGATTTGCAAGGTGTCTCTGTTGAGAGCTGCAAGCCTGCAGTCCTACATGGTTAAAGCCACTTCCAGGAGCGTTCCCGGGACAGAGACACCTAGCGGTGACTACAGGTAAAACATGCTCTAAGCCGGGGTGGGGAACCCACAAAATCATCGTCTGAACCTGCCCAGGCATTAGGGGTGAGTTATTTACATGTTTGACCAACGATAGCAGGCTAACCTTTAAGTTGATAATTTTGTTTGGCCCGAGAATGATGTTATAAAAATTCAAATGACTTTTGGCAGAAAAAAGGTTCCCCACCCAAAGTGAAAAAACTGCGCTCTGAGACTCCCTCTCCTGAGCAGCCACGCAGCAGTTCTCAGTGGCTTGAGAAAAAGGGACTGGTTTTCACCCAGTATTTGCCTTGTGCCAATGAGGTGGGCAAGGTATTGGCACAGACACCATATTCCCTTGTTGGAAAATCCTTTACTGACTGCCGATACTTAAGTTTCTTGCTTCCATTTAAAACTCATTACATTGCATTCTTATACTCCCCCAGAATAAAACCTTCCCCCTTTCAAGATAAGTGTGATTCCTTGTGTTGGGGCTTCTAAGTACACATTGGCGCGAGGTCAGTAAGTGAAGGCAAGTCTCTGCCAGTCAAGTAAAAGGGAGCATCCTTAGAGCCACAAGCTGAAACATCTAGTGCTCTTATGTACAGACACCTAAACTACACCCCCCGAAGTTAAAGAGGTTTGTAAACCCAGTCTCTGCCCCCCAAGAATCGTTCAGGTGAGGAGAGGGGGCAAGTACACGGACAGCAAGGGGAAGATGGATAGATCTTACAGAAGGGCCGGTGCTATGATGTGAGAAAGACAGCTTTTATCCTTTCGGTTCATTGGGTTAGAGGAAGGATGCTGGAGAGGTGAGTTGGGAGTGGGGGGTGGGCAGAATCCGGCCAGCCCAGTGTGGTCCAGGTGAAGAAGGGTGGGGTGTCCCACGAGGGTGCAGGTGGAGATGAGGTGGGCCTCTGAAAGCCAGACTATGTTATTTTGGTATGCGTGGGGACCCACTAGGCCTCCAATCACGCCAAGTGGATTTCTGATCAAAGGCACACCACACTGAAAGCACTGAAAGCGATGCTCGGGAATACTGATGCTCAGGAATACTGCGCTGACATTGAGGTGGAGGTGACAGTAAAGGGAGGTGAAGAGGGGAAGGGAAGGACTACTCTGAAGGTATTTCAAAGAAACCCTGACTGGGAACTAAGGTTTTCATTATGCGTTCCTCAAAGATAACAAAGGGGGAAACCCGAGGGACCTGGGCAAGGCTTAATTGCGTTTTGGATATGCTAACGGCCAGAAAAGGAGGAAATGGGGCGGGCAGCCTGGGGCCTTGGGGATGAAAGATCAAGGTCAGAGCTGGAAACTGGTTTGGGGCAGAGGGGAGGTCCCCGAGACCAGATGGGGGGCACACAGAAAGGAAGAGCCCTAGCCCAGCCCTCACCCCCACTCTGAGGGCAGAAAGCCCGGGCTCAGAGCGCCCGAATGCAGAGGAAGAAGACAGCGGCCGGGGCCGCAGAGACAGGAGAAAGAGGTGACCTTGGAGGGATGGCTTCAGCGGAGCCACGTGGCAGGAACCACAGGGCCCCCCGGGTAGGGATGCGGGTGGGCGGAGGCCCCCGTACAAGAGAGGCCGAGGTCACCCTGTATTCTAATAGAGCAGAGCGGCATCCTTCCTCAGACCCTGGGGGCTACGCGGGTACAATCCCAAGTTCAGGATAAAAACTCAGGGATGGGATCTGGGGGCTTGAGGTCGTTGGGAGGAAGAGCCTTTTCCTGAAACACCGAGGGGCCCTCTTCTCTAAGACAAGAGATGGGATGGAAAAACGAGACATTTTAAGAGAGAAAACTGGGGGAGTGATCGCCATCAAGCTGCTCATTAGAGAAGGAGACGAGGATCAATCCCGGAAGCTGGAGCGGAGCCGGATTGGGGAGAGGAGGAGATGAAGGAGGTCAGGCAGCAGCCGGCTTCCTAATGGGGTGGGGACCGTGCACAGGTGATGCTGGTGGGGGGCCCTGGAGGGGCTGCTTGGGGCTCAACGGCCCAGGATTCCCCAGTGCTACCGGAAGGATGGGTGTAGAAGAAACGGGTTTCTGTCACCAAGAAGGGGGGAGGGGGGGGAGAAGTGAGGTCATGAGGACACTGGGACCCCCGGCGCCCAGGGACAGGGAGGAGACCCCGGGGTCCTGCTGAGGGTCAAGGGCAGGCTCCGCGGGCCCTCGGGCCGCGAAGTGCAGCCCGCAGGCATTCGATTACCACAACCACGTTAGTTACCTGGTCTGATGGACAAACAACATCTTAAAGTAATTGGAGAATGAAGCAAGAACTGATTTGTGTGCCTTGAAGTACACAT
The DNA here is from genome assembly GCA_011751065.1 of Lasiurus cinereus. NCBI lineage: Eukaryota > Metazoa > Chordata > Mammalia > Chiroptera > Vespertilionidae > Lasiurus > Lasiurus cinereus. Next base: position 4,708,437 of record JAAGEH010002529.1, on the reverse strand, counting down.
CGCCGATGGCAACCGTGCAGTCACACAGGAAACCAAACTCTCGCTGAGCGTTTAACTGTTGCAGGAGAATAAGTCCATGGTTGGCCAAATCCATTTTTTTTAAAATCTGCAAGGCAAACAATTGTTTTTGAGAAAGATGATTCACAAACAAGCAGGTGTCCTTACAGTCACCAACAGTCATGATCACGGTAACATGCCGGGCGCAGCTGAACACGCTCCCTGAATCCACTCAGACTCCCAGCAGCCCTTGCAGGCGCTGTCCTCGCTCCCATCCACAGAGGGCGGCATGTGGGGGTCCGGGGATTTGGGGGGGGGGGTCTGCCCAAGTTTACAAAGGCCGTTTAAAAGGAGGAGTCGGGAAATTAAGCCTGCCCTCGCAGGCCATTTAGTCTTGCAGTTTAGGGTTCCAAATGCAAATGGCCATGATGGGATCTCCTTAGAGATACAGTAAGGTGCTGGGTGGGGCCCCAGCGGGGCGGGGTGCAGATTGCGTAGGTCTGGGCGGTGTTCCAGCCCCGGCAGGGAGTGAGGAAGCGGGGCGGGTGCTCACCCTTCTTTTTGTGGAGGAGGAAATGGGCTTCGGGGTGTAACATCGCCCAGGCCGTGGAGGTAGAAGGCAGGGGAGCCGCTATTTAGATCTGAGAGTCCTGAGGCCAGATTCTCAGATCTCCGAGCCTCACAGGGCGCCCTAGCCATGAATCCGGGCACAGCAGAAGGGACTCTCCTGATGCATCAAAGCTGTGGCTAGCCGAAACCGGTGTGGCTCAGTGGATAGAGCGTCGGCCTGCGGACTGAAAGGTCCCAGGTTCGATTCTGGTCAAGGGCATGTGCCTTGGTTGTGGGCACATCCCCAATAGGGGGCATGCAGGAGGCAGCTGATCGATGTCTCTCTCATCGATGTTTCTGACTCTCTGTCCCTCTCCCTTCCGCTCTGTAAAAAATCAATAAAATATATATATATATATATATATAAAGCTGTGGCCGGCTCCTCCTCCCAGTCACACGGCATTTATAAAAGCCCATGACACACAGACCTTAATGCTAGCAAGATTCTCTCTCCGATTGGACAGGGGAAGGATGTCCGCTTTCACTACTCAACAGAGTCCTGGACGTGCTGTGCAACGAAGCAGGAAAGGATGAAAAGGCATTCAGACAGGAAAAGGAAAATAAACTCTCTATTTGCAGGTGACATGACTGTGACTTTAAAAATCCCCAGGAATGTACCAAAGTCCTAGGACTAATAACTGAGTCTGGCAATGCCGCAGGATACCATCAAATAAACACATAAAAATCAACTAATTCTACATGCTGACTTTGAACTTGTGGAAATATTCCACTTACAATCACTAAAAAAAAAAGAAAAAGAAAAAAATACAACGCATAAATCTAGTAAAACGTAAGTCTTGTTTGTTAAACTATACGATGCTCATGAAAAAACATAAAAAAAGATGGAAATAAATGGAGAGACATACTGTATTTACAGTTAGGTAGACTCAACATAGTAAAAATATCAGTGTTTTCCCAAAGTGCTTTATGGATTTGATACAAATTTTATTTAAAAAATATTTTTATTGATTTCAGAGAGGAAGGGAGAGGGAGCGAGAACTAGAAACATCAATGATGAGAGGGAAGCATTGATCGGCTACCTTCTGCACACCCCAACTGATGATCGGGCCTGAAACCTGGGTATTCGCCCTTAATCGGAATGGAACCGGGAACCCTTCAGTCCACAGGCTGACTCTCTACCCACTGAGCCAAACTGGCTAGGGCTTGCTACAATTCTTATCAAAATTCAAGTAAGATTTTTTTTTAAAATATTTTATTGATTCTTTACAGAGAGGAAGGGAGAGGATGGAGAGTTAGAAACACTGATGAGAGAGAAACATCAATCAGCTGCCTCCTGCACACCCCCTACTGGGGATGTGCCGCAATCAAGGTCCATGCCCTTGACCGGAATCGAACCTGGGACCCTTCAGTCCGCAGGCCGACGCTCTGTCCACTGAGCCAAACCGGTTTCGGCCAAGAAAGGTTATTTTTGAAGATCGGTTGGTTTTATTAAGTGATTCATAAATTAAGCAATGAGAGAGATACTCTTATTCTATCTTCAGCAATGAGAGAGATACTCTCCAAGTAAGAGTTTTCTGTAGACACAGACCGTAATCTAAAAGGCACAGATAAAGGCCAAGGTCCTAGTTCAGCTACAACAACTTGTAAAAAAGAGCAGTGAAGTGGGAGTGCTGTCGGCGGCAGTGAACAGCCCAGATGTCTGACCACTGTGTTCAGCAACCTCGGTACCTGGGATCCGGCTAGGAAAGAATTCAGAGCCCAGACCCAGCTGGAAGAGAACATCTATGTGGTAAATAATAGTTAGAAGTGATTCCTAGAAGAAATGGGCTTAAAAACAAGGTGTAGAGGTAAAAAAGAAGGGTCCTTGGAGCTGGGGAGTGAGGAAGCTAACAGGAATGTACCTGGGGCAGGAAGGGGGAGGGAGGGGAAGGGGGAAGAGAGAGAGAAAGGGAGAGGCACTGGGTCCTCTTTATATGGCTTTACGGGTGGAGATGTGAGGGGAGGTCCCGGAGGAAGATCTCAGTGGACTATTCAGCTGCTTTCCAGGGGTGTCCTTTCAGGGTTGTGGTCGCTGATTGATGGGTGGCACCAGGACAGCGGGTCATTATCCCGTGCTGCAGCTGGTCCTGAGGCTGGTTTGGTTGCTTAATGGGCCTGCAGCTGAAATACGACTTGAGGCCTAGACGTTATCTCCAGTAGGAAAGGTCAGGAGTCCAAGCTGCGTGACCTGTGATTGCCAGGGGAGAGAAGCCACCCGACAGGTGACTGTCCGTTGCTAGGCACCTTGGGGCTTTCCACCCCGGTGACCTTCTGCACCGGCCCAGCATCCTTGCTCCGCTCGGGATTCCACAGGAGCCACCGGTGTATTTCATTTCAGGATGTATTGTGTAAGCTACAGTACTCAAGACTGGATGGTATCGGCGGAGGGATAAACACGCAGATCCGTGGGTCAGAAAAGAGAACTCAGGAGTAGACCCACCCAGAGAGGCACAAGTGATTGTTTATAAAGGCACACAAGCAATTTCATGGAGAAAGAATGGAAGAATAGCCTTTTCCACAAATGGTCCTGAATCAGCCGAACTTCCATAGGCAAAAGGGGGAGATGGGAGAGAAAGCAGCTTGACCAAAGACTAGCCTTATAGAGAAATTAACTCCAAGTGGGGTGGCTGGTGCACATTAGCTGTTGGGCATTGACCCAGCAACCAAAAGGTCACTGGTCAGGGCACATACCCAGTTTTGGGCTAGATCACCGTGTGGGGAGCCTGCAGGAGGCAGCCGATCAATATTTCTCATTGATGTTTCTCTCTATCCCTTTCCCTTCCTCTCTAAAAAAAAGAAATAAAAACATATTTTAAAAAAAGCCCTAGCCAGTTTGGCTCAGTGGATAGAGCATCGACCTGTGGACCGAAGGATTCCAGGTTTAATTCTAGTCAAGGGCACAAACCTGGGTTGCAGGCTCATTCCTCTGGGGGAGGCGTGCAAGAGGCAGCCCAGGAATGATTGATGAATGATTCTCTCTCATCATTGATGTTTCCTCTCTTTCTCTTCCTTTCCAAAATCAATAAAAATAATTTAAAAAACATATTAAAAATATAAAAATAATTTAACTCAAAGTGCATCAAAGACTCACATTTAAGACACCAAAGTATAGCTTTGGAAAAAGAAAAAAGGGAGAAAACCTTAGAGATCTACGGTTAGATACAGAATTTTTATACTTGTCATCAAAAGTATAATCCATAAAAGGAGAAATTGATAAATTAGACTTTACTACAATTAAAAACTTTCATTCTGAGAAAAATCCCTGTTAAGAAAATTAAAAAACAAAACAAAGCTAAAGTCCAGGAGGAAAAATTTGAAAACCTTTGCAAACTAGCCCTTTGATAAAGAACTAGTCTCAGCCAAGACCGGTTTGGCTCAGTGGATAGAGCGTCAGCCTGCGGACTGAAAGGTCCCAGGTTCGATTCTGATCAAGGGCATGTATCCTGGTTGCGGGCACATCCCCAGTAGGGGGCATGCAGGAGGCGGCTGATCGATGTCTCTCTCTCATCGATGTTTCTAACTCTCTCTCCCTTCTCTCTGTAAAAAATCAATAAAAATGTGTATAAAGAACTAGTCTCAAAAATATATAAAGAATTCTTAAAACTGAGCAGTAACAAACCAGGTGAGTTAGAAAGTGGGCAATAGATTTAAAGAGACCTTGCACCAAAGAGGATGTCCAGAAGGCAAATAGACGCAAGAGAAGACATTAAACACATTAGCAACCCGGAAAGCAAATTAAAAGCACAGGAGACTTCACTCCGTACCTATCCGGATGGCCCACATACAAAACAATGACAGCACCGGTGCTGGCAGGACTGATAGACTGGATTGCTCAAACCCTGCTGGTGGAATGTACAGCCCCGCAGACAGTCTGGAGGGCAGTCAGCAGTTCCCAAAAAACTAAATACATGTATGTAAACACCAACTACCCAGCAGTTACACTCATGGGCGTTTATTCCAGAGGAGTGAAGACTTTTGCTCACCAAAATACCACATGGATATACACAGCAGCTGTCTTCTTAATAGATAAAACCCAGAAATTATTCAGGTGTCCTTGGATGGGTGAATAAAGTATGGTATGCCCCTACAACAAAAACCAGTCAGACACAAGGAGAAATGAACTACAGATACACACAGTGAGGAGTGGAAAGGCCAATCCCAATAGATTTATACACTGAGCAATTCCACTTATATAACATGCTTGAAAATTACAGTAATGAAGAACAGACTGGTAGCAGAGGGGTGAGGGGAGCCCCCATGGTGACAGAAATGTTCTGTAGCTCAGCTGTGTCAATGTCATCATCCTGGCTGTGGTACCCAACCACAGTTTTGCAAGATGTTTCCATTAGTGGAAAAAATGATAAAGGGCATATGGGTCCCACCATCATTTCTTGCAATTGCTAGGGGAGAATCTATAGTTATCACAAAATAAAAAAATTAATTTAAATATTTTTATTTAAAAAAATAAAAAAAGCCCAACACATAAAAATTAATTAGCCAGATTTAAAAACAAAAACAAAAACCAGTTAACTTCAGAATTATGGAAGTTACTGTGGAGAATGCATTACCAAAAAACTTTAAAATACACACACACACACACACACACACACACACACACATATTTATTGATTTCCTCTCTGAAATCAGAGAGGAAGGGAGAGGGAGAAAGAGATAGTAACATCAATGATGAGAGAAAATCATTGATTGGCTGCCTTCTGCATGCCCCACGCACACTGGGAATCGAGCCCCCAACTTAGGCATTGAGGCCCCAACCTGGGCATGTGCCTTGACCAGGAATCGAACTGTGACATCTGGTTTATAGGCTGATGCTCAACCACTGAGCCACACCGGCTGGGCTAAAGCCAAACCTGACCACAGCAGTTCTGACTCAACAGGTTAACTCCCCACTCTCCTTCCTGTGCCAGGGAGGAGCCGAGAGATTCAGAAACTAGCAAGTGAGCCCTAAAATAAGTGAATCAAGCAAAATAATATTTTAAGAGACGGGTCAGGTCACAAAGCAAGAACTGGATCCACATCGCAGTACGGAGTTAGAGAATAAAGACTAGATTGTAGTCTCACTGACGTGTGAACGCAGATGGTACGGGTCAGGAATTTGGCTCAGTGTTTTCTGTGTATGTCAGACAAGGTGAACGCACCCCGATAAGGAAGGGGAGACAGAAGAGGCACGGGGTTCGTGATGCAGGCAGAGACGGGGCCAGGTGACCTGGATCACACAGAAACACCCTCTAACCTCGCCTCCACCAGGACACAACTCGAGAAGTCTGTCTTCGAGGCTGTGCCCTGAAAGGTGCCAGACCTCCTCCTTTTCCATCTTCCCAACCTCCTTTTCTCTACAAAGAAGGGCATCTCCTCAGGGCAGGCTGACGGGCTGCCCTGTCCCGTGCTGTGGCTCCAGGCCAGATGATCTGCGTTCAGGCGTCACTTCCAGGGACATAGCTTCACCTGCGCGACCACACTGCTACTGTCCCCTCGGTGTCACCACCAGAGTGCTCTTCTTCCCGGAGTGGTTACTGGTCCCCATCCATTCCCTGTGCTATCCCTTAATCTCACAGGAACTTATGGGAGCGTTTGGAGGCATTGCTACCCACATTTTATAAGTGAGGAAATAGGCTTAGAGGGGTAGGGTAGCTTGCTTGCTCAAGATGATAGAATCCGTAAGCGCAAATGGCCCATTTGATGTGTCAGAGCATACAACTGCAAACGTGTTTGTTTAAAATTAAGGAGAAATAGTCTTGTTATCGCTGCTTGTAAGTATATGCATTTGTTGTAAGAGATGCAAATATTATGGGCACTTGAAATGTGGGAGCTGTCTCTCCACCCCATGCCCCCAAACTCTGGCGGACACTGGGCATAACGTTTTAAAAAATATTGATTTTAAGGGGGAGAGAGGGAAGAGAGAGATTTGTCTTTTAAAAATCAGGTTGCACCGAGACCGGTTTGGCTCAGTGGATAGAGCGTTGGCCTGCGGACTGAAAGGTCCCGGGTTCGATTCCGGTCAGGGGCATGTACCTTGCTTGCGGGCACATCTCCAGTAGGGGGTGTACAAGAGGCAGCTGATCGATGTCTCTTTCTCATCGATGTTTCTGACTTTCTCTCTCCCTTCCTCTCTGTGAAAAATCAATAAAACATATTAAAAAAAAAAATCAGGTTGCCCTAGCTGGTTTGGCTCCATGGATAGAGCCAAAATCCCGGGTTCCATTCTGGTCAAGGGCACGTACTTTGCTTGTAGTTTCCTCCCTGGCCTGGGCCCAGATCAGGGCTCGTGCAGGAGGCAACCAACTAGTGTGTTTCTCTCACACTGATGTTTCTCTCTGTCTGTCCCTCTCTCTTCTCTTCTCCCTAAAAATCAATGGGAAAATATCGAGGGAAGCCTGACTGGTGTGGGTCAGTGGATAGAGCGTCGGCCTGCGGACTGAAAGGTCCCAGGTTTGATTCCAGTCAAGGGCATGTACCTTGGTTTCGGGCACCTCCCCAGCAGGGGATGTGCAGGAGGCAGCTAATCGATGTTTCTAACTCTCAATCCCTCTCCCTTCCTCTCTGTAAAAAATCAATAAAATATATATTTAAAAAAAGAGAAAAATATCGAGTGAAGATTAACAAAAAACACAAAAGAAAACAATAAATTAGTTTGCTTTTTTTTCTTGTAGATCTTTAAAATTCTTTGCATACAAGGAAAATGAGCCCTGTGTCATAGCTCTTACTAATATTTTCCTCTTCTGATTCTGTTTTATAGAGATTTTTGACCTATATACTTTTAATGGCATCAAACGGATCAGTATTTTATAGGATTTCCAGGTTTTGTATGAACAGATATATATCATCTCCTTGGACACAGCACAATGTCTGCCTCCCTCTCATCCCCTGAACTAACTAACGGTAAGAATTTTATTCAGACCAGAAGAATGGAGCCACGGTTAAACCGTGAAAGGTTTCTTTCCTGAGGGAGTCCACTAGTTATTTCCGTGTTCCCATTTTGGAACCTCTAGAATAGGAGACGCACCGACATGCCTCTCAAACACAGAGGGAAGGACACGTGGACGGGAGCCTCAGAAGTGACACAAACCAGAGGAGGAGAAAGAAGCAAAGAACGGTCACATGTTCCCGATTCACCGGGGGAGAAATCCCACACAGAGCAGCTTTTAGAAATCTTCTTTTGAGACATCAAAAAGCCTTTCTCAGGAAGACAAAAAACACACAACCCTAGACTCTTACATTTGTGAACATCCCCAGAGAAAGGGATGAGAGGCCGAAGTGGGAGGAAGGAGGGGAGAGAAGGAGGAGGAGGAGGGGGGCAGGGGACCAGGCCTGGATTGTAGCTGAAGTTCATCACCGGCACCTCCCGGCCCGCCCTGCCCAGCGCAGCTGACAGTCCTGCCCTTTTCCAAAGCTTCTTTCCCCTTCCCGGCCCCTCCGTGATGGCTCCCCAGTGGCTGAGCTGCAGAAGAATGCTGCGTGGGCTGGGATGCAGCCTCGAACCGGGCCCGCCCTGCCCCAGGCCGCCCCCACCTTGTGGACATGCATGTCTGTCCTCCCACCTCCACCGACGGCTGGGCCAGCCCCAGCGGCCCCCTGCGCTGACCCAGCTCGCCAAGGTCACCCAGGCTGGCTCCCCAGCAGCCCCCTGCACTGACCCAGCTCGCCAAGGTCACCCAGGCTGGCTCCCCAGCCCCCTGCACTCCGCTCCGCTCCGCAGCACTTAGCACCCTTCCTCCCGCACCACAATATCCCGCCCTGGCTTCCTGGCCTCCGTGCTGGTTTGCGCTGGTCTGCTCTCCCCTCTGGCTATTATTCTATTTTCATCTCCATCACCGCTTCCTCTCTGGCCATCGCTCCCCTCGCTTGGTCCACAGCCCGTTTCTCATTCTGCAGGCTCTTTAGTGATCTGATCCACTTACACCGGGCTGTCCCCCAAGGAACCCAATCTGGGTAAGACACCCCAAGTCCCCCACCCCCTTTTTTCTGAAAGGATGTAAAAGCCAGAGACCCAGACCCGATCCTTTTGTTTCCCCAGGTTAGCGCCACCCCCCACCCCCTGGACCAAGCCGGGAATGTCAGTTCAGCTTTCAGGCCACTTCTCCCAGTCCTCGCACCCACGTTCCACCTGAACTCTACCTCCCGCTCATCTCCTGTCTCCAGCTCTAGCGCCCCTCTATTCCAGCCACAATGATCTCCCCGAGGTCAAATCCCACGCTTCTATTCTGCTTAACACCCTCCTGCGAGGCCCTGCTGCCTTTGGGATGCACCCACATTCCTCAGCGGAGCTCACCCCGCCAGCAGGACCCCACCCTGCTGACTGCACCACAGGCTCTAGCGTGGATCTGATCTGGCGGCTGCCAGACGTGGGATTTCACAACCAACCGACCAACCATCCTTCAAACAGCGGCTCCAACAGCCTGTGGCTCCATCTTTATTTTGCAAGAAAAGATAGAAATGCGTGGTAGGAGTGGAAGGTGGTTATTTTATTTTTAAAATGTATTTCTATGGATTTCAGGGAGGAAGGGAGAGGGGGAGAGAGAAACATCAATGAAGAGAGAGAATCATTGGTTGGCTGCTTGTGCACACCCCACACTGGGGAAACCAGTCCACAACCTGGGCCTGGGCCCCGACTGGGAATCAAAACAGTGACCTCATGGTTCATAGGTCGACGCTCAACCACTGAGCTACACCGGCTGGGCAGGGAGATTGTAAAATATCAATAAAATATATATATTTTTAAGAGAGGAAAGAAGAGAGATAGAGGGTTAAAAACATTGATGAGAGAGAAACATCGATCAGCTGCCTCCTGCACAACCCCCACTGGGGATGTGTTTTCAACCAAGGCACGTGGGCAGGGAGATTTTTAAAACTATAAATAGGTAGAAAGGACATAATGTCAGAATATCTTTCCAAAGAAAGGGCAAATTTGGCACTAGATTTAATATGTAAAAAAAAATTTTTTTTCACACAGACATCAACAACCTAAGATTTTACTGTACGACATCAAGTTGTGCCTGATTGCTTTTTTGATGTAAGATTGCCTGTGTGGTGACCTTTACGAAAAGATCCTTTAGTGTCCCATTTTGTTCTGAAGTCCAGGCATTATCAAAAATCCCGTTTCGCCGAGACCGGTTTGGCTCAATGGATAGAGCGTCTGCTTGCGGACTGAAGGGTCCCAGGTTCGATTCCGATTGGGGCCATGTACCTTGCTTGCGGGCACATCTCCACTGTGGGGCGTGCAGGAGGCAGCTGATCGATATCTCTCTCTCATCGGTGTTTCTGACTTTCTATCTCTCTCCCTTCCTCTCTGTAAAAAATCAATAAAATATATTTACAAAAAAAAAAAACCCGTTTCACCCTGGCTGGGTATTCCGTTGGATAAAGCGTCATTCCGATGCACCCAGCTTTCGGGTTCGAACCCGATCAGGGCGCATGCAAGAAGCAGCCAATGAAAGCATAGATAAGTGGAACACATCCATGCTTCTCTCTCTTTCTCTCAAATCAATAAAGAAAAAAAAAACCAGTTTCATGCAAGTGTGTTAATAGTGACACAACGATGCTATTTCACTCCCAGATGAACCGAGAGGATGAAGAAGGGCAGCTTTCTTTGCTCAGAGAGAGGGCTCTGAATGCCCAGGAAACTGCTGGGTCCTAACAGTCTGCACCACCACTGCTGAGGCCTCGCTCTCAGTGTGCCAGCTCAGCAGCCTGATTTCTACAGACGGCGGGCGGGCCTGCTGGAACAGGCCTGAGGCCCTGGTGCAGGGTGCACACGGCCACCTGCCCTCCCCCCTCCTCCCCCTACCACCAGGTCGCCTTGTCCTCTGCAGAAATGTCTTGATCCCCAGATAAGGAAGCTCAACCTGCCCCTGGACATCTGTGAACAAGCCCGTTGACATGTGTCTGCCTGACGCTTCCGGAAAGCCCAGCGCGAAGCCTTATTTACCATTTATTACTCTGTCCCTGTGCACAGCAAACGGTCGGGTGTTCAGCATTTGTTAAATAAATTAATAACTGTATGTTTGGAGCGGAGGGTGTTGAGTCCGCTGGGCCTCGACTAGCTGGGTGATCTGGGGTAAAAGTTCAATTTCGATTGCTCTTAGATTTACCTAAAAAATTCTCATTTACTGTGCACTACCTGTTGGAAAAATATTTCAATTGTAAAGTGTCACTTCCTGTTAACAATTAAGTTCTGAATAGTGTTTTAGAATTATGATCATCTTTTACACATAACAGTTCATCCTCAAAGCCATGATAAATCATTTCCTTACTATTCATCATTCATTATAACAATAACTCCAGCGTTAATGAAAAAATGACCACTATGTGCCAAGGATCAAAGTTATCCTCTTTCCAGAAGAAGAACTGAGACGTAAGAGAAGGGAAGTACCTTGCCCAGATGTAGTGCTGTCTCTTTAAGAAGCAGATTTGGCAAGTGGCCAACTATTTAGTGAGATTTTCTAAGGCGCCAGGCACAGAGGATGCAGTGAGACACAGAATGCAGAGTTCAGGGTGCCTTCAAATAAGTATGTACATTATAATAGGCCACACTGATAAGAGCTGTCAAAGAAAAATGTAAAAAGGTTATAAACTGGGGTCTAATTTGGGATTTAGGAGTTAAGGAAGGCTTTTGTTTTTTTAAAAATATTTTTAAATTGATTTCAGAGAGGGAGAGGGAGAGAGAGAGAAACATCAATGATGAGAGAGAATCGATTGGCTGCCTCTTGCGCATCCCCTACTGGGGATCGAGTCCATAACCGGGGCATGTGCCCTCCAGAATCCAACCTGGGTCTGCAGGCCAATGCTCTAGCCACTGAGCCAAACCAGCTAGGGCTAGGGAAGGCTTTTGAAAGTAAATGCCAGTTCAGCAGATAAAGAATGAGAAGAGTTAACCGATCAAAACAGAGTCTTCCAGGCAGAGGGATCAGGACTGGCAAAGGCCCTAAGACAGGAGGGAGGGGGGGCAAGGAGGTCAGGGTGGCTTCAGGGCAGAGAGCCAGCCAGGGGAGGAGGAGGCAAGATGAGGCTGGAGACTCAGGCGGGTTGAGGATTTTGGTTCCCATCTTACAGGCGGTCAGAAGCCACTGCAGGGGATTTCCAGCAGGTGACATCATCAGATGTCTGCACTTGCAAAGCTGACCAAGTTGGGGTAGTGGAGGTGGTAAAGAGGGGGGCGAGGGGAGACGTGGTCGAGAAAGGAGACGACCGACTGGGTGGTGGCCATGAAGACGAGATGGTTGGAAGATAAAAAATCAAAGGACTGGCTGATGGATCGATGGAGATGGTTAGGAAAGATCTAGGTGTCCAAGATGACTCCTGGGTTTCTGACCTGGGTAACTGGATAGATCGTGGGGCTCTCTGCCAGGAGAGGGAACCTGGACAAAACCCCATTTTTAGGGAAGATCATGAAGTGAGGTGCAGACAGGTTGGGGTTGGGATGCTTTACCAACACTGGAGGAGAGCTGCGCTTACATCTACATGTTCGCTGTAAAAATCTGGAGCTCTGGCTGAAACCGGTTTGGCTCAGTGGACAGAGCATCGGCTTGCGGACTGAAAGGTCCCAGGTTCGATTCCTGTTGGGGGCATGTACCTTGCTTGTGGGCACATCTCCACTGTGGGGCGTGCAGGAGGCGGCTGATCGATGTCTCTCTCTCATCGATGTTTCTGACTTTCTATCTCTCTCCCTTCCTCTCTGTAAAAAAACAATAAAATATATTAAAAAAAAAATAGATCTGGAGCTCTGAAGTCTTGACCACGTGAAGCCAGGTGTGTCTGACTCCAGAAGTCACATCCTTAAATCACTCTATGACAGTTCAGGGGAGTTCACTGAACCGGGGTCTTCTGTGTGTCAATTTCACGCTTTCCCCACTACACTACCTTGCTAGAGATCATTCCTAAAAGTTCTTATCAATACTAGTCACAGAGGGTTGCTAAAAAAGCCCCAGCCATTTAACACTGTTAATGGAACTTAGAAAAAATCTTAATCAGAATAGTGAGCAGAGAACTAAAGAGTAAAGATGGAGAAGGAGACAATTCTTTTTTTTTTTTTTAGACTATGCATACTTTTGTTTAAGGGAGGCAACTTTTTTCTTCTTTTTAAAAACATTCATACCCAAGGAGCCCTAGCCGGTTTGGCTCAGTGGATAGAGCGTCCACCTGCAGACTGAAGGGTCCTGGGTTTAATTATGGTCAAAAGCACATGCCTGAGTTGCAGGAGGCAGCTGATCAATGGTTCTCTCTCATCATTGTTTATATATATATATATATATATATAGAGAGAGAGAGAGAGAGAGAGAGAGAGATAAAATTGATGCTTTACAGAGAGGAAGGGAGAGGGATAGAGTTAGAAACATCGATGCGAGAGAGACATCGATCAGCCACCTCCTGCACGCCCCACACTGGGGATGTGCCTGCAACCAAGATACGTGCCCTTGACAGGAATCGAACCTGGGACCCTTCAGTCCGCAGGCCGAGGCTCTATCCACTGAGCCAAACCGGTTTCGGCTCCCTCTCATTGTTGTTTCTTTCTACCTTTCCCTTCCTTCCTGAAACCAATAAAAAAAAAAATCTCACCTGAGGATATTTTTTTCGATTGACTTTTTTTTTAAAGAATGAGTGGATGGGAGGAAGGAAGAGGAGAGAGAGAGAGAAACGTGGATGTGAGAGAGACATATAGATTGATTGCCTGATTGGGTGGTGATAGGGAATTGAACCAGAGACCCTTTGGTCCTTGGGCAGACTCTCTAACCACTGAGCAACCGGCCAGGGCGGAGGCAATTCTTTAAAAGTGGGTTTTCCTAGAATGCCTTCCGCATGTATGTTTGAACGTACAAAGTGGTTTTTCCCTTCAGTAAATTCAGAGACTGTAAGATGTCATGTTGAAGCAAGTAAAAAACACTTTGCAAAGCCAAATGTAAACGATCGTGTACATTGTTGAAAGCTTTGGCTTTGATCACCAGTCTCCCACACTGATAACGGATATACCCGCTGTCAAGGGCTTTCGGCTTCCAGCACGTAGCACACGTGGGCTGGTCCCTAAGTGACTCAGTTTCTGGAGGTGCAGCTGAATGGAACCAGCATAATCACACTGGATTCTGACAAGTCCCTCCCTCACTTCCAGCAGAGAAGAGGAGTTCAGAACAGCTTTTGGAACTGATGGGTTACTTTTGAAAGATAATAGCTCTCTGAAGATATGAAATACCACTTAGACTACTACCCTTTTGAAGGGCACTCAAAGGTCCTCTGAAGTCCCTGATTTTATTTAAGCGAAGCCTATATGAATATTGTAATGCACCGCGCGCATCAGTAACAGAAAAGCACTCCCCACAAGTAAGATTGATTCTTCCAAGTGGTTTAGACCACTTACCAGGATGAAAAAAACTGCTTTTTTCAGTATTATTAATAATTAATAGTTGCAGGCCCATCAAGTCAACTTGAACGAGCCTGGCCATTTGAATTTTAATATATTTTAAAAACTGGATTTCAAAGCTAGGAAACGTATCTTATTTAGTTGTGGTGACAGAATGGTATAAATCTATTTTAACATTTCTTTAGTCAATCCTCTTCTTACAGTAATTAAAAAAGTAGGGCCACAAGGAACCAATAGAACTTATTTTGACTTCGGGAAACACGAATTTGTAAAAGATTTGTCTTTTCAATTATATTTTGTTAACATTAAAATTAGTTTTTAATTTCTGAGTTGAGGCCAGTTGAGGAACAGTGTAGCTGTCAAGGAGAAGCAAGTCAGAGATTTATGGTGAATAAAGACTTGATATTAAAGTGGTAAACTCTAAAGGCATTATGCTACAATCAACTCTAAGGAAATCTACATATGAGCACACAGGAAAATGAAAAACCTAATCTAATTTGCTTATAAGAGCCCACCAAAGCAGAGACGGCCTTTTTAAAAATGCCGTATGATTAGTAAAATCAATCTGAGGAAATAGCGCAGTGTATGCCAGAGAAAGGAGCACCCACTGTGTTTTCATTCAAAGTTTTGAGTAATTTATGTTAGTATTTGTGGGCAGGAATTCTCATACTTTTTTGGTATCAGGATGCCTTTATTAAGCCCACTGTGTGCTAATGGAACACTTTCATTAAAAACGTAGTATATTTTCCAAAACAAATTAGTGAAGTGGCATCTTCTTATAATTGTACAAATCTCGTTGGTAGAAGAGAATTGGGCTCTGCGTCTACTCTGTGCTCCACTGACTCTGTTGTGATATTTGTTTTGGTTGAGTGTTTTTTTTTTGGTTAATCCTCACCCGGGTTATTTTTCCCATTGATTTTTAGAGAGAGGGGAGGGACGGAGAGAGACAGAGAGAAAAGCATGGATGTGAGAGAGACACATCGATCCGTTGGCTCCTGTAGGTGCCCTCCCGGGGGGCGGGGATGTGCCCTTGACTGGAATAGAACCTGCGACCTTTCAGTCCACGGGCCGACACTCTAACCACTGAGCAAACTGGCTACAGCTTGGTTGAGTATTAAAGAAAATCCAGTCTAACTCAACAGTATAGCTGGGGAAAAAAAAAAGCAATCTTTAATAGCGATTTTAGATAATGGTGGGTATTCTTTGATATGACATCTAAACCCGACAAGCGATCGTTTCTTAAGAGTTGTGTGATCTAAAAATACATGTCAATGGGCACTCTTTTCCTACTCCATTTCAGTAAAATTCATCGCTCTCTCTTGCGCGTGGCATGGACTGTTTGCCTGCACGTGACTTTCCACATGATGCAGTGGTCATTTGGAAATGTCAGCTCGCTGAGCTATGTGGATCTTCCCGAGGCGGACACATTTTCAACAGGGAGAAAGGCCAGTCACATATCAGCATCGTCATGACAACAGTTTTGACCTCATGGAGCCCAGAAAGGGCCACAGGCTTCACAAGGGACCGCAGACAACACCCAGACAAGCCCTGTTTCAGAATCACTCTGGGGATGTGGAGACCAAGTGACCAGGCATGGTGTAGGGAGCCACACACACACACACACGTGGACATGTTTCTCATGTTTCTCAAGACCATTCTGATGCACACTTTGGCGTGGTGCACACTGTTTGAAAGACCTGTATGCTAAACGTTCTTGTATGAAACAGTTGTTTCACACGTACTGAACTTGGCACATCAAAGTGCTTTACAAAAATGCCTACCGCTGCACAGACTGCCTCGAAGTGAGGAAGTCACATGCTACACACCTCCTGCATGTGGACTGGGGATTATGTATTTGAGCATAGACATTGGCCTCTAACTTTTGCACCATAAAAAGAAAGAAAAAAAAAGTCTGTGGATGTCTTGGCCTGCCAACTCCTGATAAGGGTTCTGTGGCTGCTGACTCCATCCCTTAATGGCCTATTAGCATTGTAAAACACTGGATCCTATTTACTATTGATTCCAGGTAATATTTCAATTATGTCAGTTTGATTTGCTAATAAGAATTCTAACCTCTTTGGGCATAAAAAAGGTTTAAAAAATGTCCTCAATCTAAGGCTTCGGATGTTTAACTTTGCCTTTTGTTTCTTCATCAGGAAATAAAAACTCTCAGCTTCCTTTAAGGTTGAATTTCAGGTCTCACTTTGCAGCCTGAAGACGGTGAGGCAGCAGGCAAAATGATAAATGCCCTTTCACCATTCTGAAGTTTATGGGACAGTCGCCAGCCAGCCAGCCAGCCAGCAGTGCTGCCTTTACTGTGACCGCGTAGTGCCACTCTACTTGCCCAGAGTTTCCCAGTTATTTCAGGGCAAGATGCCAGGGTCTAGAGACGAGAGACAAGAGAGGCTCCAGGTCTGAAGAAGCTGATCCAAGCCAATGTGACACACTAGCCTTCACTTTCCTAACTCTATTCCCCACATCCTCAAGCTGGGAAAGCAGACCCCCTTATGCAGTGTCCTCAAGGTACATATTCTATGAGGGTTGTTTTATAAATTTGTTTTAAAAAAATGTATTTTATTGATTTTTTACAGAGAAGGGAGAGAGGTAGAGAGTTAGAAACATAGATGAGAGAGAAACATGGATCAGCTGCCTCCTGCACAACCCCTATTGGGGATGTGCCCACAACCAAAGTACATGCCCTTGACCAGAATCGAACCTGGGACCTTTCAGTCCTCAGGCTGAGGCTCTATCCACTGAGCCAAACCGGTTTCGGTTTTTTTATAAAATTTTTATATTACAATGAGAGGCCTGGTGCACAACATTCGTACACTGGGGGTTTGGGCGATCCCCTCTCTCAGCCCAGCCTGCGCCTTCTCGCAGTTCAGGACCCTCTGGGGGATGTCCACCAAGGGGTCTTTAGTGCTGCCACGGAGGCGGGAGAGGCACACTGACCACCAGGGGCAGCTCCTGCACTGAGAGTCTGGCCCCTGATGGCCAGTGCACATCATACCCACGGGTCATTCTGCCATTTGGTCAATTTGCATATTAGCCTTTTATTATATAAGAAAGCGTAGAATTTGGAGGACAGTGCAAAGTTTTACTTTGTTATTCTTTAAAATAAACTGTCACTGGAAATTTTTAGTCTATGAGCTAAAACATGCCTAGTGTTTATTCTCTGCTGCTGGAGTATTTTGGTGGAAGTTGGTGGTGCATATGTCTATTTGCATCCTCTTTGAAGGGGAGAAGCTTTAAAACGCCAAAGCAAGCAGTTGGACTGTGCAATAGCGCTGCAGGGGTGGTTTATCGGCCACTCTTTGACTCCTTCACTGTTGGCTATTGGTGGCACTTAACACTGGTATTATCACTCCTTGTACCTGGAGATCTCACGATGGTTTCAGCACCAGGCCAATTCTTTGGCTAGAAGGTAACCTTATGGAAACCACACGCTGAAGTGAGAAACACCCAGTCCAAAGGCGTCTAGTGTATTAGTTGTAATCTTCCTTTCTTAACCATCACCTTTTCATGGCTTCAACACATCTTGCAGAGACACTCAGGGGTATTTAGGACGGCAAATACAATTTAAGAATCATTTCTGGTTTGCAGCAAGCCGGAGGCCATGAGGGTTTAAAACGCCTTAATCCTGACTCTCTATGGACATTTCAGGCCTCCGGGATGAAAACGCTAGTGGTAGGCACACTCGGCTCCCGAGCTGGGCCGGGGGTCCTCACGGATGGTCCCGCCCTAGGAAAGGACAGGCTCAATGTTGGGCACACCCAGAGCACCTGGGAGCTCTGACCTTTCAATGTTGCATTTCACTGAGACGATGAGGTAGGAAAACGAATACCACTGAGACTCACACACTCGGGGAGCCCGCTTCATGATGCACAATTGAACACTGCAGATGGATGGGTGGGGGTGGGGGGAGAAGCTAAGAGCCTGGGGTACTTCCCGAAGGCGCGATTAGCTCAGCAGTTGCAAGTTTTTGCAGTCCATGGCGAGGCCACAGCGGTGGTTCCACTCTGCCCGCTCGCTCACTTGCTTGCTCTGCTACCCTATTTCCCTGCCAGCTCAGAGCAAACCTTGCTTCCTAAGCCCTTTCTGCACCTCTCTGCAGCCCAGGCCCTTTCTGCACCTCTTTGCAGCCCAAGCCTTTCCTGTACCTCTTTGCAGCCCAGGCCCTTTCTGCACCTCTTTGCAGCCCAGGCCCTTTCTGCACCTCTTTGCACCCCTCTTTTTAAACGTTCATGGCTCGGGGGCGGGGGGTCCCCTCCACAGAGGCCAGTCGGGGCTGGGGAGCGGCCTCAGCACCCCCGATCTTCCCCTCCCTTTTTCGGAGCCCGGTGGGGTGGGGCGGGGTGGGGTGAGGTGAGGGCGGTGCTGGCCCGGAACGCGCGGCCCAGCGGCCAGAAACCACAGCGCAGCGCCGGGCCCTCTCGCGGGCGCACCTCGCCCGGGGGCCGGAAGCCCGCGCGGCCTCGGGCTCGGCGCGCCCCCACCCCCGCCGCCGTCGGGGCCGCAGCGGCGCCTGGACAGGCCTCCGTCTCCCCGGCTCGGCCCTGCCCTGCCCGGCGGCCAGAGGGGCAGCGGCCGCCCCGCCGGCTCCGCCCGCTCCCGGGGGGCGGGGCCGGCCAGGCCCGGAGGGCGCCGGGAGGCCCGGGCGCCGGCGCCTCTTCGGCCCGCCCCAGCCTCCGGGGACGGGGAGGGGCGGGGTCTGGGGAGAGGAAAGGGGCGGGGCGGGGCGGGGCGGGGCGACGCGACGCACGGCGGGGCTGCGCGGCCCCGCGTACGCGCGCGCACGCACGCGCACACGCACGCGCACGCGCTCCCCCCAAGTCCCGCGGAGTTTAACACAATGCCGACGCCGACGCCGACGCCGTGCGCGACGCCCCGGCCGGCGCCACAGACCCGGGCGCCGGGGGCGGGCGGTGGCCCAGACTCCGGAGGAGCTGGAGGAGCGCGCGCGAGAGCCGCAGACAGCGCGAGACCCAGGGAGGCCGGAAGCGCGCGTGCGCGTGCGCGCCCCCGCCCGCGGCCGGGGAGGCGGAGCCGCGGCCGGAGCGGCAGCAGCTGTAGGAGCCGCTGCAGCTGGGAGACGCGCCAGAGAGGCCGGGCCTGCTCCGGTCGGACCGGATCCCTCCCCTCCCCCCTCCCCCTTCTCCTCCCCGCTCCCTCCCCTCCCCGCTCCCCTCCCCTCCCCCTCCACCAACCCACTTCCGCAGCTCGCGGCCTGGCCGCCGAGGCAGCAGCGGCGGCGGCGGCGGCAGCAGGAGGCGGCGGGGTTACGCACCTGACGGGCCAGCCTCTCGGAGCTCCGGCGCGGGACGCTCACCGGCCGCCGCCGCCGCCGCCGCCAGGACGCCCTTCGCGGTGGCGGCGGGAAGGGCGGGACCGGCGACGGGACGCGGATCGCCCCCTCCTCCTCCTCCTCCTCCTCCTCCCGCCGCGGCGGCGCGCGGGCGGGGCGGCGGGCCTCCGTCCCCTCCCCCTCCCGCCAAGGCCCCGGATGGAGCCGCCGCCGCCGCCTCGCCGCCGCCTGGCTCCGGGGGGCGGTTTTGTCCGGCGGCCAGAGCCCGGCGCCAGGCGCCGCCACCGCCCGCGGGGCGCCCCTGCCCTCGCTGCCCAGAACCGCGTCCCCCCGGGGGGACCCGCGCAGGGGGCCCTCCGCCTGCCTCCGCCCGGAGCCGCGGCCGCTCGTCGCCTTTGTTGCCGCCACCGCCGCCTCCTCCGCCGCCGGGAGCCGTTTGCGAGCCCGGTGCCCCCCTCCGCCTCCCGGGGCCCGGGCCGGGGCGGCACGTGGGCGGCGGCGGGCCGGGCGGGGGCTGCGCGCTGCTTACCTGTCGCCGGGGCTGCGGCGGCGCGGGGTGCGGAGGAGGCGCCGCCGCCGCTGCCGCTGCCGCTGCCGCTGCCGCTGCCGCTGCTGCTGCCGCTGCCGCCGCGGTCGGTGTCTCCGGCGGCGGCGGCGGCGGCGGCGGGGCTTTTCCTGTCCGGTTACGTTCAGGTCACATGACCGCGGGAGCCGCGGAGCGACGAGTGCAGAGGCTGCGAGGGGCTCCGGCCGGGGGGGGGGGGGGCGGCGGCGAGCGCAGTGGCGGCAAGAGCCCCCTCCGCCCGCCTCCCCCCGCCTCCGCCTCCGCCTCCGCCTCCTGCTGCTGCTGCCGCTGCTGCTCCCGCCGCCGCCGCCAAACTTCTGCGGAGCGTGTGCCGCCGAGGCCGGGGAACTTGGCCCAGCCCCGGGGCGGCATGCAAGGGGGTAGGTCGGGGGACCCGGAGGGAGGATGGATGGAGGGAGGGAGGATGGAGGGAGGGATGCAGGTTGCATCCCCTCTGCAGGCTCCCGGTGCTTTGACATCTCTCGCCGGTCCCCCCCCCACCCCCCCTTTCCCGACCCGAGTTTCGCCTGCAGGACCTGACGTGCCGGAGAACCGCCGGGAGCATCCCGAGCCACGCACCCCCTTTTTCACCCAGAGGCGGAGGGGTGCCGCGCAGGTGGTGCCGCAGCTTCGCACAGGCGGGCGGGCGCTGTGGGTGGAGGGGGGGGGCGCTCGGCGTGCGGGGCGGCGGGTCATCCCGCTCGTTGGGTCTCAGCCTGCGAGGCCGGGGGCCGGACACGGGGGCCGCTCTGAGCGCAGAGGCCCCGGAGCCTGTCAGCGGGGGGGGGGGGTCCCCCAGGCGCCGGGACCGGGCTGGTGGTGGTGGAGGCGGCGAGGTGGGCTGCAGGTTTGTGAGCAGCCGCGCGTGCAGTGTTGCCAGGCCTGGGCGCGCGAGCTGCCCGGCGGCTGGGGAGGGAGGCGGCACCGGGGCCTGCTTCCCTGCAGTTGGGTGCGATGTGGCGGGGGTGCAATGTGGCGGGGGTGCAATGTGGCGGGGGGCGTTGAGGCGCCCCGCTGACTTGGAGAGCGAGCGGGGTGGCCCAGCGCGGGTGGCTCAGCGGCTGCGCAGGGACCCGTCTGAGTCCTGATCCCCGGCACATGCCCAGGCTGCAGGCTTGGACCCCAGGGTGGGGTGTCCAGGATGCACTAAGTCTATCACCCGCCTCTGGACCACTCACTACAGTTGGCTGCACGCTGCCCGCTCTGTCTACACAGAAGGAAGCAGTCGTCGGCGGCACGACCTGACCAGCTGGGTCACCAGACCAAACGCAGCGTTTTGGGAGGGACACTTGTGCATGGGAAACTCAGATGAGTGATGGCGGTGTTCGGGATACTTTGGTTTTAAAGCGCGTTATCTTGGTTATGAGGCCGTTGGTTTGTCGTCCAGCTCGCTTTGGTTTACACGGTCCAGTGCCCTGGCACATGGTTCGCCAATATTGAAGGCGAGCTTCCTGGCTTAAGGGCCAGGTTCCCATGCAGAAGTGTCCCTCCCAAAACGCTGCGTTTGGTCTGGTGACCCAGCTGGTCAGGTCGTGCCGCTGACGACTGCTTCCTTCTGTGAAGGCAGAGCGGGCAGCGGGCAGCCAGCTGCAGTGAGTGGTGCAGAGGCGGGTGATAGATAGACTTGGTGCCTGCCTGCCTTGGCCTTCTCTTGTTCTCTCACCAGCTGGATAAATGACTTGTTGAGGGGTCACGTGGCTGCCTACAGACCCAAATTCGGACCCTGATGTTAGTGTTTCTAGTGCACTGTCACCGAAACATCGAGGTTGGCCTTCAGACTGACGTGCCTGCTTCTTGGGTTGGCTCTCCGGTTGAGATCTGTTTCATCTTAGTAGGAAACTGAAGTGATTTTGATTGGTACACAGTCATAGCTAAAGATCGTTGGGTCCTTAGTTCTTTTAGACCTTGACCGAGAACTTTCAAGTTTATGATATGATGGAGTGCTGACATGGAGAGTGAACTATTTTAAGAGAGGAAAAGGAAAAGTGGACAACAACGAATGCTCAAGTTTTAGATAAAAGCCCTGAAGTAGAAACTTGCCTGTGTGTTTAGAGTAATTGGCTTTGAGTCAAAGAAACTATGCTTTTTTTAAAAAAATAGATTTTTTATTGATTTCAGTGAAGAAGGTAGAGAGAGCTGAAACCGGTTTGGCTCAGCGGGTAGAGCGGGCTGAGAGTCCCGGGTCCGATTCCGGTCAGGGGCATGTACCTTGATTGCGGGCACATCTCCAGTGGTGGTGGTGGTGGTGGGAGGAATGCAGGAGGCACCTGATCGATGTTTCTCTCTCATCGATGTTTCTCACTCTCTCCCTTCTTCTCTGTAAAAAAACAATAAAATATATATTAAAAAAAAAAAAGAAGGTAGAAGAAACATCAGTGATGAGAATCATTGATCTGACGGGCTGCATCCTGTACACCCCACACTGGAGTTCAAGCCTGCAACCTGGGCATATGCCCTGATCGGGAATCAGTGACTTCCTGGTTCACAGGTCCATGCTCAACCACTGAGGCACACCAGCTGGGCAAAACTGCTTATTCTTAAAACCAGTGAAGAGTTTCTCAATACTACATTTTATGTAATTGTATAAAAATAGACCTATTGGTTATTCCTGAAACTCAATCTCATTCCTAGAGTAAGTGCTGTCAAGGACTGGCCTACATTTTTCTTCAAGAGCTGCTACTCTTTTTTTTTTTTGGTTTCAGAGAGAAGGGAGAGAGAAACATCAGTGATGAGACTCATTGATCAGCTGCCTCCTGCACACCCAACACGGAATTGAGCCCACAACCTAGGCATGTGCCCTGAGGGAGGATTGAACAGTGACCTAATTCATAGGTCGAAGCTCCACCACGGGGCCATGCCTGCTAGGCTAGAGCCGCTATCCTTGCATTTGGAAATGATCTGTTTTGCTGCTCGTTCTCTCAAGGCATAGGCATGCATTCTCAGATTTTGTTAAGTATGCTAATTAGTTTGATTTTTAGTCACCATCAAGTCATAGCATTTTAAGGGATGCTGTACAGATTATATCTGCTTTCTACAACTTGAAGTAGGAATATTTAAATGGATGCATTCGCAAAGGTTGGGAACATAGTCTTTGCAAGAAGGACTAGTGTCCAGGGAAAGCTGGTAGTCTGGTTGTGGGAGAGGCACAAATAATCTGAATTAAGTAATAAGAAAAATAAGTTAAATGATCTGTTTAGTGTTTATGTGCTGATTTTGTATTTGGGAAATACATTTGGCAGATTAGGAGTTCAAAAATAGTTTCACACATTTCCCCCCAAAAAATCACAGTGCAAGCAAATAAATAATCTGAGTGGATTTATCTAAAGTTGCTATACATAAATACTCTGCAAACTCTTGTAGTGCTGAAAGTTTTGATAGGTTACGAGGTACATGAGAAAAATATTCGCTTGCTGTGCTCTGAAGAGAGAGGTCGGGTGAGTCTTGGACTCTGGGCAGAAAGCATTTTAGTAATCTGTATTTGTTTTTTTGCAGAAATTAGTGTGTGTGCTCGGGTTGGAGATGGAATTTCCTTTAACATTGTTTATTAAAGTAAGATACTAATCATTGTGGGTGTCTCCCAGAGCAGCCTTTTCATACCTAATTTTATGGGTAACCTCTTAGGTTTGGACAGTGACATGCTTTTACATGCTGCACTTACAAGTCTACCATGCCTTTTGTCTTTTATATCAAGCTTAACATATAAGTCAGAAAATAGTCTCTTACTTTATTGGTTTGGTTATACAGTTTATAGAAAATGCTCATTTTATAATTGGTTGTTGTTGAGACCATATTCCCTCAATAGTTCCTATACTTTAGGGAACATTTTGTCTTAAACCTAATTGTAGGCTTGTGAGTTTCAAACTTTTTTCAGTTGTGATGCTAAGACATATGCTTTGTGAAATGTACACAAATATATAAAATTGCAAGAAAGTTTTCAGGAACTAGTACTTGTTATCAGTTATAAACTCAGCTTCTTTTCTAACTAGTTCATTTGTTTGTTTATTTTTTAAGCTGATTGGGTGCCTTAAATTGATTTCTTCCATCAGAAATGGATGAGGGTTCAGAGTTTGAAGGTCACTTGTTTATCTCAGACAGTTTCTAGGGATCAGGAATCTGGGAGCAGGTTAATTAGATCGGTGGTTCTGGGTGAGAGTCTTCCATGAGGTTGCTTACAGGCAGTATGTTGGTGGGCCCACACTCCAGCAGGAAATGCGCGCAGTTGGCAAGTCTCCGTATTTTCCCGTTGGACTCCTCGAATGTCCTCACGCTGTGGTGGTGCGTGGTTTCCCCAGAAAGAGTGAAACAAGAGCGAGCCCAGGAGGAGGCCGCACCATCACTGCCACACGCTGTGAGTTAGAACAGGTCACCAAGTTCAGCCCGTGGCCATTGGAGCGCTACTAAGCTTCATGTCTTAGAGGGAGAAGTATCAAAAATTTGGGCGTTTTAAATAACCAACACAGTTCTATATTTTTCCTGTTCATGGATGAATTAGGGTTGAACGGAAAGCCTTGCTAAAATGTCAGTCTTTAAGTAATTACCATGTTTAATCCATTTTTTTCTCTGAGGGCATCTAGTCTCATTCTCTCCTCAATCTTAGAGAGGAGAGAGAAATCGGGCTCATGTATTGGAGGGGAAAATACCAGTTTTTCTCTGGCTTTTGTCATGAATAATCTATGCTAATAAAGATGAGAAAATTGGCTGATTTTTAAGAAATCTTTTCTAAAGAAGTTATGGTGTATAACTTGTTCTCTAGTCTTCCAGTTTGCAAGCTTTTACATGATAGTAGTTATACTTTCAACTTCTAACTCTACATTCGGCCTTTCGAGTCTGGATTCAACCTATCGAAAACAGTTTTTTTAATCCATGGTTGAGAATCCCCGGTTGGGAAACTGCTCTTGGGAATGTGAAATAGTGTTCTCGATCCATGGTTGGTTGAATCTGAAGATGGCTGGGTTTTTTAGTTGATGTGAAGTTTGTGGATACGAAGGGCCAACTATATTTATTGGGGGGAAAATCAGCTTATATAGATGGGCTGTGAGGTTTAAAGTTATGTTGTTCAAGGATCACCTGTACTTATTAAAAGAATTGAAACTACTTATTGTTAGCTTCTGATGCTGTCTATATACTGACCACCAGATTGTGCTACTGGTGTAACTATAGCAATTAGCACATTTTCAGGACCTAAAAGATGTTATAACTTAAAAATAATCAGGGTTTGTAAAGTATAGTGTAAAGACAACTATGTACTACTTTCTGCTGTGAAATTTTCATGGAAACGAGCTAGAAGGATTTGTTCTAAGACTAGTTTTGGCTTACTGGTACAAGGGGCTGGAGGAGACCTTGACATTGGTCGTGTGAGTGAAGCTAGGATCCATTTCTCAGGCATTCCTTGATTTTTTAAAATCCGTTATGCTTTTCTGGGTGTTAGGTGGGGATGTAGTAAATTATCTTACACTTTTGCCGAAACCTGTTTGGTTCAGTGGATAGAACATTGGCCTGCAGACTGAAAGGTCCCAGGTTCGATTCCGGTCAAGGGCATGTATCTTGTTTGTGGGCACATCCCCGTAGGGGGTGTGCAGGAGGCGGCTGATCGATGTCTCTCTCTCATCGATGTTTCTAACTCTATCCCTCTTCCTTCCTCTCTGTAAAAAATCAATAAAAAATAGTAGAAGTGTAAGATAAAAAATTTTTTTAATATAACAGATTGGATAATGTCAGCTTTTTTCTTAAATATCTTTCTGGTTTCTCTTAACCACCAGGGCTCCTGACAGTTCCCATTGTGCTCTAAAGCACTGGTTGTACCAGTAAATCTATGTTTTGTTTCATTGTGCAGAAGGATTGAGAATGCAGCATTTAAAAATTTCATTTTGTTAACCCTCTGTGAGGAAATCTCCCCTGAGGAAAGGGAATTTGAAAGAGGCACTTTAAATCCTCTTTAAAAACGGCCAATTCGGAGCTCTCAGAATTGCAACTAAATAGACTTGGATTGGAGGTCCAAAACATTCCTCTTCTCGCTCTCATCACCTCCCAGCACAGTGACACGCAGTTTGAGAAGGGTGGCTGTGGAAAGGAGAATTGAGTCCCTGAGATTTAGTACTTAGTATAGTAAGTGGAGCAAGAGGGTGCTAACGAATTACTTAGTATCTGTATAAACAGTATAAACCAGTTAATAGGCTCTAAGTTCGTGGTTCTCAGAGTTTAGTAAGCCTAAGAATCTCCTGGAGAGTTGTAAAAATCAGGTTGGTATCTGCGGCCTGAGGCTCAGATTGTAGAACACAGGGCACCCGGCTATTTGCTGAAGCAGTGGTCTGAGCACTGGACTTTGGAAAAACTGCTCTAAGTGGTAGAAAGACAGGTCAGTAATTAAAAATAGGAGGATGTGATTATTTCCTCAAAATATAATCTAAAAACTATTCATTTTTTATGTAGAAACATAGATTGCTGGCTGCTGCAGTAATCTAGGCACCCCAGAATGCCTGCTGGCCGCTACTTGGTATGTGTAAAATGTGTAGTTTAAAAAGCCTTTTAAGCAGTCGGAATATTTATATTTAAACTAGAGGCCTGGTGCACGAGATTCATGCCCTGGTGGCAGAGGGAAGGGGGTCTCTCAGCCCGGCCTGTGCCTCTCGCAGTTCGGGTCCTCTCCGGGGGATTGGGCCTAAGCCGGCAGTCAGACATCCCTCTTGCAGTCCGGGGCTCTTGCAGTCCAGGACCCCTTGCTCCTTACTGCCCACCTGCAGTGGAGGTGGGAGAGGGACTCCCCCCCACCCCTCCCGCCACTGTGCTTGCCAGCTAGGAGCTCAGCTTCTGACTCAGCGGCACTCCCACTGTGGGAGCGCACTGACCACCAGGGGGGCAGCTCCTGTGTAGAGCTTCTACGCCCCCCGGTGGTCATAGTGCATCATAGTGACCAGTCGTTCCGCCGTTAGGTTGATTTGCATATCACACTTTATTACATAGGACTAGTGGCCTGTGCACACTGAAAGGAAATTAATTAGAAGGTTTCGGGCAGGGCAGGACTGGGCAGGAAGGGCCAGACACACCCTGGAGCCAGCCTCCCACGGTCCCTCCCCAGCATCTGTGGAGTGAGCAGGGCCCCGCAGCCTGGCCTGTGGAGATCAGGCCAAAACCAGCTCTCTGACATCCCCTGAGCGGGTCCCAGAGTGCAAGAGGGCACTCCGCAAAGTTGCTGTGGTACAGGGTGTGGAACGCAAATGCAGGTGTGCAGTAAACCAGATGTGGGGCCGACAGCGCCCAGCAACAACGTAACCCGTGGCCGAAGGTGGAATCGCGGCCTCTTGAGGAATCGATCTCCCGTCTTTCTGGTTTCGGGTGCGTCACTTGGGAACTGTGCTGCCAAGTCACTGCAGCTTGGCAGCTCCCGTGTTGAGAAGTTGCCCCCTGGCGGTCAGTGCCCATCATAGCAACCAGTCGGATGGTGAGCCATTTCTTTTGGGATTTATTTATCTTCTACAATGGAAACTTTGTAGCCTTAAGCAGAGACCTAGGCCGGCCAGGGGGTGTGGAAAGCTTGGCTTCCTCCATTGCTGGGGGCAACCGTAGCCTTCTCTTCTCTCTAGCTCCATGGCTAACGCTATTTTTGTTGGGATTTATTTATCTTCTATAGTTGAAACTTTGTAGCCTTGACTGGAGGCCTGGGCCGCCAGAATGTGTGGAAAGCTTGGTTTCCTCCATCACCAGGGAAACCCAAGCCTCCCTCCTGCTTGCTCAATGGCTGCAGCCATCTTGGTTGGGGTTAATTTGCATACTCGCTTCTGATTGGCCTGTGGGCGTGGCTTGTGGGCACAGCAGAGTGGTGGTTAATTTGCATATTGCTCTTTTATTAGATAGGATTATATCATGGCTCAGTGTGTCTCAGTTGATTGGCGGGTCATCTTAAAACACCAAAAGGTGGTGGGTTCAATTTCTGGGCACATATGTAGGTTGCAGGTTCCAGTACCCAGTTGGGGGTGAGAGGCAACAGATTGATCTTTCTCTCTCTAAAAATCAGTAATAAAAAACTATTATATCTAATGTATGCAGTGGAATGTATTATCATGAGTTGATGTCTAACGATTGATCATTTTTCTCCCTGGAAACCTATATTTGTTAAATTTCCATCACAAAACATTACCCTAATACAATAAATTTTTGTGCTTAAAGGCCTTATCTTTCTTTGCAATGTATTTGTGTATAGTTGAAATGTTAAATTATAATTTGCCATGACCATAAGGCACATGTTCATATTTTTTTGATATTAAAATTGTTTTATAATGAATGCACACTTGAACCATACAGCAAATTGTTTGTTGATATTGGGGTAAGATTTTATTGGAAACTTCACTTTTAAGAAAAAAATATTTTAAAATATATTTTTGGCCCAAACCAGTTTGGCTCAGTGGATAGAGCGTTGGCCTGCGGACTGAAAGGTCCCAGGTTAGATTCCGGTCAAGGGCATGTACCTTGGTTGCGGGCACATCCCCCGTAGAAGGTGTGCAGGAAGTGACTGATTGATGTCTCTCTCTCATTGATGTTTCTGACTCTCCCTCTCCCTTCCTCTTTGTAAAAAAATCAATAAAGTATATTAAAAAAAATATATTTTTGTTGATTTGAGAGGGAAAAATATCAATGATGAGAATCACCGATCAGCTGCCTCCTACATGTCCCCCATTGGGGATCACACCCACAACCCAGGCATGTGCCTATGAGCAGAATCGAAGCTGGGACCCTTCAGTCCATAGGCTGCTACCGTATCCACTGAGTGGAACCCGGCTAGGGTGAGAACTCCCCACTTACTAGGTGGGGATATCATGGAGGCTTCATTGACCAGTACTTCAAATTGTCCTGTTTGGCTTCCCAAAGGTTTTAACGTATAGGTTAAATATAACTAACCGTTCTTAAATATAGTGGACACAGCTCAGATTCAAGCGGGGTGAGAGATGCCTTCTGTAGCTTTGATTGGAAGATGGATTGCAGGTGTGTGCATGGCACAGCAGTTTTATGGAGGTGCTTATGTGGAACTTGACCTAGAAAGCAGTGACTGCACTACCCAAGCCCCTTGGGGTAGAAGTACGTCAGAAGACTGCTACTTGAGAACTCTTGCGTGTGCTGCAAAAGAACCAGGATGGTCACCTTCGCACGGGCACAGCAAACGGAGTCATCGGTAGGTGTAGAGATGTCTGTTCTCTTGTAGAATGCTACGTAGTAAACAGGCTGCAAAATGACAGTGTCCCCGTTTTAAATAGAAGAATCCTCTTCATCCGTATGTATAAGAATGTGTGAAAAAGAACATTTAAATTCACCCTGGTGGGACAGTGGGACAGTTACGCATAAAAAGGCAAATGAAGGCAAGAACTTTTTTTTTTTATTGATTTTTAGGGGGGGGGAGAGAAATATTGATGAGGAACACATTGATTGGCTGCCTCTTGCAGGCCCCACCCGGGCATGTGCCTTGACCAGGAATTGAAGCGCGTGACTTCCTGCTTCATAGGTTGCTGCTCGACCACAGCGCCACACCGGCTGGACTGCCTGCTTATTTTACACCAGAGGCCCAGCGCGCACGAGATCGTGTGCAGTTAGGGTCCCTCGCCATCTGCTCCCGCTCCTCAGTCCCTCCTGCCACCCCCTGGTTTGCTGTGGTGCCCGGAGCCTGTGGCTGGGGGAGGGACCAAGAGGTCGCCATTCCACCGGCTCCCCACGCTGTGATGGGAGGTGTTCAAGGCACCTCATGGAGACCGGTTGTCTGGTCGTCCTGGACACCGGCTTTATATACAGAGATAACATTCCTGAGTTCCTCCATGGTTTCCTAGCCACCGCCATGATTGGGATTCCCTGCGGGTAGGTTAGTAGCAGTGTCCAAAATCTAAGCCTTAGTTAGCCTTTAATGAGTGTCTTTGCTTAGATTTCCTAGGTGCTGAGCATACCCCAAGTTCTTTAAATTAAAATCAACGTTTTTCTTTCAAATTATCAGTGTTAACAGTCCCAAATACTAGATTCTTCATAGTTTTTATTCAAGCAGCAAATACATTTAGAACGGAAGATTATAACTTCTTGATTAAAAAATAAATACCTACTAAATAAGAGACTCCCCCCTTCCCACATAACCGTGAACATTTATTTTTGATTGTAGAGCTGAATATGTCTTGCAATAACACTTTTCCTTTGGTCTTCACTTGATTATAAAAATACTCGTCCCAATTCAAACATTACCTTAGGGTGGAAAAAAAGCGAGAGTTATTAATTTCATGGCAAATCATTGGTACACGCTAACACGACTCTTCCAAGTTGGCAATTAATGGAGAATTCTGAAGAAAGTGAGTACGTATTTTCCCCATGTGGCAGCTGCAGCTCTGCGGCTCAGGCACTTGCTGTGGGCTTTACATTGTATGTTTTAAAATGTAGAACTTCTTGCCGAGCCCGGTTTGGCTCAGTGGACAGAGCGTCAGCCTTTGGACTGAAAGGTGCCGGGTTTGATTCCGGTCAGGGGCATGTACCTTGGTTGCGGGCACATCTCCAGTAGGGGGTGTGCTGGAGGCAGCTGATCGATGTCTCTCTCTCATCGATGTTTCTAACTTTCTATCCCTCTCTCTTCCTGTCTGTAAAAATCAAGATATATTTAAAATGTAGAACTTAAAACAGAATACATTTACAAAAGTATTACCACAGTCACTTGAAACTTAACCTCACTTCCAAATAGACTTAGTGATGCAACAAAGCCATGTTCTTTCTGCCTAGCATTTTCTTTAAAAAGAAAAAAGAATTATTGCTTTTTTACAGAGAGGAAGGGAGAGGGACAGAGAGTTAGAAACATTGATGAGAGAGAGACATTGATCAGCTGCCTCTTGCATGCCCCCTACTGGGGATGTGCCTGCAACGAAGGTACATGCCCTTGACCGGAATCAAACCTGGGTCTCCTCAGTCTGCAGGCTGACGCTCTCTATTCATTGAGCCAAACCGGGTAGGGCTCCCTAGCATTTTCTATGCCAACTTTTCATTTTCGTGAAAAGGTGACTTACCTCTATGGTGATGAGGATGACGATCATCCACTCCAGGCGGAGCGCCCTCTTCTCTGTCAGATGGTTCCGCATAAGGTCTGTCAGCTCCATGCAGTGCTGAAGTTTCTCATTCATGACCTGCATTAGAGAAATAGTGAAAAATAAGAAATACGGACATAAGAATAAAAAATACCCTGTACTTAACACATTTAATTCAGCAAGTAAGTAACACGGTCACATGCTTCAAAATTGTAACGGTTCAAAATAGGTATCCAATGAGAAAGCATCCTTTCAATTCTCGCTCCTCAATTCTCTCCCCAAAGGCAACCTGCCAATATTCTGTCTCCTGCATCCGTCTAGAGACATTTTGTATGCACAGATTGAGCTGCAAGAAGTACTTTGCATACTGAAGCTCTTTTATTGGTTAGGTTTCGATGGAAGATCTAAATATATATTAGTTTCCGAGTCCTAGTTTTTGGTGGCTGCCCGTGGATTTTAGCAGTTATGAGAGGTAAACCTGAGACATGGTTCATTCAGCATGGCCTTAAGATAGCAGAAACAGTGATTAACCACCTTACATTACAAGTCAGTGTCCAAGCCCGCAAACACACGACCTGCTGCACGCTCGCCACTAGATGGCACTGCTTTTGGTGCTGAACTGCAAAGGTTCTGCCTGATGCTGGTTGAGGGAGTTCACAGAACACAGAAGCTTTGAATTTGAGGCTAGAATGGGACCACTGGCAAGTTATACCTCCTAAATCTCTGTAGCTCACTTTCTTTTGGAAACTGTTAAATCTGGAAACATTTTAAAAAATAGTTTGATTCCCCTTGATTACTTATGGGATGTGCTGAGTGGAAACTTGAGACAAGTGGGTTTTGACTGAAATGTGTTATGTGCTGTATCTATAATAATAAAAGCGTAATATGCTAATTAGACCAGATGTCCTTTTTTTCCGGACAAAGACACAGTGGGCGGGGACTGAGGCAGAGGGGCAGAGGCCCTTGGCCGAGGTGGCGGGCAGTGGATGGGGCCAAGATCCTTGCAACGGATTTTGTGCATCGAGCCTTTTGTAAAACTAATATATATTTTATTGTTTCTTACATTTAGTTTTCTTTTTTATTGAATTTATTTGGGTGCCACTGGTTAGAACTTTCTTTCTTTAAAAAAGTTTTTTTTTAATTTATTTCAGAGAGGAAAGGAGAGGAAGAGATAGAAACATCAATGATGAGAGAATCACTGATTGGCTGCCTCCTGCACACCTACTTCTGGGGATCAAGCCCACAACCTGGAATCGAACCTGAGACTTTTAGTCCACAGGCCGACACTTTATCCACTGAGACACTCGGGCCAGGACAGAACTATATTCTGATAAAGTCTCAAATATAAATGCTTGATCCTGATTTCTCTGCCTGAATTTCTAATTGCCTATAAAACATCTTTTGGGTTTCCCGCCAGCACCTTAAAATTTTGCATTTCTCAAACGAACATTGACTTCCTGTTAAGTCTACCCTCTTGGATTCCCTATCTCAGATCAGGTCAGTATCTTCTCGGTCACCGAGGACAGAAACCTTTCATCCCCAGCCCTGCAGTTACCTCTGGGGCTCTCAGAGGCTCCCTCTGTCCTGCTTCCTGGTAACCCCCAGGGGCTTTCCTCTGCGGTGGTTTCAACTTCTCAGTCCAAACAGGTTAGATCCTGTCAGCGGCCTGCTTATGACTTTAACCTCCACCGCTGCCTTCGCAATAGCCAACAATTCTGGATCGGTTAGTCCAGTCACACTTTAGCTGCTGGCTTCCCCTGCAACCTTGAAGGCGCAGCCTTGGTGATACCCTCCAGCCTTCTGCTCCTTCCTCAGTGCTCCAATGGCACTTCATTCTGCCTCAGAGTCATGCTGTCTCTCCTGCACCCTTCCCTCCTGCCCCCCTCTTTCAGGGAGTTACCATAGGATGCTGATCATGGTATCAACAGCCACCTGGAACCCTCCCCCACCTCCTGAGAGCCAGAGGGGACACGGGGGAGGTGCAGACCCAGGCTCAGACACACGTCCCGTCCCGATCCTGGGAAGTGGCCAGGCTGAGTGCAGTGTCAGTTGGGGTATTCCCTCTCCCCACACCCCACTGTCCCATCTGAGAGAGAGTGCCGCTGAGAAGGAAAGAGCGAGGCCAAGCTGGCAGAGTCTGCTGCGGAGGGAAGCAGTCCTGGCGGCCAGGCTGGGTCTGGGCAGCGGACAGTCCCCTTCCAAACAGCCCCCTTCTGCTGCGTGAGCCGGTGCAGCTTAGCTTACACGTACACTCTCACCCCCTCCTGTCCCCACCTCGCTCTGCTTTGCCATTTGTCTGCTCAGCGCTCACAGACAAACAGCAGTCATCCTTACTCTGCTCTCCCTGGCCTTCCATGACTCGAGGACCCTCTAAGCATGCATCTGCATGCTCACTGTCACTGACAGTCCCAGACCCCAGGCAATGGTTTGAAACCCGAGAACTTCCTTCTGGGCCATGAGGCCTCCAAACTCTCAGCAATCTTACCTATCTGCAGACTGAATACCAGAATATGCTTTCACTCAGAGCTGGAAATTACAGACAGAAAAGGGGAAGTCTAGAGATCTGAACAAAAGTCAACTATTTCTCCAAAAGCAATTAAATCCAGTGTCTCAAATTTCAAGTTTGTCTTCACATAGTGAGGCAGATGATAAGCAGCACTGTGTGCCCTGTAAAAAGTGCAAATCCTTACCTTAACTCGACGAGTAATGCTTAGGAACTGACAAGTTTTATCGTAAAGTTCTTCCAGGTTTTCTCTGTCCCAGTAGAAATCCGGAGTGATCAAGAAGTCTGAACTCAAGTTTATACGGTGTCTGAAATAAAAGGAAAATCATAGTTTTATTTTCTCTCTTGAATTAAGAATCATGGTCTCTCTTATTTTTTATATGTACTGCTTTATTGACAATTGCTAATCTTTGTAATATTTCTGAGAAACAAATTTAAAAGAATTTTAAAATTGTAAACTAATTCAATCTCTACTATTAGTATTATTTATGAAGTAAATTGAGTACAAAATGAAACTTTTGTTCCTACTTTTTTTTTTGACTAATAAGTTTTACAGTATACCCAAACATTTTTGTGTGTGTGGATAGGAATTAACATGGTTCCAAAGTAAAAGAGAAAAAGGTAAAGACTGACCACTCTTCTTCTTCCCACCTTCCTCTCCCTCCTATCCGCTGACCCCTAACAATGTCAGCTTCCCCTGTGGCCTTCCAGGGTATGTGTGTGTGACAGTCTCTCTTTCCTAATTTCTATCTATTTTTACAGAAGAGGTTTAAGCTCCCTTTGAAATGAAACCTAAGTTGTAGAAGTAACATATAAATAGCTCACTATAAAAAATGAAAAATCTAGGGAAGGATTCAGAAAAAAAGGGCTAAGGCCTCTTAACCCAACACACAGCTCAAATCCTTCAGGCCCTGCAAACGTTGCTGTGTCCTTCCAGACCTTTTTCTGTGCATACACACGTGCATGTGTGCACATGGATGTGTGGTATGTACACACATCAATTTGAATATGGGTATTTTTGTTGGTCTACACAAAGGCAATCACACCATATATAATTTGTGCATTTACTACATTCCTTTTAAAACACGAGCACTTTTACGGTAAAGAGAAAACCTGGGGTAAGAACAGCAGGCCTCCACAGAAACTATTCACAAACCTGAGCATATTTAGTCCCAACTTCGGAGTTTTGATTTAATAACTGGCTGTATCAAGTTCCGCTTGCATTCCCAAGACCAGAGGAGGGGCTCTCTCTACCCCACCTCTTAGAGAACCCCAGGCTTAGGTCTGCTGTGGGTGCGCCTGGTGGATGTGCCCTGAGGGGGGGGTCCCTGAGCTATGAGAAACGCCTAGGTGATAAAACAGGGACCACCACTCCCAGGCCGAGGACCTAAAGAGAACGTGGAAAACCACCTCAGGTCCACGGACTCCACTCTCGTCCCCTACACCAGAGGGGATGAAACGTGGAACAGGGCGGCCTATTGAAAACAACTCTGAAGCATCAGGATTTCCTTTCCATGAAAGGACAACAACAAATCGGAACATTTAACATCTCCGAACATGGGAGGCATCTTTAAAACTGCAGTTCTCTTGTAGGTGGCAGCTGTGACTTAAAATGTCAACGCCTTAATTTATTTCCCTTATGCTTTCCTTTTTATGTAAGCCCCAGAGAGAGTGTAACAGAATTTACACCCAAGTAAAACTCCAAGAGCTATTTCAGCACGTACAAGACCAAAGCTCTGATAAAAAAAACACTATCCCAGCCCAGCCGGCCTGGCTCAGTGGCTGAGCATCAAGCTATGAACCAGGTCACGTGACAATTTTTGTTGTACATACACACGTGCATGTGTGCACATATATGTGTCGTATGTACACACATCAATTTGAATATGGGAGGCAGGCTCGATCCCCAATGTGGGGCATGCAGAGGCATCCAATCAACGATTCTCAATATTGACATTTCTCTATCTCCTCCCTTCCTCTCTGAAATCAATAAAAGTATATGTATGTTTGGTGTGTGTATATGTGTGTGTGTGTGTGTGTGTGTGTGTGTGTGTATATATATATATATATATATTTGTTTTTTGTTTTTTTTTCCCTTAAAGCACTGTATCATAGTTTTAAGTGATAGTAGCACCATCCCTCCTGGGGCATGTTATGTCGCCTCCATCAATGAAACGTGGTACCTCGCTTGTCAGGAGCAATTAGATCTCTTTAGCATTATGATGCAGTGACATATTTTCACTGAGAATTCCCATTATCCAAATGCTAGAAGGTATCTTTCTACCTTCAAAGAGCATCACCTATGCTCTCTCATGTAGGTTTAATGTAGATGAACTCTGACCTCTTTGGCACAGGTAGACTTTCTTCAGTTCGGTCCTAATACAGCCCCTGCTTCTCATGGGTAAGAATGCTGCATGCCTATAAAGAGCGAAGTGAAACGGCGCCAAGCCCCATAAAGGTGCAGATGTTGACTCTCCTGCAGAACTACAGGAATGTCTTCTTGAGATCATTAAACAGATGAAATATTTACTGGGAACATTTTACCTGAGGGCAAAGAGTTCCCCCATTTTCTGCATAACTTCTTCATGAGACAGTTTCACTTTCCTCCCAGTTTTTAAAGCCTATTCGGGAGGGAAAAAGAAAACATATATGCGTACACATATATCTGCAGAGGAAAGAGGCCCATACAGCAAATTCTGAAGCATTATCCGACATACATGACATCTCTTGGATAACCCTTTCCCAATCTAATAAAAAATGCTTAATCTTATTAGGTAGAAATTTTATATCCCCCTTTTCATTTCTTTTCTTACCTACATTTTCTATATTGTATGTTTTTAATCTTTTATTAAAAATTCAAGACCTCTGCCCTGGCTGGTGCTGCTCAGTGGTTAGAGCACAGGCTCAAGCACTGAAAGGTCAAGAGTTTGATTCCTGATCAAGGGCACATACCTGGGTTTCATGATCCCTCCCTGCCCCAGGGGCATAGTTGGGGTGCATGTGCTGGGGCGGGGGACTGGGGGGTGGGGAGGGTTGGGAGGGGTAGAACCAGACAAAGTGTTTTTCTCACATCAATGTTTCCCTTTTCCCCCTCCTTCCCTTCCACTCTGAAAAGCAACGGGAAAAATATCCTCATGTGAGGATTAACACACAAAAAATTCAGGACCTCTTACCCAAGTATAATTAGATTTATTTTTCCACGGTAAAAAGATTAATTAAAGCAAGTTTGATTTTTAATATGTTTTCAAGTTTTGATAAACTGTGCATGCATTTTTCATGCTACTATTTTTTTCACAATTCAGCAAAATACCTTTTTTAATCAAGAAAAATGGTCATAACCTCCTTCCTTAGAGAGGAAACACTTCACTTTTTTATTCTTTGATGCAGTTACATTAAGAATTCCGCATCATCAGAGGAAAAGTAATTTGAATTTTACACCTGAAAAGTAAAAACAGCCTGACCAGTATGGCTCAGTGATTGAGTGTCAACCCATGAACCAGGAGGTCATGGTTCGATTCCCGGTCAGGGCACATGCCTGGGTTGCAGGCTTGATCCCTAGAGTGGGGCATGCAGGAGGCAGCTGATCAATGATTCTCATTGATGTTTCTCTCTCTGTCTCCCTCTCCCTTTCTCTCTCTGAAATCAATAAGAAAAAAAGGAGGAAATTAAAAAGAAAACAAATATGAAGTTTCTTATTCATCATCTTATATGTAAGTGGGATTTTTTCTTCTTTAAAGTATAGCTTTCCTAATGTTTATTATTATTTTATTGTACTCCTAAATAGATGGGTTTAGTGGAAAATTTGCATTTTTTTTCCCAAAGAGAAATCGATCCTTGAAAGCAAGCATAAAATTGGTATAATTACCTCTGGAATTGACTGAATAGATTCCACAAATTGATCCAGTGATGCTTCCCAAATAGCCAGTTTCACTGGGGAAAAATTTCACAGAGGATCATGTCTTTATCATCACCTTCACATTTACACAAAATGCAGGACACAGTACCTTTCCCTCCACGTCAACAATAAGACAGTGGTCACCAACCGGAAAGTTGGCGACTGCTGCTCTAAGATGCAAATCTGCTAACAATTTGGAAGTGACATTTAAGAACAGCTAATCATCATAAGGGACAGCACTGAAGTGACAAAAGACAGAGGAAATGAAGTTGATTTCCAAGCCCTGCTGGCAGTCCACAGCTACATTTAACAGAATTCCTGATTTTCTAATATTGTCGCTTGAAAACCAGAGAAGGAGCTCCATCCTGGGACAAAGGGCGGCTGCACAGGGGGGGCAGAGACAGGCTTCCCCCGCACCCCCCAATTCCTTGGGGCTGCGAGTACAGCTCAGAAGTGCCTGAGCCTGCAGGGTGGTGTGGACAGGCCACAGTGCAGACTGAGGGCAAATAATTCTCCAGGATGCCCAAACCGGTGTGGCTCAGTGGACAGAGCGTCTGCCTGCGGACTGGAAGGTCCCAGGTTCGATTCCGGTCAAGGGCATGTACCTTGGTTGCGGGCACATCCCCAGTAGGAGGCGTGCAGGAGGTGGCTGATCGATGTCTCTCTCTCATCGATGTTTCTGACTCTCTATCCCTCTCCCTTCCTTTCTGGAAAAAATCAATAAAACATATTAAAAAAAATAATTCTTAAGGAACTTCTGCACTTTCATCAGGGGCATGACCCTCCCATTTCTGTGATAAACGAGGGTGTTTCTCTCCAGAGGCTGTGCCAGTCACAGAGGGCGGGGCCTCCCTGCCTGCACCAGAGACAAGCTGACCATGACCACACAACAGGCAGGAGGGAAGGCAGGCAATAACCACGATACAAAATGTTTTTGGAGGGGGTGAGCTTTATCCATACCATTAATAAGCTACGAGGGGCTTCGGCACAGATATTTCTATTCTATTGTTTTTTCTCTTGCAGAAAAAAAAAAAAAAGGAATGCTAAAGCTTTGCTGAGTATTCGATAAAAACATGTCTAAATCGTTACGAAATACTTCACCTTCCCTTGAAATGACAACTATGCAGCCCTCTCTCGGAGAAGTAGCACTAACCTACCTGACAGGCACAGGGCATTCGAGAAGGCGAATTTCTCCAGGATGGCGTCATCCACATCGAGCTCCGAGTTTAACCGGATTTCTCCTCGGTGCAGTTTCGACTGCCCCCTGTGTAAAGGGAACAACATGTATTTTGTCAGACTTAAAAAGCACTGACTTTTTTCCTTTTGAAAAAGTCACTTAGAATCTTTCTAGGGGTCATTTTGGTAATTTGTATCAAGAGTCTTTAAATAAAATGTTCTTATACCCTTTGATTCAAGTAATTCCACGTCTTGAAATTCATCCTAAGAAAATAAAAGATGTGAAGAGGGATGTGTGTACTACAAAAAACGTCGTGGTCCAATGTTTAATAGTAAAAAATTAAGAAGAAATGAGCCCTAACCGGTTTGGAAGATGTTTAGTGGAAAGGAAAAATAATCACAATAAACTGTTAACTGAAGCAAATGCTGAATTGGAAGTACAGACAGTGTCAAATCACACGGATGTCATGTGAATGGGGGGGAGATGGCCGCTGTGAGAACTAAGGGGTCTCCTGGTTGCACAATTAACAGGCTACGGGCTCCATCCCGGTGGGGTGCGTATGGAAGGCAAAGGATGGATGTTCCCCTCTTTCTCTCCCCCTTCCTCTCTAACCAATAGTTAAAAACATGTCCTCGGGCGAGGATTACACAAACAAACAAAAAACTAACTTGCCCATGCAGAGACCTCGGGAAGGGACTGGGGAGGGGCGAATGGAGGGACATAAACCTCAGAAGCAAGTGGGAGAGGTTAGGGTGAGTCTCCCCCCGGGAGGTGAGACAAGAAGAGATGGACACGGGAGGGCATGCAGGATCTGCTCACCAGCCTCAGGGGGAGGTACACAACCAAAGACCAGGGGGGAGCCAGAGCTGAGCAGCCCTCAGCCCAGCTGGGGGAGCCGCAGAGCCCGAGTCACAGGCAGGCTGGGCTCAGGACCACGGCGCTGCCGGCTGCTGGCGAGGGAGGAGGCCTCACTGCGTGAAACCAAGTCACCGAGGCTGGGCCCAGAGCGTGAAGGCCTGACGCTTCCTTAGCCTGACAGGTGGGGAGAATGAGGCCGGAGTGTGTGTGTGTGTGTCTGTCGGTGTTTGGGGGGGGAAGGGGAGCATACCTAGAAGCAACAGTTTGATCTGGAGGCAGAGCACAAAAGGGGGTTCACGGTAGCCAGAGCCCCAAGGCCAAGTGCTTAACAATTACTAGACTTCCATCAGCTCCTCGTCTTGCAGTGTCCCTTAGGTTCCCACCCGCACTCAGGTTCAACTACCGCTACCACGGGCTCAGGTCCGCCCTCGCTGGTCAGGTGCCCTGGGGCACCACGGGAAGCCGGTTAATCGCAGTGACAGGGTTTCTGCCAGGACTGGATGAAATGGGTGCAGAGAGCGCGAGGAACAGTGTTGGCACGGGCAAGCAGTTCGTCTTTCCTGGTGATCACGACTCACATGTACCCCACCCCCCGGGCTTTCAGTGTCTCTTCCTAATGGCCCCGAAGCGCTGTTTTCCTCTCTTCCTTTCTTACCTCGTTTCCCCGAAAATAAGACCTACTTCCAGTTTTGCCTCTCGCTATAATATAAGGCATCTCCCAAAAATAAGACCTCCCTGATAATAAGGCCTCCCTGGAATATAAGGTCCCCGAAGCTACCGTAAAGCGTCTGACTCCTGATTTAAAGAGACCTCGCCCTGCCTGAACAGCTCCGGCTGCGCTGCGGCCCATCCGTGAGCTGGTTTGTGATGATAACGGCTAGTGTACCATCTACAGGTAATCAATTTCCTTTTTTTTTTTTTCCAACAATAAATGTGCACCGTATTCTTCTTCATGGAAAAATCAGACATCCCCTGAAAATAAGACCTAGCGCATCTTTGGGAGCAAAAATGAATATAAGACCCTGCCTTATTTTCGGGGAAACAGGGTAGCATTCCACCAGACAAGGAACTCCCTGGGGAAAAGACCTTTAACCTGGTTCCTACTGCCTTCTCTTTACCCCTAGCATCTCTCTCATTGCTCCCACCCCCTGCTGAGACAGCCCTCCCACCTCACGTGGGACAGTGTGCCAGGACCCACCCCTCTCTGCAAGTGGTCCTCTCAGAGCCCCCCCTCATTACATTTCTGGAAATGCCCACAATCTATCTCCTGGGAAAAGGGACTCAAGAGAGAACTACTAGGAAATCTGCGGGGATCGTTCTGATGCAGACATACCATTTTACGGATTTAGGCTGCTTGCCATTTTGGGGTTAGGCTACCTGCTTGTTTTAATTTATGAGTAGCCCCAGAAGGTAAAGAAGTAATATTTACTATGCAGGGTGGGCAAAAGTAGGTTTACCTGTTGTGAGCACACAAAACGGAGTTTGTTCTTATAGGATTTATTCATTACTGTTATTTTCCATACCTACAACTGTGACCTGCCTTTGCCCAGCCTGTATTCTTAAGCTTTGCATCTGCACCAACAACTGTTCTTAACTCTAGTCTACGAATTCAGCTAGCGCAGTGGTTCCCAACCTTCCTAAGGCCGCGACCCTTGCATACAGTTCCTCATGGGGTGGTGACCCCAACCATGGCATTTTGCTACTGTGATGCATCGTGATGTAAATATCTGCATTTTCCCATGGTCTTAGGCGACCCCTGTGAAAGGGTCGTTGGACCCCCAAAGGGGTCGCGACCCCCAGGTTGAGAACCGCTGAGCTAGCGCCTATCCCGGCCGCCCCTCCCCGAACCCGGGGCCACGCTCACTCTGTCTTCGTGTAGTTGAGCTCCTCGTTCTCCCAGTGCACCAGCGCCGTCTCGTAGGGCTGCACCTCGTGCTTCTCCAGAACCTGCATCACCTGCTTCATCTGGAAGGAAAGGAAGCCGGAGCTGAAACGACCGCTCCCTCCGTGCGGCGGACGGGGACGTTTTCATGACAGCGGATGGCATTTCTCCTGCCGCTCGGGGCCGAAGGAAAAGGCACTTCACTGCTGAGACCGGTGTGGCTCAGTGGATAGAGTTGGCTTGCGGACTGAAGGGTCCCAGGTTCGATTCTGGTCAAGGGCATGTACCTTGGTTGTGGGCACATCTCCACTGTGGGGCGTGCAGGAGGCGCCTGATCGATGTCTCTCTCTCACCGATGTTTCTGATTTTCTATCTCTCTCCCTTCCTCTTTGTAAAAAATCAATAAAATATATTTAAAAAAAAAAACTATCTCTCCCTCACCCGTCCTCTCTGAAATCAGTTAAAAAAAAAAAAAAGAAAAGGCACTTCACTGTGACAGTCAACTCACCGGGAGGATCTATTCATTCGGAAAACACAAAAGAGCACAGAGAAGAAAATAAACACGATCATCGACCCACACCCCAAAGAAAACCGCTAGTAAAACTGCGGTTTGTACGCTTCACATTTAACTTTTAAAAAATGTTAAGTAGCCCTATCCGGTTTGGCTCAATGGATAGAGCGTTGGCCTGTGGACTGAAGGGTCCCAGGTTCAATTCCGGTCAAAGGCACATGCCCAGGTTGCATGCTCAATCCCCAGTAGAGAGAGTGCAGGAGGCAGCCAATCAATGATTCTCTTTCATCATTGATGTTTCAATCTCCCTCTCCCTTCCTCTCTCTGAAATCAGTAAAAACAAAAAGAAGCAACCAATGAGTGCATAAATGAGTGGAACAACAAATCAAATCTTTCTTTCTCCCTAAAAATCAATAAATAAATTTAAAAAAATGTTAAGTAACAGACTTGAAAACATTTAAACAGCACGGAGGTCCTGAAAGTGACAATCTTACCTGCTCTCCTCAACTCCTAACCCCCCACCCCCCGAGAATAGTTATTATATTGGACTCCGTGCACAGCCTGACACTTTTTTTCCGGGTGTAGGTCGTACATTGTTTTTTACAGGAAACTAGAGGCCTGGGGCACAAATCTGTGCACGGGCGGGGTCCCTCAGCCTGGCCGGGGATCGGGTCAGTCAGGGCCATCTTGCCCATTCCCGATTGGGGGGGTAATGGGAGGCAGCCGGCTGGGGAGGGACTGCGGGAGGGCATGTCTGACCCTCTTACCCAGTCCCGATTGGTCGGACCCCCGCAGCAAGCTAACCTGCTGGTCAGAGCATCTGCCCCCTGGTGGTCAGTGTGCGTCATGGTTGAATGGTCGACCCAATGGTCGACTGATCAGTCCGACACTTAGCATATTACACTTTATTACATGGGATGGGACCGTAGTGCGCATAGGAACGTTTTCATGCAGAAACTGCAGTCTGGTTAGCCGTCCTAAATGTGCACCAATGGGGGTAGTCCTCTCCACTAGGACGAAATGCACATCCGTACATGCATATCCTCATGGCCTCGTGGGAATATTTCTTTAGGAATCGCTAGATCCAAGACACGCACACTTACTATTTTGGATAAATTTTGCAAAACCGCTCTCCCAAATAGTTTTCTAATTTTAGAATCCAAACATTTATGAGAGCATTCTTTAAAAACGCTGGTATTATCAGCTTTTATATCTTTGCTACTTCAAATAGCCAATCTGTATCATCTTTTTATTTGTTGTTCACTTATATTTTCCTTACCTCCGTGCACACACGTGTGTATGTGTGTTTACTCTTAATAAAAGTGGAATTACATGAGCTATATTTTTCTAACCAACTCTGTTATTATATTAGTTATAGTTTGTAACCTGCTCTTTTAATTTATCTGTATTGTACACACATTTTCCAACACTTCCTAGGAATATTTTTTCCACACGATTCTTAAGAGCTGTGGTATATTCTACATTTACTACAGGAATAAACTCGTAAAATTTGTAGTATTTTGGTTATTTCTCCATTTTGATGTTGTAAACAATGTGTTAATGAACCTCAAGCATCATCCACCATGTATATAACTGCAACCATTTCCTCTGGATAACTTTCTCCGTGTAAATCGCCCAGTTACGTATAAAGCTTTGGCGTGTACGCTCAAACTGCCTCTAAAAAGGTTAATTAAACAAATCCTGATTGGGGTACAGGCGAAACTGTTTCCTGTGAGTGATAAAGTCCTAGAAAACTGAGCTAAAAATCAGACTCAGAGGCCCAGCTCCCCGTGAACTGCGTGTACATAGTATTCATTTTGTAGGTTACCATGTATGGCGTGTACTTCCTTCTGACTGCAGTGTACCTGGGGTTGTTCTGATTCTTCAAAAATCAGTGTGTGCTCAGAGGATGCAGGAGATTGATCAGCCAAAATAGGACGTATTTTGGAAGATGAAACTGCTAGGATAAATATGACATAATGCGGAGCAAACAAGCTGTGGATTACCTGTTAATTGATCTCCCAGTGGCTCAGATGGTTGAGCGTTAACAATTTATTCTCAGAAGACTGTACTTTTATGCTTTTACACCTTATGAATACTCACGGTTTTGTCTTTTACATTCCAGAACACAGCTGCTCCTTCCCTAGTTTAAAAGAATAAAAGAATCAATGAAGTGAAAGCTAGAATACATCATTCAGGGCCATACATAAGGCCATGCTTGGGTGTCTTCTAGAATGTGCCCGGGATGCAATTAAAAAATACGTGATTTATTACCGATGTGACATTATGGTTCCTAGATGGATCTGCCAACACAAAAGCTACTCTTTGAACTCCTGAGAAAACCCGACTCTCAACAATGCCTGACTTCTCTCTTGGTTTGCAGAATAAATCTCTCTTATTATAATACTCTGGAACGACGGATCTAGACAGTGGTATACTTGCGTCAATTTTGATGTACAAAAGTCAGAATAAGGACATTTTTGAGACTCCTCTTGGTTCTCCTGCAGATTCTGCTATAGGAGGAGAATAGAGGGCCATGCTTTTCACAGCTGTGGAATAGAGAGACCGAGAAGAAAGAAAGCCGCAGGCGGCACAGGCCCATGGGGGTGAGGCCCCATCCTCACGGTGCTTCCGGAAGAATCGCAAGGAAGCCACAGGTGCCTCGGAATCCAATTCCAGCTTCGATAGAATTTAAGGCCTAAAAGCTATAAACCCACTTGTTTCAATTTCTGTGCGTGTCGAGGTGTTTAAGCAGAACCTAAAGAAGGGAGTTATGGCTCTGAGTTACTGCCCGTGTTTCTGTTCTGCCACTGTAAGTCCCCTGATTGTGGAAAACTCACTTAATTCCCCTAACACCCCCTCCCGTTTCCTCCGCTGCAATATGGGAATGACAGGC
The DNA here is from genome assembly GCA_011751065.1 of Lasiurus cinereus. Taxonomy (NCBI): domain Eukaryota; kingdom Metazoa; phylum Chordata; class Mammalia; order Chiroptera; family Vespertilionidae; genus Lasiurus; species Lasiurus cinereus. The sequence continues at coordinate 4,663,840 of JAAGEH010002529.1, read as the reverse complement.
CTTTCTCCAATGTTGGGAGGGTAGCCCGACATTATCCTAAGTGGTTTCTATTCTGTTCCCCTTCCCCTCAGCGCCCGGCAGTATGTGACATTAAAATCACCTTTCAATAAAGGGCATAAGTGTGAGCCAGGTCGCAGTGAAAGTGTCTGGCAGGTAAAGCGGCTAGAACAACGGTTCTCAACCTATGGGTCGTGACCCCTTTGAGGGTCGAACAACCCTTTCACAGGGGTCGCCTAAGACCATTGGAAAACACAGATACGATTCATAACAGCTGCAAAATTACAGTTATGAAATAGCAACAAAAATAATGTTATGGTTGGGGGTCACCACCACATGAGGAACTGTATTAAAGGGTGGCAGCATTAGGAAGGTTGAGAACCACCGGGCTAGAACATCAGTTCCAGAGCTGCAGAGGGAGAAGGAGAAAGGGAAGAAAAGGCAGCAGGGCAGACGCCTGAGTCTCATAAGCTAGGGGCCCTGAAGCTGAAAGGAAAATGGGTGCTGTACCAGGACTTAGTAAATGCAAATCCAGACTCAGAGACAAGCCAGGGGAAGGTTATTTGCTGCTTTTAAACGTGATTTTACAGGAGGATTTACCAGAAGGTTCCAAAAACGGACAAACACTCCTGGATATAATAAGAATCAAAGACACAATTAAATCACAAACTCACTACTGAGAGAGGAGGCACAGCTGCACCTGTAAAGACTACATTTCCCATGCTTCCACCTCCCAGTGGGGTTCCTGCCTGTCTTACCTGAAGAAGAATATGGTTCCGGGATCACCTTCTTTGGCAGAATTTTCCACAGCCATCACCAAAATATTGGCTGCATCTGTGATTTAAAATAAATGACTGATAAGCTATGCCACGAGGTGACACAAGGTTTAAAAGGCACCTATAAACGTTTAATCAAGAACTCATGATCATTTCTTCATACACCATTAAGCACTCTATTAGCACGCTGTCCATCTTTCTACTAAGGTTTTCTGAAAATGGCCAATGAGCATGAAAAGGCCACAGGAAATTACTTTCACAAAACATTCAATAATCTTGAAATGGTAGTGCTATTTAAACCTGCTCATTCATACCCATTTTGATTCAGTAATCAGTAGTCCAGTTAATTATCATTAAAGTCTTAGTTTTAATAAAATTAAAGCTCAAGAAATAAACTTCTACAAAATTTTATTTAAAATAAAACGTGAAGAACCACTTATATATTCTCATCCTTTAAATACCATTTTATTTATAATTTTATATATTCATAATATAATTCTCAAATGCCTAATCTTCCTGAATTTTAAATGATACTGTGTAAATTGTGGGTAAAAAAAAAATATACAGAAACAAAGCTACTGACTATTTCAAAGTTAATTATGAGAACTACCACCGCAGTCACCTGTAATGCTGAAATATTTTAACCTTTTAAATATTATTAAATAAATATCAATATACAAATACTCATTCATAAAAAGTTGTTACAAGTATAATAAATATTCTATAAGTTGTAAATATATTAATGTATCAATTAATACATATACTAACATTAATATGTAAAAAATTATATATAATTTCTTTTTAAAAAAATATATATTTTATTTATTTTTTTATAGAAAGGGAGAGAGAGCAAGCTGCCTCCTGCACAACCCCCACTGGGGATGTGCCCACAACCAAGGTACATGCCCTTGCCCGAAATTGAACCCGGGACCTTTCAGTCCGCAGGCTGATCCTCTATCCACTGAGCCAAACCGGTTTCAGCTATATATAATTTCTTAACCTCAAATTTGGATCCTCAAAGTTGCAGAATTTCTGCTAGAAGCTGGGGAATTCAGATAAGGACCAAACCCTACAGCATCTTTTTTGGGTGAACCGCAACTCCCCTAAGTCCTACAGAGGGCAAAGTTCACCCGTGTAGCCAAGAGCCACATAAATGGAAGTGGAAGCCTCGGCAAGGAGAGTGGTGTAAGCCCAGGTGTGCCCAGGCCACCCTGCCCGGCCACCAAAGGCGACCTTCCATTCGGGGCCCTGGATGGAGCTCCATTTTCTAAGGCAATTCTGCCTGGTTCTGCCATCAAATAGAACAAACCGTCTGTTCAGATCATCAAGGCTGAGAAAGCATAGTGATATTTGGACTATTTCATGTGGGGTCAACGACTCGTAAGAATTTTCTCTGTGGCCAGGGGTTTTCAACCGACACATCTTGCTACTTTGAGATAAATTCATGAATTTCCATCAGTGTTCTAAGTTACTTATTTTTTTTAATATGGGGCAGGCTGTTTTCTCAAGAATCCTTCCTGATCATCTGATATCCTCGGTTAAGGTTATTTTAATATTGTGTTCATCTTTTAGCTCATTTTCTTAGTTTCAAAGTCTTGGGTTATACTGGTAAATTTTTCTTTTTTTTAAAAAAAAATATATTTTATTGATTTTTTTACAGAGAGGAAGGGAGAGGGATAGAAAGTCAGAAGCATCGATGAGAGAGAGAGACATCGATCAGCTGCCTCTTGCACACCCCCTACTGGGGATGTGCCCACAACCAAGGTACATGCCCTTGACCGGAATCGAACCTGGGACCTTTCAGTCCACAGGCCGACGCTCTATCCACTGAGCCAAACCGGCTTCGGCTGATTTTTTCTTTAAAGGCTCTCCCCAACACTTCTATCCATTTCCTGGTTCGGCAGGAATGCTAAAGTAACATTTTAATGGACAGCGATGAACGCCCATGGCCTTCATCATCCAAAGTAGCAGCGATGCTCTGCGCCTTAGTAGGCCTTCCTGGTTTTAATCTGAGAACGAAGCCCTCAGAAACGACACTTTAATTTCTCTGTGTATGCTGTTTGTGTGAAGGGGGTCAGCCACCACTTTCATGATGCGCTCCTTTAAGCAGAAAACGAAACGGAAGCACATGCAGACGGAAGACGGTATCGGAGGAAAAGTGTTTTCTAACGCGTTTGAACATACTTGGCCCAGGTTCAAGGTGTACCTCTAGGCAAGCTCGTCACTTCGACGTATCCTTGAGAGGCCAGGTCTTGAGCGAGCGCGCCGAGGTGGTACTCGTCGGCAGTGGCAAACGCCGTGCAGTGCATCAGGTCCTGTGCAGGCGAGATTAGCATGACAGGGGTTACCGGGAGGCCGGAGTGTCTGCAGTGGCTGCTGTCACCTACACGCTCCATCTTGCCAAGCTGGTGTTTTCCGAACATCTCCAAGACTCGTACAAGGGATGCGTGACAGAGGAGGAGGAAGGGCAGCAGGCAGACGGGCTGCCGCTGAGCGTGTGAAAGAACTTGGACCTGCTAGCCAAAAAGGCAGGATGGCTATCCTGAGAGGGAAGCCGCTTCTCACCGGGAGTGTTTCAGGCACAGAGTGAGCGGATTACAGAGGACGAAGCATCATATGGGTGTCTGGGTGACATGTTATGTATGTATGTATGTATGTATTGGATGACATGTTATTCAAAAAGTCTCTCTATCCCTGAGTTTCCATGACTCTGATTCACAGCCACATTATTATTTAAGGTCACTTAATAACTTGCCACTAGCCTGTACAAGCCGAGATTATTTGAAATCTACAAAGGCATTAGAGATCTTTTACTCTGGTTAATAGTAAGCACAGAGTTTCATATATCTGAGAATGCACCCAGGTTTGGTTCCTGCACCAAAATCGTCTGTGTGTACACGTAAACATTCATGATTTGTGTCTGTACAGTGCGCACATGAAAAGACGGCCCAGTGCAGTGTTTTTCTCAAACTGTCAGTCACAACCCATTTGTGAGTCCTGATATCAGTTTGGTGGCCCAAACCAGCTTAAAAACAAAACTAAACAGAATAAAATATTAGAGTACATTATTCATAGTAAGGAGACATTTTATTTTGTGAAGTTTTCTGTCACTTAGATATGTCTTAATATGTATGCAGGGTCACAATGTATATCCTATCCTATATAAAAAAAGGCTAATATGCAAATTGAGCAAGGGGCAGAATGACAGGTCTATGACACACACTGACCACTAGGGGGCAGAGGCTCAACACAGGAGGGGAGGAGCACTACTGAGCCAGAAGCCTGGCTCCACAGCAGCCCTATGGCTGTCCAACTGCCGGCTTAGGCCAACTCCCCAGGCCTAAGCTGTCAGTCAGATATCCCCTGAGGGATCCCAGACTGTGAGAGGGCAGGCACTGCAGGCTGGCCTGAGGGGACACCCCCCTCCACCGTGCATAAATTTCATGCACCGGGCCTCTAGTATAATATAAAATATGTTTCTAACTCTGGGATGAGGTCAATAAAGTCAAAAGCTATTGGCATGCTAAGAGTTCAGGCACAGAATTTGATTAATTTTTAAAAATCAGAATTATAATAAAGCCTGCCTTTTAGGGTTGTTCTGAAGTTAAACAAGAAGATCAATGTCCATTATTTAGAACCCTGACTGGCACAAATGTTCAACATTCCTTACAGTTATTAAACCATCAAAACGTATGGGAGGTTAAAGAGTTTATCACGTAAATTACATCTGAACAGTCACATATTCATACTTTTCTATTTTGACATCTACCGATCAGAACTTGAGTGATTCTATTTCTTTCACTGGTCAAAAGAGGTGAGTCACAACATCAAAAGGTATTCCTGGGACTCACTCATCTCACTCCTAAAGTCTTCCCTTTTCTGTTCCAGTCCTGGCATGAAATTCAAGAAACGGAGTATATCAATTCCTTCCTTTTTCCCATCAACAATAAATTTCCATTTTACACAAAACCCAGATTTCCACCGTCTTTTGATCAAGCGGAAGACTGGCAATAATCAGCTAGGGTTGAGGAGGGTCCCCCAGTCACACAGTCTCCCACTCCCCGCTGCCTCGTCTGCGTCACCCATCTGTGCTGAGAACGTTCCCTCTTTTGCACTCTCAAAAATGGGGCAAGGCAAAGCATTTCGTCACCATTTCCAGGAGAAAATGTATTCTGAGCTCCAAATAGTCAGCTTATAAATACATTTTCAGACAAACCTGTCAATCGGAGGAACTTCTTTGCAGACTTCCTAAAGATTGTCACATTTCCTCCTCTCACTGTGTCCCATTTAGTTTTGCTAAAAATTCTAGGCAGTATCGCATGGCGTATGTGGCTTGCCACACTACTTTCTGTATTCTCCCTAACCTGAATCTGTGTAAGGGATGGCGTCTTCTATTAATAAATGATTCATGAAGTTTTTCAGTTTGGCCTGGTCGATATTTTTTTTCCCTTTGCTCTTAAATTGCAAGACTGTATTAAAATCTATTTGGTAAAAGGAAAGAGAACTACGAAGTGTCCTGTTTCTGCATTTCCCCCTCTGAATTCAAAGTGTTATTACTTTGGGTGAAGCTTTCATTTTCGTATGTCTTTCACTTAATGTTTATAATGAATCATTATTTAGTAAGGATTTTATACATACACACACAGAGTACGAATTTCAGGTTTTAAAATGGGGTCACCAACTTGCTCTTAAATAAATGTGCCAAACCAACCAAAAATAGTTCTTGGATCGAAGACCTAAGTTTAGGCCTTCCTATTTTAAAATGTTAAAAACAAACCAGCCTGAAGCCAGAAAAACCACAGCACTTTTCGGTTATGGGATTTTTCCTCCTGGCCACAGAAACCACGGTCCAGCAGATGGGGCTAGAAAGCTATCCGTGACTCTTGTTTCAGCATCACCCGCTCTGCGAGACACTTGTCTTAAAAAGGAACGTTTATTTTGTCCCCGTTCCGTTCCTGAAGAACATTAGCACATGACAGCAATGCTGCTTCCCTACCATAGGGGGAAACGCATGTCTTCCCTGGTATGTACAGATTGCAGGGAACCTTATTAAACACATACATTTTACGATACTGTTACAATGCTTTTGGATCGCACCTACGCTGAGAAGTCCTTTCATATACACAGTAGATACACGTGCATATGCACACACCAATAACTGTCACGAAGTTTCCCCAAACGATATGTTTTACCTTTACCTCTTGTAATGCATTCTGATGCTTTCCATATTCTATTTCATTTTTACAAAAATTAACAATCTATATATATACCAAAAGGTTGTGGGTTTGATTCTGGGTCAGAGTGCATACTCAGGTTGCAGGTTTGATCCCTGGTTGGGGCGAATGTGGGAGGCAACTGATAGATGTTTTTCTCTCTCTCCCTTCCTCTCTCTTTAAAAGAAAAAGAATGGCCAAAACCGGTTTGGCTCGGTGGATAGAGCGTCGGCCTGCGGACTGAAAGGTCCCAGGTTTGATTCTAGTCAAGGGCATGTATCTTGGTTGCAGGCACATCCCCAGTGGGGGGCGTGCAGGAGGCGGTTGATCAATATCTCTCTCTCATCGATGTTTCTCGCTCTCTATTGCTCTTCCTTCCTCTCTGTGAAAAATCAATAAAATATATAAAAAAAGAAAAGGAATAAAAAAAGTGGTTTCACTGCTCATTTCTTCAATAGGGATAAGGAAAGTAACAACTCACTAGTTAAGTTTACAATTCATCGTGGTGCTATTAAAGGTGCTATTACTTAAGGTCATTTAATACTTATGACTCTCGAAATCTGGTGATGGAGGAACTTATTTCTTGTAAGACATTTTTATGTTTTTCCTTCTTTTCTCTGTTAGACAACAAGAAATATATAACTCAGGTGGATTTCCTCCTTTCTTTAATCATTGGGCTTTGCAGAACTAATGAATTAGTCATACCAGGTACTTGATAATCTTTATTTCTCTGTTCATGCCAATTGTTTGCTCTACTGTAAATGTAATGTTTTTATTACCCTACTTAACACTGTATTAAATTTTGAAAATTTACTTTAAATCTTTCCTTGGAAACAGAAGAAAAATCCTATAGAAAAATTAAAGAAAAAGGAATTCAGGGTAATGGCTCCCGAATCTAAGGCTAGCCCAAAGAAGCAATGCCTCTTTGATGTTTTATAACTGACAACAACAAAAGTGACATCTTTGACCTTGTCAGGATCTTCCTAGTAAATGTACTTATGCTCATGCTGCTAGACAGAACAGAAGAAAAAGGGGAGTTCATCTTCCTCTTTCTGTACCTGCCACGAATTCAGATTTTATGCTGAATTTCATCTCAGACACTTAGATACTAGATTTCCTGGACCATCACAAAGTTAAATAATATAATAAAAGCATCGGGAGCTAGGAAGAAGAAATGGCCAGAGAAGTTCACACGTAGCTCTTCCACCCTTTATATCCTGGGTTCAGAGAGGCCGTACAAGAATATATATAAAACCAGAATTCAAAATAAAAATCATTCGTTGATGCCTCACTTCATCATCTGAAGATTAGTAACGAGGGTCTGTAGGTCTTTTCAAAGGAAGCCACCAGCCCAGTAAAAAAGCACAACAAGCCCTAGTTGGTTTGGCTCAGTGGATAGAGTATCAGCCTGCGGACCGACGGATCCCAGGTTCGATTCCAGACAAGGGCACATGCCCTGGTGGTGGGCTTGATTCTCCGTAGGGGGAATGTAGAAGGCAACTGATCAGTGATTCTCTCTCATCGATGTTTCTAGCTCTCTCTCCCCCTCCATTCCTCTCTGAAATCAATAAAGATATATTTAAAAAAAAGAAAAAAACCCAACCCACAAAATTAAACATGCTTAGGGTCCACTCAGAATTGAGATGTTCAGACAGACATTCTAACCTGTTTTCTGATAGATTCAGCAGGCCTGATCAAGTTTTAAATATTTGACATTCCTTTAAAAATAAAAAAACCTCACCCAAGGATATGTTTTTATTGATTTTTAGAGGGAAAGAAAGAGAGGGGGAGAGGGAGAGAGAGATATTGATTGGTTGTTTCCTTCTGCACACCTGACCAGAGATCAAACCTGCAATCAACTGAGGCACCTGACAAAGGCCACATGCCTATTTTTTCATGATGAGGAGTATTGACGTCAAAAAACCCTCTTTTCCATCCTTTCCAAATTAATAAACATTTATTAAGTACAAGGCACAGTTCTAGGTACTATGCAAGATAGGAAGGTTAACAAAGGGCTTGATTCCGACCCTAAATATTTCTCATTTAGAGGGGAAATGTGATTATAGCTAATAAATTCCCATATACCTTGTAACAGAGAACAAAAATACCTCTTCAACCTTCAAAGAATAAAAAAGAAAAAACCTTCCCACTGCCTACTGATTTGACCTTGCCACTTCATTTCACCCCCTCACCCATGCAGTCCCATGGACTAATGAATGCTTACCTGTCTGCACAGTTACTGAAAAATTATTTTTAATTTAATAAAGAATTTATTAAAAATAGGTGTCTTTTTTTGGGGGGGGGGGAACCATTCCTAGACTGCATTTAATACTAGTCTCTTTTTTTCAAAGTTTCCTTAGGCCAACAACTAACCCTTTCGTAAACTCTATTTGTATATTGAATCGCCTATAGTTGGTCTTTATATGTCTCACTAATTCTTAACATTAAGATTTTTAAAAAATATATATTTTATTGACTTTTTACAGAGAGGGCGAGAGAGGGGTAGAGAGTTAGAAACAACGGGTGAGAGAGAAACATCAATCAGCTGCCTCCTGCACACCTCCTACTGAGGATGTGCCCGCAACCAAGGTACATGACCTTGACTAGAACTGAACCCGGGACCTTTCAGTCCACAGGCTGACGCTCTATCCACTGAGCCACACTGGTCAGGGCTGATTCTTAACATTAAGATTTTTATTCCCTTTGAATGTGACAAGTTTTACTCTTGGCTTCAGCGATCTTGATGAAAACATGGCTGAGTGGTGTGCGGTCCCTGCTAGCTTAGAGAGGGAGCAATTACCCCTAACCGGAAGGCCCCACCAGTTGTTACCTCGCTCTCAGACAGAACGGGAACGTTGGTCCTGGACGGCTGGCGGGTCCGGGAGGCTTTCAGTGGCCTCTGGATCTGCGGAAAGTCTTGTTTCGGCACAAGCGTTTCTGTCGACGTAGAGGAGCAATGCCTCTCGATGATTTTCATAAACCACTTGGGACCTAATTGATTTGGTTTGTGAGTCAGCCGATGGGTACCCCAACACTTCCTGGTGGGGAGGTGCGCCTGTCCACCTGGGCAACGTGCAGTGCCGAACGCAGAGGGTACGCTTGCCTGTGATGCGCTGGGGTTCATCTCCAGGACCTGGGACCCATTCACACCACGGGCCGCGGGGTTGGGAAAGCACAGACCCCAGGTCTGACTTCTCGCCAGGGCGCCGCGTGTTGGGCTCCCCGGTTCCTTACGTGGGTTTCCCGATGGATGGACCAGTCGTGGGCGCCGACATGCTCTGGGTAAAACGCAGGGAGATGCGGCCAGGGCGCGGAGCAGTCTGGCGGACATGACCACATCCCAAGCTAGAAGGCAAAGAACGCAAAGTTCAAGGGTCGTGGTTGCTGTTTTTTCAAGCTTCAAAAAACACATAATGTTTTCCTAGGTCGCAGGCGTATTTCTGTAAAAATATTGGCAAAACAGACATCTTAACCTAAGTCTAGCAAAAAAAAAAAAAAAAAAAAGGTTATACAACAGATACAAGCATTTCTACTACTTTCCCTTTAATCACCCTTTGGCCTTTTTTCTGGAAAATGACAAGATTATAAAGCTGACAGGACCAGGGCCTTAAAGAAGAAACAGAGCCGAGGCTAGTTTGGCTCAGTGGATAGAGTGTCAGTCTGAGGACTGAGGGGTCCTGGGTTCGATTCCGGTCAAGGGCATGTACGTTGGTCGGTTGCAGGCACATCCCCAGTAGGAGGCGTGCAAGAGGCAGCTGATCAATGTCTCTCTGTCATTGATGTTTCTAGCTCTCTGTCACTTTCCCTTCCTCTCTGTAAAAAATTAATAAAATATATGAAAAAAAAAGAGAAGAAACAGAGCTGCGAGAACTCTCCATTTACTTCATTAGCGTATCTATTATTTAAAACCTGTCCTCGTAAATTCCTTTATTCACAATGCTTGCGGCCTTTACAGTGAGCTGGGGGCAGGCACGCTTCCGGGAAAGGACAGGGTCCCCGCCATCCCGGTGCCAATGGTCACCTGGGAGGACAGGATTTTCATCTGTTCACTGTAACTCAGTGGAAGGTCCGAGGCCCTAGCGTAGACCTATTCCAAGGCACCGAGAATCATGCAGGAGCGTGATTCTCATCACGCATCATTGCGTGATTCTACAGGGAGAGACAGGGAAGGCTCCCAGGAAGATTCCAGCTGCTACTCAAAGGGGAAGGTGCTTTTCCGGTTGAAGGTGGGCATGGCAGTGAGGATTCGGGATGTGTCAGACAGACACAGACACACTTTCTTTCCACATAAAGAAAACAGACCCTATAAGTAATTTCCCCTGTTATTTATGGTATAGGATTTTTGTTCTTTCAAAGTAAGCCTGCAGTAGGCAATTAAGAATAAGTTACAGCCGAGACCGGTTTGGCTCAGTGGATAGAGCGTCGGCCTGCAGATTGAAAGGTCCCCGGTTTGATTCCGGTCGGGGGCATGTACCTTGCTTGCGGGCACATCCCCAGTGGGGAGTGTGCAGGAGGCGGCTGATGGATGTCTCTCTCTCATTGATGTTTCTGACTTTCTATCCCTCTCCCTTCCTCTCTGTAAAAAAAAACAATAAAATATATTTAAAAAAAAAAGAATAAGTTACAAAATCACACGTTCGGTATGGAGGTTCAAATGGGGGTCAATGATGGCAGGATTCAGTCCAGCAGGGGAAGCAGACACATGAATGTGTGAGCACGCAAGCTCACATTGCTGCTGGGCCTGGGAAGGGAGCATCTGGGGTAAGGCGTGGGCAGGGCCAAGTCAGCGGTGACATTTGAACTGGGTCTCGAAAGGGCAGCGGGATCAGCAAATCAAACGCCCGGGGTGCACAGTTCTGTTTGCCTGACAAACAAGTGCAACGTGAGGGGAGGCAGGAGGAAGCTGCTCAGAGGTCAGCGCTGGGAAGGGGCCAGTGGCCAGATCGTAAGCGATCCCAGAGCGTTTCTGTGGGCAGGGGCAAGCCAGAGCTTTCAAAGGTGAGGCTCTCGGGGCCGAAGGATGTTTAAGAACTGTATCTTTGGTCCTCGCTGGTGTGGCTCAGTGGATAGAGTGTTGGCCTGCGGACTGAAGGGTCCCGGGTTCGATTCTGGTCAAGGGCACATGCCCGGGTTGTGGGCTCAATCCCCAGTGAGAGGTGTGCAGGAGGCAGCCAATCAATGGTTCCCTCTCATCACTGATGTTTCTCTCTCTCGCTCTCCCTTCCTCTCTGAAAAATAAAATAAAAGGTCAGGAAACTGAGGCTTAACGAGGCTGACCGGTCAGTTAGCAAGTTGCAGAGATGTAATTAAAGCCGAGGCTTTCCCAGGTCCCCAAACAACACTTGTACCCATAGTCCTGTACCACCTCCCTTTAACAGGGACGGAGGGAGGAGGAGAGGACGGGGGTGAGGGGTGTTTAGGGTTAGGGTGGGGCAAAAGTTGGTTTACAATTACTCACATGGAAAATAATGCAGTAATTAACAAATAACAACACCAGGTCCTATCTCCAGCCAGAGCACATACAAGCAGCACGCAAAGCCCTGGCTGGTGTCACTCAGTGGTTAGAACATTGGTTCCACAGAAGGAACGATTAAGCTCTTCTCCCCTCTTTCTTCCATGCCATTTATTTTTTCCTCTTCATTGGCACATTCCTATCAGCGTACAACGCTGCTTTAATGTCTCCCATCTTATAAAAGCAATGCCCCCCCTAACTCCATCTTCCCTCCCATACACTGTCCCTTTTCTCTGAGCTCCCTTCCTTTCAGTTTTATTTGCTGTTTCTGACTCCTCATCTCTGATTCAAACTCACTCCAATCACTTTACCGCTTAAGGTCACCAATGACCCCCACCTTTCTAAGTCCAGTGGGCACTTCTCAGTCTTCGGTTTACCGGGCTCATCAGCACCATCTGATGCAGGTGGTCACCCCACCCTCCAGGAAGCACCTCCTTTGCTAGGCTCTAGGAGTCCACCGCGGGCCACTTACCTACCACACTGCTTGCATCTTTGGTCTCTCTTGCTGGTTTCTCAACCCCCCAAGAACGGAATGAGCTAAGGCTCAGTATTTTCCCCACTTCTCTCTCTATTCTCAGATCGTGGTGATCTCACCCAATCTCGTGATCCTATATACCATCTTACCCCTGAATGAATATCAAAAACTTACCTCTAAACCACTCTCATTCACATAAAAATGTAACATTCTCAAAACGCCGTTTCTGAAATCTCCCTACAAATCCTAGTCTTAACATAGTCTCTCTCCCCCTTTCAGAGAACAGCAATCGCATCCTTATCTTTGCTGAAACCCCAAACCTGGAGGCCACCGTGGTTCTTCTTGTCATTCTCTCTACCCACTCTGTCAGCAAACCCCACCGCTTTATTCCAACTAGTTCTGACCACCCTGGTCCAAGCTGCTCTCTCTCCCAAGGGTTATTGCAATGGCCCCATACCTTATCCTCCCTGTGTCTTTCTTGGACTCCTACAGATTCTTTGAAAACTGAAGTTAGATCATGTCTTTTCTTTGTAGGAAATCTGACAATGGCCTCACATTTCCCTTGAAATAAAAGCCAAAAACCTTCAAATAGCTTGGTTGGCCCTTGCATTCCCTGGCTCTGTAGCACCCTAGCATCTCCTACAGCTCTCTCCCTTGCTCATTTTGCTCGTCACTCTGGCCTCTGGATCTCTGCATTTTTACTCTTCCTTATGCTCTTCTCCTGGGTCTCTGCAAGCCTCATTCCCTCCCCTTCTCCAGACCCTGGCTCAAACCTCTCCCACCCAGTGAAGTCTGCCCCCACCATTTCATTCAAAATGCAGTCAGCACCCAGTCTCCATCCTCCTCGCCCTAATAGTTCTCCCTTGCATTTAACACCCCCTGCATGCCTTCTATTTTCAGTTTATTAATTCACACAACACACGTGAACTGGGTTCCTATCAAGAGGTAGACAGACACAATTATTCCTATGGAAAATAATGCAGCAATTAACAAATGATAATACACCAGGTCCTATCTCCAGCCAGAGCACACACAAGCAGCACGCAAAGCCCTGGCTGGTGTCACTCAGTGGTTAGAGTGTCGGTTCTACAGAGTGCATGATTTAAGCTCTACTGGCTGAAAATACAAGAAAACGGCTACAAGTCCCTATCTTTACATCGCATGGGGGTGACAAGGCAATAAACACAGTAAGTCAGCAACATACATATACGAAACAGGGACAATGCTCGGAGGAAAAAAACAGAAGAGGAAGGGACAGATTCGCCTCCCCTTTGAACTTCTGCGGCTGGAGGTGTGACTCTGGTTCGCGCTGTCCCCCGGGCCACGGTGCCCAGCCATACATCAGGCACTCAACTCGCCTATTCTGTCTGCAACACCAAGCAGCTGCTCCGTTCGGGCCACAATCTCTAAGCCAGCGGTTCGCGACCCCTTTGGGGGGGAGGGGAGGGTCAAACGAGCCTTTCACAGGGGGTCGCCTAAAACCACCGGAAAACGTAGCCATGCCGTTTCCTGTTGTCCTGTGAAGACTGCTGCCCACGCTACACCAGGCTTCAAGACAAACTTTCACTTATTTGTCATGAGAAACGAGTATTTCACAAGATCTAATTGCGACGAATCCCTATGCTTTGAATGACGTTCCATTTGCAACAATGAAACTACACCCCCGCCTCTCAGATATTTGCATGACAGTTGGTAACAGTAGCAAGATGACAGCTACAAAGTAGCCGCGGAGATGATTGTAAGGTTGGGGGCCACCACCCCAGGAGGAGCCGTCTTAAAGGGCCCGCGGCCTCGGGAAGGTGGAGACCCGCGGCTCCTCGAAGCCCACCGTGTCAGCGGGCTCCGCTGCCATGGCTCCGCGACCTTAAGCTCCTCCAATGCCTTAATTTCCGTTACCTTGGCAGTGACCGCTTTGCACACCGGCTCACAGCAGCGTCCGCCCGTTGTCTGCGGACCGGACGCTTCTGGCTGCCCGCGGAGTGGCCCGAAGATCACGGGTCCCGCCGAGAGCCGTGACGCCAGAGGTGCGGGCACGCGGGGAGGGGGCCGCAGGGCCACGCGGGGCACTGACCTCCCCGCCGGAAGAGAGGGCCTGGCTGCCGGGAGCAGAGAGCTGTGGCGGCAGCGTCCCCTTCCTTCCTTTCCTCCCCCGACAGCCAGCCCGCCCGCCCGCTCCTGCCCGGGGGTCTCTCTCCCAGCGCCCCGCGCTGCGCACGCGCACCCAGCTCCGGCCCCACGTGACTGCCGGCCCACGTGACCGCGCGCCGCGACCTTTTCCGCTCCCTGGTGCCGCCTGGGCCCTCCCGGTTGCCGGCCGGCTTCCGCCTGCCGCGCGCTTCCGGGTTCCGCTCCGCACGCAGCTCGCCCTCCGCCGGCCCCGCCTCCGTCCCCGGAAGCTCTCCCCGTCCTGGGGCCCCGCCCTTGTTTGTCCCTCCCGCGGGCACCCAATAAAGTTTCTGGGTTCAAAAGCACGTGGTGTTGCTTTTTTTTTTTTTTCTTTCTCTCTCTCTCTCCCAGCGGCCTCGCGCGGCTCCTCCTCCGCGCCGGCCCCGCCTCCCTCCCTGCGGCGGGTGCGACCCTCGCGGAGGCGCGGGGAACGGCGACGGCGATGGCGGCCTCTCCGCCGCCTCTGTCGGGACAGGACGAAGGGTCGGTGTCGCTGGCCTCGCCCAGCACCCCCTGCTCGCTCGCTCGCTCTTTCCCCTCCTCTCTCCCCCGGCGTGGCGGGAAGTCGGGGCGCTGGGGGTAACCGGCGGGGGAGACCGGCCGGGCGGCTGGGGGCGAGGCGGGGCCGCGGCGCGTCTCCTGGCTCCGCCCTCGGGTCCGCGGCGCCGCATCCTCCGGGCGGCGAAGCGGGGCCTCCTTCCGCGGGGCGGGTGGGCGGGCGGGCGGTCCCGGCGGAAACGCGCCCCCTGATGGCGACCGTTCCGCCCCCGCGCTGTGACCCCCCGCTAACCCGGCGGTTCTCAACCTGGCGGTCGCGACCCCGTTGGGGGGTGGAACGACCCTTTCACAGGGGTCGCCTGAGACCATCAGAAAAACACTATTTCCCATGGTCTTAGGAACCCACACACCGCTCCTCGGTGTCGCAAAGGGTAGCCATGTAGTTTACTGTTGTCCTAGGAAGACTGTTGCCCAGGCTACACCACGATTCAAGACAAAATTTCATTTATTGGTCATGAGAAATCGATATTTCACCATATATAATGACATATTGTTTTTTGGGGATGAATCCCTATGCTTTGAATGATGTTCCATTTGTAGCAACGAAAAGGCATCCCGCCTATCAGATGTTTGCATGACAGTTGGTAACAGTAGCAAGATGACAGCTACAAAGTAGCCGCGGAGATGATGGTATGGTTGGGGGTCCCCACCCCAGGAGGAGCTGCCTTAGAGGGCCGCGGCCCCGGGAAGGGGGAGAACCGCTGGAATTGGCACTGGGCCGTCCGCCTGACTTTAAAGCGACTTTACTGCCTTTTTGCTCCCTCCTGGCCGCAATCAGAAAACAATGCTTCTGTTATCTAGAGCGACCCAAAGTGATGACGTTATACGGGCAAGGGGAGCAACAAGTCAGTGTTTCTCTCGCTCTTTTTCTCTCTGTCTAAAATCAATTTTAAAATGTTTTTTTTAAAAAAACCCGACTACGCTGAAACCGGTTTGGCTCAGTGGATAGAGCGACGGCCTGCAGACTGAAAGGTCCCAGGTTCGATTCCGGTCGGGGGCATGTACCTGGGTGGCGGGCACATCTCCAGTGTGGGGTGTGCAGGAGGCGGCTGATCGATGTCTCTCTCTCATCGATGTTTCTGACTTTCTATCCCTCTTCCTTCCTCTCTGTGAAAAATCAATAAAATATATTTAAAAAACAAAAACAAAAACAAAACCCTACTACGCCGAAACCGGTTTGGCTCAGTATATTTAAAAAACAAAAACAAAAAAAAAACCCTACTACGCCGAAACCGGTTTGGCTCAGTGGATAGAGCGTCGGCCTGCAGACTGAAGGGTCCCAGGTTCGATTCCGGTCAAGGGCCTGTACCTCGGTGGCGGGCACATGCCCGGTGGGGGGGGGGGCGTGCAGGAGGCAGGGAGAGGGATAGAGAGTTAGAAACATCAGTGAGAGTTGTCGATGCCCCCGCCCCCCGGCCCTTTTCTGGGCGCTGAGGAGCATGGCTTCAATGGTTCAATAAACGCACTTTCTTGGGGGGCGGGGGCGAGATGGGAGGGGGGTGATGGTCAACGTTCTCTGTAAAAGGAGTCTCAGGTGGATGGAGAAACGTGTTTCTTCCAGGGTGCCGGTTCCATTCATTCATAGCCCTGCCGTTGAAAGTCCTGCTAGGTGAAGGGTAAAAAAAGAAAATCCATTTGATTTTCCAAAATATGGCAGAACACAAGAACACTCAGAAGAAAGTGGCCTCGCTGGAGGAGGGACCAGGGGCCCCCAACTTCAGCGGGCACTTAGAGGGTGCAGCGGTAAGGAGGGTTGGCTTCTTGTGGGAGCCCTGGCGCCTCTGGCCTCGCCTTAGCCCTGACCGAAGGGCACCTTGACCCGGAGGGAACGGAGGAGCTGGGAAAATAGCGGTGCCCGCTTTACAGCCCAGCACAATCTTCAAAGGACCGTCACCTCTTGTGTCTGCTGCTTGGGACAATTCAAGTGTCAACTCATTTAATGCTCCTTCTCTTCCCCCCAGGGAATTAGTAGGGGTTTTTTATTTATTTTTTATTTTTTAAATATATTTTATCGATTTTTACAGAGAGGAAGGGAGAAGGATAGAGAGCCAGAAACATTGATGAGAGAGAGACATCCATCAGCCGCCTCCTGCACGCTCCACACTGGTGATGTGCCCGCCACCAAGGTACATGCCCTTGGCCGGAATCGAACCTGGGACCTTTCAGTCCGCAGGCCGAGGCTCTATCCACTGAGCCACACCGGTTTCGGCATAGTCGGGTTTTTTTAAAAAACATTTTAAAATTGATTTTAGACAGAGAGAAAGGGAGAGAGAGCGAGAGAGGAACATTGACTTGTTCCACTTGTTTATGCATTCCCTGGTTGATTCTCGGATGTGCCCTGACCGGGTATCAAACCCATGACCTTGACGTATGGAGATACCACTGTAACCCACTGAGTTACTGGGCCAAGGCCTGGTGGTGATTTTTAAAAGTTAAGTTCTGATTTCAATGGTTGTTGCACATAGAACGTAATTGCTTTATGTTATTTGAAGTAACAGAATCAGTGTTTTCTGATTTTTTTTTAAATTTATACTTAAAAAATGTTCATATTGATTTTAGAGAGAAAGGGGAGAGGGAGGGAGAAACATCAATCAACATGGATATCGGCTGCCTCCTGAACACACCCCCCCTGGGGATGGGGCCTGCAACCTGGACATGTGCCCTGAGCGACCTCTGGGTGCACAGGTCAGTGCTCAGCCACCGAGCCATGCCAGCTGGGCATCTGCTGATGGTTTCATAGCTGTCTCCTGAGGAAACCTGAGTTACTCAGGGTATAACCC
>JAAGEH010002529.1:4631537-4646263 GCA_011751065.1 Lasiurus cinereus | reverse complement strand
CTCCATCCACTGAGCCAAACCGGTTTCGGCAAGATATTTGAGTTTTTATATTTATTTTATAATTGATTTTTAGAGAGTCGGAGGCATCCATCATCCATGGGTTGCCTCCTGCATGCTCCCTATCTGGGATGGAGTGGGCAATGCCCAGCTATGTGAGCCACACTGGCCAGGGAAATATTTGAGGTTTCAGAAGTGTGACGATCCCAGGGTAAAGTTCGAATATGGGTTTGGGCAGAGGTGTTTCCAAAATGATTGTGTCCACTTCCTCCCCTCCAGGTACTAACCAGGCCCCACCTGCTTAGCTTCCGAGATCAGGCGCGTTCAGGGTGGTATGGCTTTGGACTTGTGTCAGCTTTTTTTTTTTTTTTTAATATTTTATTGATTTTTTTTTACAGAGAGGAAGGTAGAGAGAGAGAGTTAGAAACATTGATGAGAGAGAAACATCGACCAGCTGCCTCCTGCACGCCCCACACTGGAGATGTGCCTGCAACCAAGGTACATGCCCTTGACCAGAATCAAACCCAGGACCCTTCAGTCAGCAGGCTGACACTCTATCCACTGAGCCAAACCGGTTTTGGCAAAGACGGTTTTGGCAACTTCCTTTGTTTTTACTTTGTCTCTGATAACCTGAAGATATAAGTGAATTGATCAGCTAAATTTTGTGCTCTCTAAAAACTGCACAGAATTTCACTACTTGCCAAAGTCTGCTTTTTCCTAAACTGTGTGCTCTATTTTGTTACATATAAAAGGATAATCTGTAAATCTGGTTTTTGTAGATCTAAACTCGACTATGTTTAATTTTTAAATGCAAATATACTCGTTTTTCCTTATCTCTAGCTTTCTTTGACACTTGCAGAAAACCACTTTTTTAAAAAAAAATTTTCATTTTTTGATTGGGAGTGTGAGCTGGTAATATGCCTTAATTTTGCTTAGGGACAGAACAGGATGGAAGGAGTCATTGTGCAGTAGAGAAGGCAGCAGGAAAAACCATTGAAAAGAATGAAAATTGGCTGAGACAGAGAAAAGGAAAAAGCAGGATCACAAATATCTTTGTTTTTCTAATACGTTAGTGTTTTCCAAGTTGTTTTACATCTATGGCCTTGTTCGTCTGATGTCGCTTCGCTTAGTAATTGTCGTGGGAGGAGAGCCTGTTTGATTTTTAGAGTAATTCTTTTTTATTTTGTTCTGTCCTATCACATCGTTAAAACTAGTTTCTGATTAGGGAGAATAAAAGTAATAGACCGGAAAAGGTAAGGATTTAACAGGTTTCTGGGGAGAAACGGGTTAGAGGCACAAAGACTGCCTAGCTTTGATGACATGGCAGAGAAGTTTTCAAATTTTCCTAAGTCTTGATATAGTCGTAGCCAGACAGTGATGATTTTTCTTGTAATGGTTGTATGAAAAGGAATTTTAATTTAAATAGGTTGACCCAGAAACTGAAAGTTGACCAATCTTCTAGTATCAATTATACACTAAATTATAAACTATGTTTGTGATTCTTTCTTCTAGGTCATTTGCATATCTTACAATTAAAGACAGAATACCCCAGATCTTAACCAAGGCTATTGATACATTGCATCGCTATAAAAATGAAATATTTGAGAAACATGGAGAGGTATGAAATGTATTTGAACTTGAATTATTTTCGTAAATCTTTAATAAACATACTAAGCAGTTTCCCCTCTTTGATAATGGTTATTCCCCTTGAAGATAATGAAGGGACTCAAGTTATTAGTTGAAACTTAAAAAACAAAAGGCAGAATAGATAAGGCAGGATAATGTTGATATGAGATCTGTGTGTGTGATTTGATTTTCAACATAGGAATTCTAAATTTAAATGTTTATAATAGTTTGTAAAGACATGTAGTTTTATAATATAGTATTTCTTTCCTTCTTAAGTGTAGGTCCATAAAAAAGTGCTACCTTAGAGGAACTATTCATGTATAGATATTTATATATAAAGTATATATAAATTTTAGTTATTTATATATAGACTAGGAGCATTGCACACCCACCTGTAGCCCTGCCTTAATATCCGAACTTGTCCACACACAGCTCCAGAGCACCTGGCCCCGCCCCCAAACCCTCTGGCCTTCTCTGGCCGCTTTAAGCCCCGCCCTCAGTCCCTCCAGTCGCCTTGGGCTAGTCCCGCCTTCTCTGAGTACCTCCCCACTTGCACCCCATCTCTGGAGCAACACCGTAGCTCCGCCCCATCATGGCCCCAGAGGAGAATGTGGAAGCCTCCCGCCTGTTGTGCCCTGTGCTCCCCTGGCAGGTGGGTCTCGGGACACTCAGAGTGTGAGCGGTGGATGGCGAAGGACTGGTGAGGGGGGTGCTGTGAGCTCTCACCCCTGCCCTTCCCAACACGGAGTGGTCCCGCCTGCTCTGGGCGCCTCCCTGCTTCTGCCCTGTCTCCGGAGCAGTGCCCCAGCTAATATGCTAATGGTCTGGTCGTTACCCATTATGGCATCCCGACCATTAGCATATTGGCTCTTTATTAGCATAGAGATTATCTGTTTTTACTATATGTAAATGTTTCTTCCCTATTTCTATAGAAAGGCTTAGAAGCCGAAAAGAAAGCAATTTCTCTTCTTTCCAAATTGCGGAATGAATCACAGACAGACAAACCAATTGTCCCCTTGGTTGAGAAGTTTGTTGATACCGACATCTGGAATCAGTACCTAGAAGATCAGCAGAGTCTTTTAAATGACAGCGATGGCAAACCGAGATGGTTCTACTCACCGTGGCTGTTTGTAGAATGCTACATGTATCGCAGGATTCATGAAGCAATTATCCAGAGGTGAGTATATAACCATCAAATAAATGTTCAGCTAACTTGTGCTTTCTTTGAAATTATAAAAACCAGTGGAAACATGAATTTAGCTCAACGGATATTAATGGCATACTGGAAATGCTGCACATGTTACCACTACAATCGATTCTTGGCACTTATAATCCACATGCCCAGAGTAGACATTAAGATTGAATAACTGAAGTAGGAACTAGTTAAAAATTCTTATAAAAACTTATTTTTCCTCATGGTAAAAGAAATTATATTTATTGAGGAAAAAATGTTAATTTGAAATAATTATCCTATTTAATAAAGAGGGAATATGCTAATTGATCCTCACACTGTTGCAAAGATGGCAGTGCCCATAGCCAATAAGGAGGGGATATGTTAATTGAATGCCACACCCTCAAAGATGGTGTGGCGCCCACAGCCAATAAGGAGGGGATATGCTAATTGCTATACCCTCAAAGATGGTGGCGCCCACAGTCACAAGATGGTGCCCAGTCCCCTCCGCCCCACCAGGGTGGCAGGTGTGTGGCAAGGCCAGGCCCTCCCCCAGGCAGACCCAGCCGTTCCGTTCGCCTGCCTCCAGAGTCCCTCAGTCCCCCAGCCACTCAGGGCCACCCAAGGCTCAGGTAACCAGGGCTGGCCAAGGCTTGTGCTGCCGGCAGTGGCAGCAGCAGAGGTGTGATAGGGGCATGGCCTTCCCCTGATCTCCGGGCTGCCTCCTGCCCCTGAGGGCTCCTGGACTGTGAGGGGGCAGGCTGGGCCGAGGGACCCTCCCCCTCCAGTGCCTGAATTCATGCCTGGGGCCTCTAATTTATTATAAAAAAAAGGGAAAAGTAAACATTTGTTTTATTTATAAAACTGGATGATATGTCAGTTAATTTGGAATAAGGAATCAATAGCACAGAGAAAACAGAAGACATTTTTAAGCTTTTATTAAAGTGTGATGTACATACAGACCAGTGCACATCTTAACTGTCCAGCAGCTTGACCAGACATGCTTGCATCCCCGTGTCCAGACCAAGAGCAGACCCTTCCTAGAACTCCAGGAACCTCATGGATTCCCTTCCATTCTCTGCCATCACAGCCTTCAAGGATGGCCACTGCCTTGATCTGTGTTAGTTTTGCTTGTTTTAAAACTTCTTCCCAATGAAATTACATGGGATGTAGCTTGGTATCTGATTTCTTTCATTCAGCATTGTGTTGCTCAGATTCATCCCTATTGTTTGCATATAATTGTAAATAACTCATTTCTATATAGTATTGCAATATATGAATATATCACAAGCTTTTTAGCTCTTCTGTTGTTGATAAGTATTTGAATAGTTTTTAGTTTGAGGTTATTACAAAGAGTTCTGCTTTAGAGGGAAGGTGAGGGAAGGTGGGTAGGTGGGAAGAGATCAATCAGTGAACTTGCATGGATGCATAACCCATGGACACAGAGAATAGGGTGGTGAAGGCCTGGGGCAGGGGGTGGAGGGAATAGGGAAACATGTAATACTTTCAACAATAAAGATTTAATTTTTAAAAAAGAGTGCTGCTATAAACATGCAAATACATGTTTTGGTGAACATACGTGTGTATTTTTGTTGGGGATGTACCCAGGAGTGAACCACCAGGACATTGTATATGCACATAAGCAGCTTTAGTAGATTCTAAAATAGCAAACATTTCAAAATCAGAAATCATACATAGTGATGTGAGTTTAATCTCTTCAATACAAGAAATAAAGCTCATTCTTAATATGAGGTGTGACTTTAAACTAATGAACCATTTGCTCATGAAAAACTAGAACAGCCCAGCTGCTGTGGCTCAGCGGTTGAGATCCATTGAGGGCTCTACCCCCACTAGGGGGCGCGCAGGAGACAGCCGATGGATGTTTCTCTGGCCTGGGTGCTTCTGTTTCTCTATCCCTCTCCCTTCCTGTCTCTCTAAGATCAATAAAAAACATTAAAAAACAAAATAAAACACTAGAACAAAGGTTGGGAAAGTTTTCTTCTTAAAAGGCCAGACAGTAAATATTCCAGGCTGTGGGGCCACGTGGTCTGCGTTGAAGCTTCTCAGCCCTGTCGCTGGAGGGCAAAGATGTAAAACCACTCTCAGCTTGCACGTCAGACACAGCAGGTGGTGGGCTACATTGGGTCTGCAAGCTGTCATTTGCTGACCCCAACACTTGAGACTATGTATCCAACCAGTTTTTATTTTTTTATTTTTAAATATTTTACTGATTTTTTTACAGAGAGGAAGGGAGAGAGATAGAGAGTTAGAAACATCGATGAGAGGGAGACATCGATCAGCTGCCTCCTGCACGCCCCCCACTGGGGATGTGCCCGCAACCAAGGTACATGCCCTTGACGGGAATCGAACCTGGGACCTTTCAATCCGCAGGCCGACGCTCTCTCCACTGAGCCGCACCGGTTTGGGCCAATTTTTATTTCTTAAGTGGCCTGGAGAGAGGGATTTATTTAAGCAGTGCTGCCATTGCTCAAAACACATTTTCATGCTTTGGAATTTCTTCCAGAGCCGGTTCACAAGCCTCAGGATGAATATGTCTCATTATTTTTTAGTCACTCCTCATTTTTGACCAAACATGTTTTACTCCGTTTGACTTACACACCTCCTTCTACCGCCAATGCTCTGAGTGACTTTTGGCTGTCTCCAAAAAGAAGTCAACTCCAAAGGGTGAAGGTCAGCGGTCACCGACAGCGCGCTGGACCCTGTGCCCCGGGTTCTGAAGGACATTCCAAAAGTGCTTTGGGCGATGGCAGCATCTTTGGAATAAGGGTGGCTGGTGCTGGAAGGAGGCAGCGCTCGTTTGGATTATACCGGCTGGTATGTTTTTGTTTTGAAATCCACCCCGTTAACTCAGTCATATGGTTTGCACCCTAAGTGGCTACAGGAGTGGATCTAAACCTACCCTAACTTAGAAGATCAGGTCATCTGAATGCTCTACAGTTGATTCTGTTTAGGCTGTTCACTTAGTATTGATACCTTCGTCGTTATGTTTTTGGTAGGGCAATAGTAATATCATTTGATCTCATTGGACAGCATGAGGCTGTAGCACATCATGGCACATATATCGCCATTGGTCACAGTCAACTTAGGAGTAAAAGTTACCAAAAAGAAAACACACACACACACACAAAACACCAAACCCAACATAAATGATCAAAATAGGTCATTCTAATAACACTTTCATTAGTATTACCTGCTTTATCTCAAGTAGCCACTATGTTCCCATAATGCTTCTATGCTCGAATCTTAGTGTTTACCGCATTACATTCAGATATTCTGTTTCTGTCCATATGTTTGTTATTTGGAATCCAGCCACATCGAGCACCCAGGAAATGTTTGTTAAACTGAAGCAGTTGTCTTAAAATTTTCTCTTTCTCCGTTTGCCCTGGAAACAGGATAAATAATTATGAATATGGTCACTAATTACTTAATACTTCCAGAGCACTTTTGACAGTTAATTAAAATGAATTTGGGGGATTTTGTGTACTTTGATTATCATTTTTGTATAAATTGATCTATGTTATATGTAGTGCCCATTACCTGTCATTATATATATAAAATTGATTTCAGACGGGAAGGGAGAGGGAGAGAGAATCATTGATCGGCTGTGTCCTGCACACTTCCTCACCGGGGATGGAGCCCGCAACCTGGGCATGTGCCCTGACCGGGAATTGAACCTGAGACTTTTTGGTGCGTGGGATGATGCTCAACCACCGAGCCACTCCAGCTGGGCAGTTATCTGTTATTTTTGAGACCAAATGCTACTATTGTCTTTCCTTTAAAGAATTTCAGTTACTCCAGTGTGTGGGGAAAAGATGCAGAGTTCTATAAATGTTTCACTTACGTTTTTCTCTCCCTTTAGTCCACCAATCGATGACTTTGATGTTTTTAAAGAATCAAAAGAACAAAACTTCTTCGAGTCGCTGGAACCCATCATGGCTTTATGTATTCACCTGCGAGAGCTGATGAACACAGTTGAGATCCTGGATGAAAATCAGCTGAAACATGAGTTTTTTAAGCTTCTTCAGGTAAATGGGATCATTCATCTCCTGAGCACATTTGTTGAGTTAAATGGTTAAAAGACAGACTGGTGCATATTTAACAACCACGCCCGTATAGGACATTGGCCTTTTAATTATCACTGATCATTGATCATTTTAGTGGCAATGCTATTCAAGAGATGACAATCCATTTAATCTCTGAAAATTGGTTTTGCGATCTCCTCTATTGCACCTCCAGGTGATGCTCATGGCTTCATAGCTTCTGTCATTCTTTTTTTTAATATATTTTATTGATTTTTCACAGAGAGGAAGAGAGAGAGATAGAGACCAAAAACATCAATGAGAACGATAAGCCGCCTCCTGCACGCTCCCCACTGGGGATGTGCCCGCAACCAAGGTACATGCCCTTGACCGGAATCGAACCTGGGACCTTTCAGTCCCCAGGCCAATGCTCT
The DNA here is from genome assembly GCA_011751065.1 of Lasiurus cinereus. Classification (NCBI taxonomy): domain Eukaryota; kingdom Metazoa; phylum Chordata; class Mammalia; order Chiroptera; family Vespertilionidae; genus Lasiurus; species Lasiurus cinereus. The sequence goes on along the minus strand of JAAGEH010002529.1, from coordinate 4,638,995 downwards.
ATCCACTGAGCCAAACCGGTTTCCCCGCTTCTGTCCTTCTTGAGATAATACTTCACAGTCATTTGGTCGGCCCGGCCTGCCTTGGGCTTCAGTGTCTGCTTTGTCGCTTATCTGTGGTTGGATCTGAGCAAGCTACTTACTTTCTCTGAGCTTTAGTTTGTGTGTCTGTTCAATGACGGAGGTACCGAACACCTCATAATTTGATGTGAGAAACTGGATTCACTCACGTGAGTTCTGCGCAGAATCCGAAACACAGAATGGGCTGTCATCATCATCAGGTAGAACTGTCCTATTTAATCCAGTCTCGTTACACTTCTTCATGGAGCTTGTATAAGTTTAGTTTGAAATTCTCATTCTCATGTATATTACTGGGTTCGGAGCTGTTTGAAAATGTGGAGGGGTACACAGCAGTTCCCCAGCCCTGACTGCCTCGGAACAGTTAGAAACATTTCCAGCCGAGACCGGTTTGGCTCAGTGGACAGACCGTCGGCCTGCGGACTGAAGGGTCCCAGGTTCGATTCCGGTCGGGGGCATGTACCTTGGTTGCGGGCACATTCTCAGTATGGAGTGTGCAGGGGACAGCTGATCGATGTTTCTCTCTCATCGATGTTTCTAACTCTCTATCCCTCTTCCTTTCTCTCTGTAAAAAATCAATAAAATATATTTTAAAGAAAAAGAAACATTTCCAGAAGGAGATGTCAGAAAATGTCACGCAGAGAAATAACGCAGGGAAGGGGCTGCGGGTGTGGGGGGAGGGAGGCCAGATTGAGTCGGGAAGGCCCTGCTGAGACCGTGCTTTGGGGGGAGGCCTGGAGCGGGGGAAGGAGCAGGTCACAGGGTGTCTGGGGTGGAGCCTGCCAGGTGTTGGGGAACCCGGGATATTCTATAGAAAACGGAGGTAAGAGGAGGGGCTGGAAGGGCCACAGGAGGCCAGGTAAGCCAAGGGCAGGACTTGGGTTTGATCCCGGCATGAAATGGGAAGCTAGTAGAGGGCTCGGATGGGAGGAGTAACATTTAAGGACTGACTTCAAGGATTACTTCAGAAAACAGACCTCAGGGGCTCAGGTAGAACCTGGGAGACCTGCTATTAAAGTGACTCCAGTGCCGGGTGACTGGGCCAACTTGGTAGCATCAGATGTGTTCAGTCTCTCCAGATTCTGGATATACTTTGCAAGTAGAGGCTCCCGAAAGGGTGTGGGACGTGACAAAGTCCTGATGGCACTTGTAGGGCAAGCGGAGTCAGCTGAGTGCTGAAGAGGCAAAGGTGTCAGGGTATTGTTAACTAGTGAACCCAATGACCTTGTCTCCTCTGAACTATTTTTTAAAAATATATTTTATTGATTTTTTACACAGAGGAAAGGAGAGGGATAGAGAGCCAGAAACATCGATGAGAGAGAGACATCGATCAGCCGCCTCCTGCACGCCCCCTACTGGGGATGTGCCCGCAACCAGGATACATGCCCTTGACCGGAATCGAACCTGGGACCTTTCAGTCTGCAGGCCGACGCTCTATCCACTGAGCCAAACCGGTTTCGGCTGAACTATTTTTGATGCTTGGCCTAGAATTAAGAAAAGAAAAGCAGCGCGTTGCTCATTCTTTCACAGCCTTTGAATATAATGTTTGTCATCCCGTAAGTTGAATAAACTGTGAGAAGGAGTACCCATCTGTTTTCTGTCACCTGATGATCGGCCAGCTCCCCCAAAATTGCTGCTCTGCTCCTCAGTAAAGGAGCCCAAGCTGCCCCCGTCACTGTTCACTAGGACCAGCAGGTTCACTTCCTACAAGGAGCGCCAAGCTGTTAGCCTGTGGGAACATGGATCTGTTCATAAAACCATAGAACTCCAACCCCGCCCACACGTCAGTGTCTACCCATCACACATTGTTCTCGATGACAGCCATGTAATGGTGAGAAAGCAGACCAGCAGAAAGCTGTCAGAGAACTTGTAGTGTTGAAGGAAAACAGCAATCAAATAAGGCCACACATCAATACAGACTTAATCACAGACTGGAAACACGCAGGAGGCCAACAGAGACCCGACCTCAGCTGGGGAGGGCCACCATCTACACCAGTGGATGTTTCTTTATCGGAGTTGGACTTATACCTAAAAAATATGTGTGTGTGTGTGTGTGTGTGTGTGTGTGTGTGTGTTCGTGTGTTCATTTAATCCTTTAAAAATAGTATTCTGGTTGGGGCATGCATTTCTTCTTACTTTGAATCATACAAGAGTAGAATCTGTTTTGGCTAATATTTATTGAGTACTTCTATCTGCCAGCTATGGGATACCTTACTGACACCCGTTATGTCAATTCTCGCGTAATTCTACGAGAGAAATACTATTTTGATCTCATGTTCAATTGCATAGCCTGAGCCTTGGGGGTCTGTCTTTGCCAGCGGTTGTTAACTGGAAATGCAGGGATTTGAACCCAGGGCTGCCTGCTTCCAGAGCCTGCACTCCTACACACATATTCTTAGTCACAGCTTTAAAAAAGAAGGTTATATGCCATTTCCCACAAAATAAGCTTGAGTATTGTTCCAATTTAAAGAGAATAATAGATGATTAGAGTTGGAAGAGTCTTTAGACTAGACATCACGTTGTCCAGTTTCTTTGTTTCATAAGTGAGAGAACTAAAGCCTAGAGAGACTGTATTCACTCAAAGAAATTGAGCAGTTTTTTTTGGGGGGGTGGTGGGGAGGTGAGGCTGGGAGGAAAAAAGTCACTTATGTTTCTCTTGACACTGAATTACAAAGTAAACTTTGTAGCTTCTTTTCAGATCTTGTTCTTATATCTGCAAGATGCAAAAATTTCATTTTGATTAAATGATTATGGGTCCTTTAAAATCATTCAAACCAGTTTTTAAAATTTCACTACATACTACCAATTAAAAGTTTTCAGTGTTTTACCTTTTTTTTTTTTTAAAAAAAAGTGTTTTTTTAATGATTTTAGAGAGAGAGGAAGGGAGAAGGAGAGAGAGAAACATCAATGTGAGAGAGAAAGAAACAGTGATTGCCTGCCTCATGCACACCCTCTACCAGGAATCAAGCCTGCAACCCAGGCATGTGCCCTGATTGGGAATCAAACCTGAGACCTTTTGGTGCATGGGATGATGCTCAATCAATCTAGCCACAAGAGCCAGGGCTGTTTTACCTTTATATACAACTAGAGGCCTGGTGCATGAAATTCATGCACGGGGCCGGGGGTTGTCCTTTAGCCCAGCCTGCTCCCTCTCCAATCTGGGACCCCTCAAGGGGATGTAGGATTGGGCCAGTTTAGGCCCAATCCTACATCACTCTCACAATCCAGGACTGCTGGCTCTCAACTGCTCACCTGCCTGCCTTCCTGATTGCCCCCTAACCATTTTTGCCTGCCAGCCTGATCACTCCCTAACCACACCCCTAACAGCCTGATTGATGCCTAACTGCTCCCCTGCCAGCCTGTTTGTCCCTAACTGCCCTCCCTGTGGGCCTGGTCACCCCTAATTGCCCTCCCTGCAGGCCTGGTCACCTCTAATTGCCCTCCCATGCAGGCCTGGGTTCCCCCTAATTGCCCTCCCCTGCAGGCTTGATCACCCCAACTGCCCTCCCTTGCAGGCCTGGTCCCTGTCAACTGCCCTCCTCTGCTGGCCATCTTGTGGTGGCCATCTTGTGTCCACATGGTGGCAGGATCATTTGACCACATGGGGCAGTCATCTTCTGTGTTGGAGTGATGGTCAATCTGCATATTACTCTTTTATTAGATAGGATAGATGCCTGCTGCATGGATGAGGGCCAGCTGGTTTGCCCTGAAGGGTATCCCAGATCAGGGTGGGGGTTCCCTTGGGGTGTGGGCTAGCCTGGATGAGGGACTTGTGGTGGTTTTCAGGCCGGCCATGCCCCCCGGTGACCCAAGCGGAGGCCCTGGTATCTGTGATTTATTTATCTTCTACAATTGAGACTTTGTAGCCTGGAGTGGAGCCAAGCCTTCTGCTCCCACAGCCGTTGCCTGAAGTGGAGGCCTGGGCCAGAAAGGATGTGCGGAAAGTTTGGCTTCCTCCATCGCCAGGGGCAATCCAAGCCTTACTCCTGCTCTCTCTGTGGCCGTAGCCATCTTGGTTGGATTAATTTGCATACTCGCTCTGATTGGCTGGTGGGCATGACTGATGAGTGTAGTGGAGGTATTGCCAATTTGCATATTACTCTTTTATTAAATAGGATAACTTGCAAACATAATAATGTCTTTGCATTATTAGACAAAGTGGATTTAAAGGACGTTTTGTAGAAATGAATTTTATGAATACTTTTAGCAGCCCTTTCCCCAACATCCTACATGTTAGTTTTTGTTGGTTATTCAAAGAAGGGTAAATGTTCTGTACTTTTTCTCTTTCAGGTTTCACTGTGGGGAAATAAGTGTGATCTGTCTCTATCAGGTGGGGAATCCAGTTCTCAGAAGACAAGTATAATAAGTTCTTTGAAAGACCTAAAGCCTTTCATTTTAGTGAATGACATGGAACATCTTTGGTCATTGCTTAACAATCGCAAGAAAACAAGAGAAAAAGCATATATTGCTAGAGTGGATATTATCCTGGATAATTCTGGGTTTGAACTTGTTGCAGATTTAACATTAGCCGACTTCCTGTTGTCTTCTAAACTGGCTACCGAGATCCATTTTTATGGAAAAATGATTCCATGGTTTGTTTCTGATACTACTATAAATGATTTTAATTGGCTGATTGAACAAATAAAATACTCCGATCATAGGTGGGTATCCGAATGTGGGGTCAACTGGGAACACTATGTTAAGATGGGCAGATGGGTTTACCATGATCATATATTTTGGACACTGCCTCATGAATTCTCTGCAATGTCTCAGGTTGCTCCCGACTTATATGCAGAACTGCAAAAGGCACATTTAATTTTGTTCAAGGGTGATTTGAATTACAGGAAGTTAACGGGCGACAGAAAATGGGAGTTTACCGTTCCGTTCCACCAGGCTTTGAATGGCTTCCATCCCGCCCCGCTCTGCAGCATCCGCACGTTAAAGGCGGAGATTCAGGTTGGTCTGCAGCCGGGGCAAGGTGAACAGCTCACAGCCTCTGATCCCGGCTGGCTGACCACTGGGAAGTACGGGGTTTTCCAGTTTGATGGTCCACTGTGACTTGGATTCGGAACTCTGGGCCGTGTAGAAAGAGCTGACAGGCAATAGACATCCTCGGAAAAGCGGTGGGTGAATTTAGGCACCTGGCTGCTTTGCGTTAGCTCTGGGCAATACTCTGGATGCTTTTTTCTTTGAACGTTATACATTGTTTGGGGGGTAGAGGGGTTAAGCTGGTTACAGGTCTTTGTGTTTATGTTGGAATCTTAGTGACTTATTTCAAGTTACCCGCAGAATTCAATGGTTTTTCACGAGCTTATTTTTAATTGGGCAGAAAGCAATATAAGTGAATAAATAAACTTGTTAAATACTATACTGCATGGTATTTAATATCCTAGGAAGCATGGAATTTTATTTAACTTGATTTGGGGCTCTGGAAATAAGGGCTCTGGGGAAAATATACATCTTAACTATGCTTTGTAAAGAGGGGCATTTTTTTTACAACTGTGATATTTGAACACATGAAAGTAAAACTTACCTCATAAGTGAAGTATATTTTTGATCTTAAGTTTTATTTAATTTTATTTGCCTGTTTCATTTGCCTGCATTTGGATTTTGATGGACCTTTGAAATGGTAGGGAGCACAAAATTGAACGGAAAAGAAATAAATGATATTTGAAGAAAAATGTAATACTTTTTGCATTCTATTTGTGGTCAACTGAAATATATTTTAACATGTTTTAAATGAACAGATTTTTAGATTGCTTGGCAGTTTTAAAATATGCTTTAGATAGACAAGATTCTTATGCATTGAATTTGGGGTACTACCAACAAGTTGAATCTTTTTATATTCTTACATATTTATTGGTGATCACCAGTATTAAAAGCAATATGTTTCAGGTCAGTTTGTTTTGAAACTGAAATTGGAAAGTAACCTAGAAATGTTTTCTTGCACTAGAATAATAAAATGAATTGTAATGAGAGTCACATTGGTTTTATTTTCTAGTGGGGGAAAGTCAAGAAAGGAAGATTTGAAATGAGGTGTATATAATGAATAAACTCATAATGTTTACTATAGATGTTGTCAAAGTGGTTCTTAAGTTGTATCATTAAATGAAATTATATTTATGCCTTTAAGTATTTAACATTTGTAAAATCTATATATATAAAAGGCTAAGTATCCATCAGTCCAGCTGGTAGCTATGATGCACACTGACCACCAGGGGGCAGATGCTCAATGCAGAAGCTGCCATGATGTGCACTGGCCATTTAAAAATAAATGGCACCATGGACCTGGCACCGACAAGCCAACACTTGGCTTCCCCCATGTGGGACACAGGCTCTGCCACCATCCTGGAGCGACACCCCACTAATTGCAGCCAATGCTGCCAAGATCCCATGGTGCAAACTCACAGCCCAGCCCAGAAACGGTGGCTGTGGCCGGATAATGATGTCACGTAGCAACGCCCAGCTTCCTCTCCGTAGTGACTGGCATCCTTGGAGTGTTTCAGCCCAGGAACACGACTTGCTTTATAGCCAGGTACAAACATTTTACAGTTTAACCAAATGTTTGTGTAGCGTTTTCCTGTGCCTCATCCCATTTGATCCTCACAGAAATCCTGGAGTAGGTAGATAGGAGACTCAGTAGAATCCTATGTTCTTTTCATTAGCCAGACACAAATAATGATATTAAAATTAATGATATTAATTTCCTTTCAATGTGCACAAGTCTGTGCACCAGGACACTAGTGTTTATATAAAGCTGCATATTTTGAATTTACTCTTTCCTTATCTACATGTGTTCCTGTTAAATATTGAGCATATTAGAATTATCTGCAGACACTTGACTTAAGTTAGAGCACAATTGTACATTTATGTCATCTTTACAGTCACTGTGAACTATGGTGTAATGTAGTGCATTTTCCCAAACACTGGATGCTTTATATTTTTACCATGTTTTATTAACATGAAATTTGGATGTCTGAGGAATTAGTTCACCCGCTCCTACAAGAAAGAGGACAAGGAAGCAAACTAGAGGAAGCAGGAAAGGTACCTTCTGGAAGAGGAAGTCAAGGTTGCATTTATTTTATTTTATTTTTATTTTATTTTTTAATATATTTTATTGATTTTTTACAGAGAGAGGAAGGGAGAGAGATAGAAAGTCAGAAACATTGATGAGAGAGAAACATCGATCAGCCGCCTCCTGCACGCCCCACACTGGAGATGTGCCCGCAAGCAAGGTACATGCCCCTGACTGGAATCAAACCTGGGACCTTTCAGTCTGCAAGCCGACACTCTATCCACTGAGCCAAACCGGTCTCGGCTATTTTATTTTATTTTTAATTTAACAAATCTTTATTGTTCAGATTATTACAATTGTTCCTCTTT
>JAAGEH010002529.1:4608837-4625605 GCA_011751065.1 Lasiurus cinereus | reverse complement strand
AATTCTTTTCTTTAAAAACATCTTGCCTCTGTAGGCTAGAAATAAACCTATAAGAACAAAAAAAATGTTTGAGTCCCAGTTTCAATGTCAAACAGTTCCTTACGTGTACATGTCATCAATGGTATCTGGATGGTGGACAAATGGTGGTAATGCAGGTCCCACCCTCTCTGGTTTGGTCCTGGGCATCCTGTAGCGATGCTCAGCTGCTGACTGCTTGCATGGCAAGGTGTCATCAGCGTCTTCCATCTCTGGACTGTTTCTCCTCTTGCCTTCGTGGTTGGCGCAGACCTGTCAGTTCCTCTCTGTGGCAGGAGTCCACTTGGTCTTGGAGTTGTTTTCTGAAAGGATAGAAACATATTCTCGACCAAGAGTTAATACAGGAATCTTTTCTATAAAATTGACTTGGGATCCTTTTTATTTGTGCCCAAACGATTTTCCTTTGGCTTATTTTGACACCACGTGTATTTTTCATGGGTGTCTTGCTGTTAGCATTACAAATGGAAATTAATTTTCTAAAGTAAAAATTTTCTAGATGTAATTTTCTTACCGGATAGTTTTCCTTACATGATATTATCCTACTATCCCCCCCTTTTTTGATTAATGGAGACTTTTGTAAATTTTTAATGTGATCTTGATAACTTTAAATTGTAATTTTTGCACAAAAATATGACTGCTTTATGTTCATTGCATGTTAAGCAAGTTTACCATGAGATGAACTACCAATAGAAATTTTGGTTAATACTTTAGGAACAACTATTTTCCAGTACAATTAAATTTTCTTGAACATTCACTTATTTCAATTAGCCAATTTAAATTAATCTGAAAACTTGACTACTATTGTACTGTCAAATTTAATACTCTACCAACAATCTTAGATTACCCTGTAAATATTAGTGGGAAGGATTATTGCATTCTGGAGTAGGCCCTGAGCATTCCTGGTGCGAGGTTGGATTGAGATATAGGGCAGCTGCTGACGGCCAAGTCTCTGTCTGTTACATGGGTCCGAATCTGAGCTGGGCCATGTCTCTGTTGGTCACCTGGGTCCCCATCTGAGCTGGGCCACGTCTCTGTCGGTCACCTGGGTCCCCATCTGAGCTGGGTGTGGGAAGCGAAGCAGCCATGGGGGCAGGAGACCTCCCTCAGAAGGGGTGAGGGTTCAGGCCCTTGAAGGGTTGAGGGGGTGAGGGTCTGTGCCCCACCTCTGTTGACTGATGACTTTCAATTCTTCTTGAGTTCAATTCAACGTTTAGGCACAAGGGGGAGATCCTTTAGCATAAAAAAGCGGCTGGATTTTCCTTCTGTGCTATTTACTACAGAGATTTCAGCACGAAATGCTGGCAGAGTATAATTTTCATTGTTGACTGCACACATTCCTGCGGTTTCAACTTTTCAAATCGTTACGCTGGAGCCAGGGTTCTGGCATCTGCCGTGGTAAAACACAGGTCAGAGACAATACAGTTGTGTCCTCCTGCTTTTGTTGGCTGAACTTTTTTGAATATGTATAATACAACAAAACATTGAAGTGGTTTATTGTAGAAGTGTATCAAAACACGTGAATTTGGGAGCAAAATGAAAATTCAGGAAAAACGGAAAAAAGTATTAGCATTGTGACAATGTAGAAAAGTCACACAAGAAAAAACTTAGTAAGAAAATAAAAATGATTTCTTTCTAGTCCAGCCAGGGTGGCTCAGTGGTTGAGCACTGACCTTTGAGCCAGGAGGTCATGGTTCCATTCCCAGACAGGACACATGCCTGTGTTGTGAGTTCCAATATCCAGTGTAAGGTGTGCAGGAGGCGGCCAATCAGTGATTCTCTTTCATCATTGATGTTTCTGTTTCTCCCTCTCCCTTCCTCTCTGCAACCAATAAAAATATATACAGTTTTATTCACTGAGCCAAACCGGTGAGGGCAAATATATACAGTTTTAAATCTATTTGCTTATAATCTATGCTTGAAGGAAAGAAGCAATACTATCTTTGTTTCCTTATTTTGTAAATTTTAATACAGCAAATTAATTTCTACTACGGTTGAAAACATTTAAAGGAACCAATATTCCAATTCTAGCTCCCATTTAATTAGGTACAAATTGGTTTGTCTCCCACAGAGAGATTCTACTGGTGTCCAAGGCATTCCGCAGTCAGGATCCATGGCCTGACAATGTGGGTGGGGAACATGTCATCTTTATTTCTATGAATATCGAATTGACATTTAGAATTTCCTCCCATTTTGAATACGGGCCACGAACCTCAGCAATACTAGCTGTACCTGTACCTTTGTCATTGTAGAAACCACAGATCTTTTCAGACGATGTCACAGTTGTTTCAGATATTTTGAAATGCTGTTTTATCATTGTCAAAAATTTAGATATCTTATTTGGAGAAGTTTATGGCATGAAAGCAAGGTGTGCAAGGTAAAAACACCTCTTATTTTCTCCATTTCCGTTTTCCTCCTTTACTTTTCACAAAGTTGGCGAAAGGCCTGTTAGGTTTATTTTTATTTTTTATTTCTTGCAAGAAAGAGAAGACATTTTATACTGTCTTTTCTCTTCCCATTTCACACTTCTCTTAATACTGATGGGCACTTAGGCTGTTACCAAATCTTAGCTATTGTAAATTGTGCTGCTATGAACATCAGGGTGCATATATCCTTTCTGATGGGTGATTCTATGTTCTTGTGATATATTCCCAGAAGTGGGATCACTGGGTCAAATGGAAGTCCCATTTTTAGTTTTTTGAGGAAACTCCATACTGTTCTCCACAGTGGCTGTACCAGTCTGCATTCCCACCAGCAGTGCACGAAGGTTCCTTTTTCTCCGCATCCTCGCCAGCACTTGTCGTCTGTTGATTTGTGGATGACAGCTGTTCTGACTGGTGTGAGATGGTATTGCATTGTCATTTTGATTTGCATCTTTCGGGTGATTAGTGACTTGGAACATGTTTTCATATGTGTCCTGGCTTTCTGAATGTCCTCTTTGGAAAAGCAGGCTCAATATTAAGCGCTTTACTCATAATGTGGCATGACATTCTCATAAAAATCCTGAAAGCAAATTTTTGATTCCATGAAGCATATAAAAGCACCAAGTCTGGGAGATTCAAGTCACAAAGGCTGCTCAACTAGTCACTGACAAAGCCAAAGCTTAAACTTCTATCTGCTGGACTCCAAAACGCAAGCGACGGCTTTTATTTGAAGTTGCTATGTCGTTAGCATAACTTGTAACCATGTAATTAAATTAAAAAAAATGAGTAAATTTACTATCAGTGGACATATGAGCCCTCAGATTATGTGGATAATAGGCCGTATTATGAGTTAATAAATATTTTGAAGTCTGTAGAAGAAAACATAAATTTTATGCTTTATGTTTTAAAATATATTTTTATTGATTTCAGAGAGGAAGGGGGAGAGGGGGGAGAGAGCGAAAGAGAGATAGAGAGAAACATCAATGATAAAAGAGAATCATTGATTGGCTGCCTCCTGGATGCCCCATCTTGGGGATCGAGCCCCAAACTCAAGCAAGTGCCCTGACCAGGAATCAAATCATGACCTTCTGGTTCATAGGTCGACACTCAATCAGAGTCATGCCAGCCGGGCTCAACTTTATGCTTTAAAGTGATTTGGGATGGGGGCGGCTGAGAATATATTATTTTTCTGTGTCATTGTGTTTCCTGTCATTGGGCACATATGAATTCATGGAATTGTACAATAGGCTGAACATCACACTGAGAAAGGAAGTCTTCTGCAAAACCTTTGAAGTGGAGGGCTGAGCATCGCAAACCCAGTAATGAAAGGATGCTTCTTATGTTTCATGCCACCAACCAGCTGAAAAACAGTGGGTAGTTATTTTGCAAGGAAATTATTCTGGAGAACAGATGGAAGTGATTTGACAAGAATGAACTGGCTCATTCTTCCCACCAAAAATTGTTTTTCTGTCTTGGTGCAATCTAAAATTTGTTCATATAAATGATTCCCCTTCTTGCCCAATCTTTGATAGCATTGCTGATAAGTCATTTAGAATTAAATGAGGCGCAATTTTATATTAATCTGTAAAAGTATGCTTTAATTCTGTATTTCTAGTTCCTTTCTCATCAGTTTCCAATGGAATGTGATTTCAACGGCTGAAACCCTAATAATGGAATCTTAGAGAAGACCCGTCAGTTATTGAGGTAAGTTCTTGTTCTAAGAGTTGGTAACATGGGCAAGGGATCTGAATTTCAGTTCCAGCTCTATTTCTAATTACGCGATTTTTAGCTAGGTGTTCAGTTATTCTGCTACTTAATGTCCTTATACATAAGCAGAAACACACTTTTAGCTCTGTCTCTGATTTAATTTCATGATCTAATAGTCTCTGTGTGTGTGTGTGTGTGTGTGTGTGTATGTGTTTTTGACATCCACAAAAACAGGTAATCCTATTTATTCTTCTGGCACAAAAGTTGGTATTTTGCCTTTATGGAAAATTCTACTTCCTTCTTTCTACTTTGTTTAGTCATTTTTTTCTTCACGGAAAACTCTAGTTTTTCTCTATATTAATCTCTATTGAACCCATTGAAAGATTGTCTGATTTTCCTTGTAATTCTGATGTATAAGATGATGATCAGTACCTCTTTTTGCTGATACCATTAATTTTATTTTAAAAACCATACAAAAGTACTATAGAGCAAATACATTTAAAAGTTATTTTTTTGAGGTAACATTTGGCCTATCCTCCCTCCCCCCAATCATCTTTTGAAGAAACTGTGTACTTGGCTTCCTGTTGAGTCTCCTGTGCCCCCACCCCAGACTCCTGGCACCATAGATCTGTTGTTGATGCTTATAGCTTTGTCCTTTTCCAAATGTCTTAGCAATGAAATCATACCGTACACATCTTTGGAGATCGCCTTCTTTCACTCAGCGCGATGCCTTTGAGAGTCATCCATGTTACTGTGTGTATCTGTATTTCAAGAGACTTTGAGCCAGGCAATAAGGCTGTAAAAACGAGCCATGGCTCGAGAATGTTGGGATCTAAATGTCTTTGAGCTGGAAAGAGGAATCCTCAGTTTCTACAAATTCGCTGGGGAATTCGTTATTTTATTTGTTTCACAATTCTTTACTGAGCAACCCTTATGTCTTCAGTACTGTGTTCAGTGTCGGGGATAGGGTAATGAATAAACTAAAAATCTATCCTCCAGGAGCTTACAGTCTAGTGCGGGGAGACAAACAAGTCTAGGAAAGGCTTCATGTCAGGTGGCGATGTGTCCTGGGGGGGAAGGGTGGGGGGAGAAGAGGCTATTTTAGCCAGAGTGGTTAGGGAAGGCCACTTTGGCGGGTCAGATTTTATCACGGAGCCGAATAAAGTACAGGAAGTAGCCATGCAGCCATCTGGGAAATGAGAGGCCCAGCTGTAGGGCAATAGGGGTGTGAAGGGCCCTGGGGTGGGCACGTGCTTGCCACGTTTCAGGAAAAACAAGGAGGTGTAGACAGAGTGTTGGGGAGACTGGCCAGGTCGGATGGGGTCTTGAGGACCATGGAAAGGACTTGGAGTTTTGTTTTGTGTGTGTTTTTTTTTAAATATACTTTATTGATTTTTTTACAGAGAGGAAGGGAGAGGGATAGAGAGTTAGAAACATCAATGAGAGAGAGACATCGATCAGCTGCCTCTTGCACACCCCCTACTGGGGGTGTGCCCACAGCCAAGGTACATGCCCTTTACCGGAATCAAACCTGGGACCTTCCAGTCCCCAGGCCGACGCTCTATCCACTGAGCCAAACCGGTTTTGGCAGGACTTGGAGTTTTTATTCCAGGGGTGATGGGCAGCCTTTTCCAGCGAGGCCTTCCCAACCTTCAAGTGTCATCAGGCGCTTCTGTAGGGTAATGGTGGCGTGTTTACCAAGTGAAATTAAGGCAGTGTGCACTCATAAACCAGTGTGTGGAGGCCGAGACCGGTTTGGCTCAGTGGATAGAGCGTCGGCTTGCGGACTGAAAGGTCCCAGGTTCGATTCCGGTCGGGGGCATGTACCTTGCTTGCGGGCACATCTCCACTGTGGGTCGTGCAGGAGGCGGCTGATCGATGTCTCTCTCTCACCGATATTCCTGACTTGGTATCTCTCTCCCTTCCTCTCTGTAAAAAATCAATGAAATATATTAAAAAAATAAAAATAAAGAAAATAAACCAGTGTGTGGAGTCAGTGCTGAAACCTACAGCCATCTGTCCCTGGGTAGGCTGAGGTGTCTGCTCCTTCCAAAGATGATTAGCTATGTCCTTGCCTTCCTGTGTCTTGCTTCTTCCTTTTCTTTTGTTTTTATTAGGGGAAATTTTATAGACCCAGGGAATTTATGGCCAGTAATGCAAGCTTAGAAAGAGGGTATTTTAATTGAGGTCATATCAATGAATCAGCGGAAGATAACATCTCTTTCCAGAGATTAGGTTATTTTGGTGATGATGTTGAGAGAGGAGTAGATGAGGGTCACTTATAGGTATGCATAGGGGTGGCTCAACCTCCATTAGTAATAAAAGATAGCCTGGTCTGAACCAAGAAAGCCACTGCAGTGTTTTTGAAGACTTTTGTGAAAACCTCAGCGGGCACTTAGAATCAGTCCCAAGAAGCCAGAGCGGTGCCTGAGGAAGTCTTCGCTCTCAACTTCCACAGACCTTTTTTTAAAAACAAGGATTATTTGTTGCTTTTTGAAAGAAAGTTGGCATCATTTGAAAAGAAACCTAAAGCATGTCTAAAGTGGGGTTAGGAAAATCCCACACTCCCCCACCCAAAAGCCATAAGATTTTCCAAAATAATAAAGACATTTAAAAGATCCAGAAGAAGCTCGATGTTGCTTAATTTAGAAGCCGCATTTGCCTTTGAAAGCTGATTTTAATGGAATGTTTGGCAAATTATCATATGTCGGGGTGGAATTTTTAACATCGGTCCTTCAAAAACTCCCGACTTGTGGGAGCAAAAATGAACCTGAAGCCGAAACTGGTTTGGCTCAGTAGATAGAGCGTCGGCCTGCGGACTGAAGGGTCCCGGGTTCTATTCTGGTCAAGGGCACGTAGCTTGGTTGCGGGCACATCCCCAGTAGGGGGTGTGCAGGAGGCAGCTGGTGGATGTTTCTCTCTCATCGATGTTTCTAGCTCTCTATCCCTCCCCCTTCCTGTAAATTATCAATATATTAAAAAAAAAAAAACACCCTGAAAATAAAAGCCTTTCTTCTTCAGCCCTGTCTTAGAGTAGTCCTGCCTGGACATACCGTGACCTCAGCGGCCCCCGGGCCTCTGCTCTCCAACACCCCAACACGTCCTGGGAAAGGAGGAGGGTTCTGAGTGAAGACCAGTCCCTGGGGATGACTTTGTGGCCACAGGCTTGCAGGCTTTGAGGGTAGAACCTCGCTCTTAAAACCTGCGAAGGCGTACTTATTAATTTAGGTGAGCAAGAAAGCTATGGCAAATAGATAAGACATGAACGTTTGAGGTCCATCACTCCCCCCCTACCACCCCCCGAGCCTCCATTGTGCAATAGGCTCACCTGTGATGATCATGTTCTTGTTGTGTATGTCTATGTGCCAATGTATTCAGTGAGGCACCGTGCTGTCGTGGTTGGAGAAATGGTGACTTTACAAGGTGTTGGCACATCTCTGCTTTGGTTTAATCAAAGGGAGGCCGATTGATCCCTGAGTTCTTGGGGATGAGGCAGCTCTGCTGCTTCAGGGGACCGCCTGCACCCCCTTTCTCACACGCTCACTTTCCGAAGGTACGGAAAATGCTTCCAGAATTTGCTCTTCTATGCTGAGCAATCAATCAATCAGTCAATAAAAACCCCAAACTTTTTAAAGCCTATGATCTTCCAAAGTTTTGAGTAACTGGGAATAACAGTAAACACTTGGCTTTTCAAATCTTTCTTCGTAGTGTCTCGTGCGGGAATGTTCTATTCCGTGTTTGCATATATAATGTTAATACCCAACACTCCTGGACACACTTTGTTCCAGATTCTGTACTAGGCGCTTTACATGCATTGACGCATGCAATCCAAGCCTCAGGACTGTTGTCACCTCACCTCTGTAGTACAGATGGGGAAATAGGCCCAAGGTGGGGGACACATTTCCCCAGGATCACAAACTAGGGAATGGCAAAGCCAGGATTTCATTCCAGGCAGCCTGGCTTCTGGACCCGGCCATTTCACCACTGTTTGAAGGCCCCCCTGTCTAGGAATAATAAATTCAAGGACTTCCAGTGTTTCTTAAAAAGGACACGATCTCTCACCGCAATAGTCAGTATTATTTTGTGTTAGTTTAAGGTGTACATCGTAGTGGTTAGGCAAGCATATACTTCACACAGTGTCCCCGCTGTATTTCCAGTACCCACCTGGCACCACGGGTTGGCTTTTGCCATCATGGATCAGTTCTCATTTTTCAGTAATATATCTACCGAAGCGATACAGCAGTGATATTCTTTCAATATTGTAAACCTCTCTCTTTTTAAAAAAATATATTTTATTGATTTTTTACAGAGAGGAAGGAGAGGGATAGAGAGTTAGAAACATCGATGAGAGAGAGAGACATCGATCAACTGCCTCCTGCACACCTCACAGTGGAGATGTGCCAGCAACCAAGGTACATGCCCCTGACTGGAATCGAACCTGGGAACTTTCAGTCTGCAGGCTGATGCTCTATCCACTGAGCCAAACTGGTTTCGGTGTAAACCTCTCTTTTCAATATTATATTGCTTTATGATCACCACAAATATTTTTGTAGCATTATGGCTTCATTTTTCTTCAAAGAATTTCAAAATCTCTTTGATGCTTCTGAAGGTATCATGCACAATGAATTTTGACCCCTGCCTCTTTTTGCCGTTGCTATTAATTTTATTTTAAAAACCACACCAAAGTACTATAGGGTAAATGCATTTAAAGTTATTATTGTTTTTCAAGTAACATTTGGCCTATTTTTGAATGCATGATAAATTCTGCAAATCTTTGAACTTATTTTTACTCTTTCCTTTATTTTTTCACCATAAAAGACTTTCAGATATAGAATAAAAAATACTAGGAGGCACAAAAATAACAAGATTTATAGATTTTTTTCCCAGCATGCTGTCATGTGTAACAAATTTCCAAAACATTGTAGTAGTGAGTTTTGGGAAATCTATTTTTAATTCAGGTGGATAGTTTTGAACAAGAGTATATAATTAAAAAACATATATGGTCATACACCTGAATTGGTTGGCAGTACATGTGGCTTATCCCATTTAATTATCACATTATTCAATATTAGTCGCTTAATGGCTGTTGTCACAGTGAAAATATTTGTTGATTTAAACTTGGAACTCAAAGACACCAACCATTCTGTATAATAAACAAAAGCAGATCGTACAAACTGCAGTATGAATGTCAAGTTTAATCAGTGTCTGCTTGCCGTGGAATGCAGAAGATGTTTGTTATTCACAGTAGTTACGTTCCATAAAGTGGCTTCAGACACGACATTAGCAAATCCTGCACTATTGCAGCTGGGGGAGATACAGTATTCGCCTTTAGTCTCAGCATTTTCATCAACTGATCAATATAGAACCTCGTTCCATGTGCATTTCTGTTCAAAGACGCTTCGTTTAAGATTCATTGTAGATTCCATAACATTGAACTCACAGCCAACAGCACTAAACCCAGGCCTCAGTGCACACTCTTTTCTCCATGAGCTACATCGCAGCCTTATTATGCTTAGGAACACTTGTCAGAATTTCAGCATAAGAATGGGGTCATTTTAAACAGTGAAATTCCTCCCCAGCCCCCCCAAAAAAGCACAAAAATGCAAAAAAAAAAAAGGAGTTGCGCTTAATAGACCTTGACCCAGACTCTTGTTTACAGGAGAAACTGAAACCAGAGGCAGAGTGTTGCCTGTGGGACCTCAGCTGGGGACGTGCATGCCGCTGGCTGGGATTGTTCATCGCGCTGTGCATCTCGGGGATTGACCAAGAAAGCATTGTGAGTACTGGCCTGGGGGTTGCAAATACTTTTCAGGGAGTTGGTGAATTCACAAGTATGGAATTCACCAGGATACGTGCTGATCGGTGTGTCAGAAAACCATCTTTTTAAAACTTAGAAAGGCCGGAACTGGTTTGGCTCAGTGGATAGAGCGTTGGCCTGCGGACTGAAAAGTTCCAGGTTCAATTCCGGTCAAGGGATGTACTTGGTGGTGTGCAAGAGGCAGCTGATCAATGTCTCCCTCTCATCGATGTTTCTGACTTTCTGTCCCTCTCCCTTCCTCTCTGTAAAAAATCAATAAGGTATGTTTTTTAAAATTTAGAAACAAGTTCTATTTTATTAAATTTTGTTTACTTTTTAATTACAGTTGATATTCTATATTCTATTAGTTTCAGGTGTGCAGCATAATGGTTAGACTTTTATATAACTTACGAAGTGAACCCCTGTTGAGTCTCACGTCCACCTGGCGCCATACATAGTCATTACAATATTAGCGACTATATTTCCTAAGCTGTACTTGACAGCCCCATGACTGTTCTGTAACTGCCAGTTTGTATTTCATCGCTTCCCCTTTTTTACCCAACCGCTCAACCCCCCTCTCATCTGGTGACTGTCAGTGTGTTCTCTGTATCTATGACTTCATTTCTGTTTTGTTTGGATGCCATATGCAAGTGGAATCATATGGTATTTGTCTTTCTCTGTCGGACTTATTTCACTTAGCATCATACCCTTTAGGTCCATCCATGTTGACACAAAAGATAATATTTCATTCTTTTTTGCTGAGTAATAGTCCAGGGTATATATGTAGTACTGCAGTCGTCTATTGATGGGCACTTTGCTTCCAAATCTTGGCTATTGTAAAAAGGGCTACAGTGAACAGAGGGAAGCACATATCTTTTGAATTAGTGTTTTGCGTTTCTTCAGATAAATACCCATATGGTAGTTCTATTTTTAATTTTTTGAGGAAACTCCATGCTGTTTCCTATAGTGGCTGTACCAATTTGCAGTCTCACCAACAGTGTACGAAGGTTCCCTTTTCTCCACATCCTTGCGTACTTTTTTCTACCTCAGAAATCCAAGCAAATGGTATAGACCGAGTGGCCAGATGATGATGAGCTCTGAACGCATAATAATCTGGCCACTCAGTGTATATCCTATATAATAAAAGGCTAACATGCAAATTGTTCCCTCCACCAGGAGTTTGACCAGCAGGCAGGCCGGCCAACTGCCCATGTCCCCTCTCCCTGGCCAGTTTGGATGGACCCCCACCCATGCACGAATTCATGCACTGGGCCTCTAATATATATATTAGAGTGGCCAGATTATTATGTGTTCAGAGATCATAATAATTTGGCCACTCAGTGTCTATCGAACCTTCGAGAAAAGACACTTTAGTCCTATTAGTTGAAAAAAAATGTCATAATAAGTGTACAAATACCACATCTTTGACCATCAACAAAAGTGTAATAAATATACAAAGAAATTTCAAAATAGCAAAAAAGCCTGTTGTGAATGGTGGCCTTTGAAATGCAGTGCGTTTGTGCAGAGCACCACCTGTCCACTTGCATCTGGCGGTCTGGACTGAGCATAGGTTGCACAGGGAAACACACCCAGCAGCGTGGATGGGTTCAGGGCTTGAGACATACTGGCGGTTTGATAATATCAATGACCAAGAACTTGGGAGGCCTCACTTGACAGACCTGTACTGCCATTTATACGGTGTGGACATGAGCGGTTCCCTGCTGAACTGTAGTTTTCAATCTGTAATAGGGAGGTAATAATATCTACCCCAAAGAGTTGGTTTGAGGAGGGAAATTATTTTTTTTTTAAAAATGAGGTCTATGATGCTAGATTTTCCCCTCTTTGCCAATAAGTGGTGAGATTTTCTTGAAAGTTTTAGAACAGGGCACTGATCAGGTTTAGGAAAACAATTCTCGGGTTTGAAATAGATTAGCTAGCTGCAAGGGGATTGGAGGGGAGAGGAATCAAGGACACTTACTTCACCTCAGACTTCCCATGATCTTCCTGGTTAGTGATTTCTTGTTTTTTGTTTTGTTTTGTTTTGAAGAGACACATGGGGAGGTGGTGGTTCTGCCAGTTTGCCAGAAAGTGCTCTCTCCCCTCGGAATAGAAAAATATTAACATCAATCGTCCAGTTAATCCCTCAACTTTTTCCTAAAATATTAAACTATTTCAAACCTGAAAGCTTACAACTGAAAGATCACTTCGGTAAGGCTATGAAGGATGGTATTATGTACAACAAATCTTTTTGGCCAGCTGGGGAAAATATAGATGAAAACTTGTTGCACTGAAAGTAAAATAAAGCCCAGGAAATATATATTCTCATGGATGTTTTTTGGGAAATTATGTTTACTCAGCTAAAATATTTTTAAAGGACTCCCAGTTTTTGATAAGGATTTTGCTTTTGAAAAGAACAGCCTGTAATTTAACAATGAAACCCAGGGTCCTTGAGTTGGTTATTTTCCATAAAGCCAGGTTTCAGTGGTTCTCTCAACTTCATGAGCCCATAGTAAAAAGTTATGTCATGGATCACCTTTATTTCAGGTGTCAAATCTACTGGAAGCAGTCACGTAGGGAGAAAGAAAAGAAACTAGACTTTAAGCGTCTGTAAATTTACGAAGATCTTTGGAAGTGACATTGGTAAATTGTTTTTGCAACTAGCTGTGTCATATTTTTGTCGTATTAGAACAAATAAAGGATGAGATCTGTTCTAGGACGAATTGATCAAACTGCAATCATTGCTAAAGACTCTTGTTTAGCTGAAACCGGTTTGGCTCAGTGGATAGAGCATCCGCCTGTGGACTGAAAGGTCCCAGGTTCGATTCCGGTCAAGGGCATGTACCTTGGTTGCGGGCACATCCCCAGGAGGAGGCGTGCAGGAGGCGGCTGATCGATGTTTCTGGCTTTCTGTCCCTTTCCCTTCCTCTCTGTGAAAAATCAATAAAATATATATGTATTTTTAAAAAAGACTCTTGTTCAAGAGATCAAGTAGAGATAAGCAAAACGGACCCCAGGCCCAGCGAGGGTTGAGCGCGGCTGTAAGGACCCTCCAGGGCCGGGTCAGTGAAGGAAGATCGCGTCCGGCGTCTGTGTTTCACCAGAGAATCCCCGCTAGACAACTGCGCCCGCTGTTTGCTGTCTTTGGCTGCATCGCGTTCGGTTGCTAAGGAAAATTTGTCCATCAAACATAGTCGTCTAAAACCATCTGTAGACAACTAACATGTCACAGGAGCGGCCGAAACCGGTGTGGCTCAGTGGATAGAGTGTTGGCCTGTGGACTGAAAGGTCCCAGGTTCGATTCCGGTCAAGGGCATGTACCTTGGTTGCGGGCACATCCCCAGTAGGAGGCGTGCAGGAGGCGGCTGATCGATGTCTCTCTCTCATGGATGTTTCTAACTCTATCCCTCTCCCTTCCTCTCTGTAAAAAATCAACAAAATATATTACAAAAAAAAGGTCACAGGAGCGGTTTCCGGGACAGGTTTCTACACAGAAGTAAAAGCCCCCAAAGTCCTTATCACGTTCTAGGTTTCCTGATGAGAAACATGTACATTGGCAAGACAGACAAGCCGACAAGCAATCCCCGAAAGAAAAGGCCAGGGGCCAGGAGAGGGCTGGTCTTCACTGCCCCCCCATACTCCCCCCCCCACACACAGCTACCCAGGAGGCGTTTCCTCTGCTCTCGGATACGTGTGTTGAACACCCATGTCAGCCAGCCGGCGTCATAGACAGATTTCAGGATAACACTGAACGTGACAGCAGAACGAGCTGGAAATTCTGGTTTCAGCTGGATGTGCGCGGGCTCCCTGCTCCCGAACGGCACACGGTGTTTGCTTTCCCCTCTCGGCGCCTCACACTCCGTGTGTCCCCAACTGAACTCTCCCCTGGGTCCGCGGCGTCCTCTCCTCCTGCCTTTCAGGCCTCCGCCGGCTCCCAGCTTCTGCTCCCTCCCTTTGGGTCCGCGTCCACAATGCTGCTATTCAGATGCTTGACTAGCAGGAGGGTTCCCGAACCCCAAACTCAGTCTGCATGCACCCCACGGTCCACACCCAGCCTGGCCTCAATGAGGAGCATCCTTCTTCCACAAAGAAGGAGTTCCAGCAGTGGTTCTCAACCTTCCTAAGGCCGTGACCCTTTAAGACAGCTCCTCATGGGGTGGTGACCCCCAACCATCAAATTATTTCCGTGGCTACTTCATCACTGTCATTTTGCTACTGTTATGAACTGTAATGTAAATATCTGATAGGCAGGATGTATTTTCATTGTTACAAATTGAACATAATTAAAGCATAGGGATTAATCACAAAAACAATATGTAATTACATATTGTGAAATATTTCTCATTACAAATAAATGAAATGTTGTCTTGAATCGTGGTGTAGCATGGGCAACAGTCTTCATATGACAACAGTAAACTACATGGCTACACTTTGCTACACCGAGGAGCGGTGTGTTGGTTCCTAAGACCATGGGAAATAGGTGATTCTGATGGTCTTAGGCGACCCCTGTAAAAGGGTCGTTCAACCCCCAAAGGGGTCGCGACCCACAGGTTGAGAACCGCTGAGTTAGAGGGGTGTATTCAGCCCCACAGCGGGGAGCTTCCTGTGTCTGGTTCATTAAAAAGGAAACCAGAAGTCTGCACGCTGAGGCAGCACGGACCACCATAGGCTGCCCACGTGCGGTTTGGGGAGAGATGTGGCTGGAGCATCTTGGTGCCTTTAGACATCCCTCCTTTGCCGAAACTGTCACCACACTCAGGTCCCTCCACTGCCAGCCTGCATGCCCTCCCATCAGGGTGCAGGCTGGTCCCAAATGTAGTCCCTCCGGGGTCCTCAGACACCCCCCCACACCCAGAGGGCGCCTTCCCGGCTCTCCGAGGAGCACCCCCAACTGCTGCCTGGAGGAGTCCCTGGCTGCTGTCTGAACGCCCTGGAAAGTTCAAAGGCATCTGGGCAGGATCAGGCCAATTGATTTTTCTGTTCTCACCGCGAAGCACACTGCTTTCCCCAGAGAAAACGCTGTGTGATTCTGATCACATTTTTCTCTCTGGGGTGTGTGTTCCCAGCTTTATTGGGGTATAGCCGACAAGAAATGGTGGGACATGTGAAACGTGCATGGATGACTGGGGCTGCCCATGGAAGGATCCCTCCCTTCTCCTAATAAACAGGCCACCATCCCCGCTGACGCGGTCAGCTGCCAAGTCGCAGGTCCTGCGGCTGGAAGAAGAGGGACAGGGCTGTCAGCAGGACAGGTGCAGCCGCTGTGGAATGGGGTGCTGAACCAGTCCATGTCCAGTGAGCGGAGAAGGACACGGGGTGGTGCTCCTCCGGGCCTGGGGTTCCCCCGGCAGCTGGGGCTGGTTTCACTGACGACTTCACAGACTCGCTGCAGCCTGCGGACCTGTGCTCCACGCCACGCTGTTCACAGGAGAGGGATGAGGTCTTCCTTTCCACTGAGGACTTCTTTATTTCTTTTAAAAACATATTTTATTGATAGTTTACAGAGAGGAAGGGAGAGGGATAGAGAGTTAGAAACATCCATGAGAGAGAAACATCCATCAGCCGCCTCCTGCACGCCTCCTACTGGGGATGTGCCTGCAACCAAGGTACATGCCCTTGACCGGAATCGAACCTGGGACCTTTCAGTCTGCAGGCCGATGCTCTATCCACTGAGCCAAATCAGTTAGGGCCTTTCTTTCTCTTAAAGAACTGCGTGCAGTGAAAGCAGTGAGGTGACTTTTTTTTTTTTAAATGCTTTATTAATTTTTTTACAGAAAGGAAAGGAGAGGGATAGAGAATTAGAAACATCCATCAGCCGCCTCCTGCACGCCCCCTACTGAGGATGTGCCCGCAACCAAGGTACATGCCCTGGACTGGAATCGAGCCTGGGACCTTTCAGTCTGCAGGCCCAGGCTCTATCCACTGAGCCACACCCTGGGGGCAGAGGAGAAGGAGTGCAGGTGAGGGCATGTACTGGGGGTAGGGGAAGGCCGTGGGTAGGTCAATGGGGGGGGGGGGGGGGAGAAGGAGACCTGTGTACTACTATTTGTAATCCTTTAAACAAAAACAAAAAAGAAAGAAAAGAGAACAGTGAGTGATTCGGGCCTGCGCACGTGGCCCTCCCGTCGCTGTAAAATCAGAAGCTGGCGGTTGTCCAGGCCCAGGCGCTCTCAGACTCTGGGGCCGCTGGCAGGGGTCCGAGCGGCTGGGACCCAGGAGAAGCCGCCTCCCGTCCGTCCGCGCTGGACCCGGCACAGGCCAGCGAGGCCGCATCAGGTGGACGCGGCGGCCCATCCTCAGCCGCACGTTGCGGGGTTGCCCCGGGCTCTGCGCTCAGGTCACGGCCTGGGGTCGGACCCTGACTTTTGTTCTCAGCCAAGCGAGACCCCCGGGACAGTGTGTTTTCTGAAAAAGATCTGACCCTGATCCCCGCGGAACAATCGGGTTTTAGCGAATGAGCCGGGCGTGGGGGACCTGGGAACAGCCCTTAAGAGGACGCACGTGTTTCCCCTAACCGGGTGCATGGGGGTGATTTCCCGCAGCCGGGTTTGCAAAGCTGGAGGGGGAAAGGGGGCGCGTCCCAGGACCCGCTGCGCCGTCGGGGGACCCCAAACCCCACGACCAGTGTGGCTCAGTGGATAGAGCGTCAGCCTGCGGACTGCAAGGTCCCAGGTTCGATTCCGGTCAAGGGCATGCACCTTGGTTGTGGGAACATCCCCGGTGGGGGGCGTGCAAAAGGCAGCTGATCGATGTCTCTCTCTCATCGATGTTTCTAGCTCTCTCTCTCTCTCTCCCTTCCTCTCTGTAAAAA